>JAWNNP010001732.1:0-600000 GCA_035044805.1 Leucophenga maculata | reverse complement strand
TGAGCATATGTTAATATTAGAAGCATAGTCTAGTGTGTTTAAGATTAAACTTTATTAAAGATTTCCATAACTAACAATTGCTTAAATTAAAAAAAAAAAACGACTGCAATGATACCAATAGCACATAAACCAGCTACTGGTGACAGCAAGAACAAAAAAATAACTGTAAAACTAAAACATGGTAATGAATGAAAATGCAAACGCACAGAGAGAGGAAACGTATGAATGGCTTTTTTGCGTGGCGCAGTTGAGTTAAAATACAATAGAATACGACCATTTCATCTAAGTTGAATCAAAATATTTAACTGTAGTTTCGGCATGTGACGCTGTATTCTGCGCGAGCATTTGCAAACGAAACTCAGTCATAACATTTTGTAGCTTTTGCTGGCATCTCAATGCATCCGCAACGTTCATATTTCTTAGTTGCACTGCTAAACTCTGGCAGAACAAATCGAATTCGTTACACGCATTGCTGTTACCATCGTTGGAATCTGAAGGCGTTGAGCTTTTCTGTGGCAGCATTGAAGTATTGTACACTGGCTTTGTATATTTAGTGTCTTCCACAAAGCTGGAGTCTTCCGATATTAAATCATCTAATTCCATTTGGACAAGATATTCCGGATCCAAAGAATGTTCTTCAATAGTAATCTGTTATAAATATTTATAAAAATAAACGAAAAAGATTATGTTAAATTACGTTAGAATAATAGTAGTCGAGCAAAAAGTTTAATTAAGTTTACTTCCGGTTTTGGTAAAGTTTTGCGACAAAAAGGACGCAAAAAGCTGTCGGCTAAATCAAACCAGAATAGACGCGGCTTATATAATTCTTTCGAGGTTGGATCTGTAGCAGATTTCGATACTTTCGTATTTTCGCAGGCGTAGCGTGTGCGTAATGTTTTTATCTTTAACTTAACGTCTGCCACGGTTAGTCCCGGTAAATTAAGCATCTTCTTTATATTGTGATAGGCACAATTCCTGACGCCTGCCTTCTTATAAGTGACCATTGTATTATTCCATAAGCATGGATTCGCGCGATATGCCTCCAAAAATGGTTCCATGTGATCATCGCGCCAGACAAAAACCATTATTGCTCCTTTTTGAATAATTGACAGTTAAAAAAGAAATTATTTCACTGTTCACTAATCATCTAAATTGAGCATTTTGTTGTTTATTCTAGTTGCGTATTTTTTGCGTCTGCTGCACGTACGCAAAATAATGCCTTTTATTATTGAATTAGAATTTTGTTTTATTAAATTCGAATACTAATTAATATAAGTATTGCTTAAATGAATAAATATTGGTAATTTCGCAGCTGCGATTGATATGTACTCTGCCGAATCAGCTGTTGTAACGAATAACTACGGAAAGTTTATCACTGAAAACAGCTGTTTGTGTATAGCTTTTCATTTGGTAAGCGTTATTGAAAGGAAAATGTTACGAAAATTATTTATAAATAAACAAAATGCAGCACTACTATCATTGCATGTAAGTAACTATAAACTTTTTGAAAAATATTTCACTCAGTTTTTTGTTATGTTTGGCAGCGCCTTGCAGGCACTCAGGCAGTGGCCTCCTCGCCAGTTGCGACAAACTATCAATTGGAGCAAAAACATATCGATGAAGCAATTAAACTTGTGCCAAATCTATCAATATATGCGCCGGAGTTGTGGCGACGTGCGCATAAAACTTTCAGCAATCATGGCCTAGAGACCATAAATTTTCTACGTATTGTTACCAGCAATCCAACAATATTACAACATACGCCGGAACGCATTGTCAGCACTCTGGAAATCTGGCGCAGTTGTCAGTTTGGCGAAAAATTATTGCACATATTGCTTACCAAATATCCTGAATTGCTCGATGTTACGGATGGCCATCGTCTGTTAACACATTTTGCTTATCTGAAAAGTCGTGTTAGTACAAACCGAAATGTCTGGAAACTGTTGATGAATTCTCCGGATGTATTGCAACAAACAGAACACACCATCGAAGAGAAGTTAGACTATTTTATAGACATAATGCGTATCGAAATACCGGAAATCGTTAAATGTTCCGCGTTATCGAGCTCATTCCAAGATATATGCTGTCGACATGTGTTCCTCGAGCGTTTGGGTCTGTATACACCGCGTGCACTCAAAGCGGATACACACACGCCGAATACGAATCATCGTCTTTATCAAATTACGGATACTTCCGAAAAGACGTTCGCAACTAAAATTTGCCACGTAACACTGCCTGAATATGAATGCTTCAAAGAGCTCTATGCACGTGAATTGCGACGTAAGCAAGGTCGTGGAGCGAGAAGAGATGATGAGGAGGATGAAAAAAGTGATGAGGATTAGTATTGATGTTTTTTCTTGTTACAAACTAAATTTTTCAAACAGATGCAAATCATTTTATATAAAATATTTTGTAACTACAATGGCGTACTCTTATATTAACTCGAATTTTCATCATCATCATTGTGCTGAGACTTAAAATCAAAATTGCGGCTAATTGGGATCATGTGTACTTTATGTTTTGTGGAATTTTGAACATTCGCTTTGAGTTCAACAATGCAGAGTCTTGATTAAAAAAAATCAAAACTGTGTAATATTTATCGTGTTTAGTGGTTTTTTTATCAACTTTTAAACAGAACACTACATAATTTCAATTTGTTTGAAGTTCAGTAGATGCCACAAACACAAAATGACACTAGGAGCTCGATGTCTATGTTTCCAGTGTACATAATTCAATAAAGTGTTGCGGAAGGTAAGGAACGTAGAGACTAGATTACATATACTGAGCGCCAATAGAATGTTTTTTATTATTTACTTTTTAGAGAGCTACAAAGTGTTAAGGACTCTCAATCAAGTGACATTTTTAATGCTGCCACCGATTTGAGTGCATATTGACCAAGTACCGTTAATCCGAACACACACAAGTTAGGTATCAAACAATCCATGTGCAAAATGATCCATATTTACACCCAATAAGCAAAAAAAAAATGTGTGGAATTGTGAAATCGTTATTTTTATTATTTTACCTTTAGAAAAGAACAGACAAAAACTTTAAGTTTTGTTCTCAGGGACCCATTAAATGCTGATCGCTCCTACCCTCAAGTTTCAATATCGAAACTACCACCGAAATCGTGCGATCTGACCCTAATAGGCCATCGTTTAAATCCCAATGGGCCCGAGTCATAGAAATTTAGACCTCTAGGATGCGTGTTGTCTAGTGAAGCCGACCGGCCATGTAAATGGTGTCATATTCTATACATCATCGAAAGACCTGTCCAGAACTTGTTTATTCAGTGTTCTTATCCGATCGCTTTTTAAATACCTTACTCACACAACAATTAATTATAATCTCCGAACTAGCTGAACAGACTTTGATATGAATTTTATTAGGAACTAGAGGACTTTTCAAAGAGTAAATAAATTCGATGAGATTACATGGGTTAATAGATTGGAACGATTTATGTGTAATTCTTTATTGTGTTGAAGTTGAAGACATTTTCAACAGAAAGTCGGAGAATTCGGACAAAATAAAAAAATAAGAACTTTTGTATGACCTTCCGATTATAATTGATGATGCAAAAATCTAAAATGAGTGATTTCAATTGAAAACAAGTAAGGAAATTTCAGTCGGGCGTACCCGACTGTAAGAGGCCCTCTACCAGTTCAGTTCGCCTAACAAACACATTAAATGTTTCCCGAGCTTATGACCAAACACATGACCACTTCTCACTGCGCGAATATGAATGAAAAGAAAAGGGGGGTCGTTCAAATTCAATTGCTTATAAAATCGTCATTTATTATCCGATTTTGATGAACTTTTCGGATTTTGGCTAAGAAGGACGATATCTCTATACTGGCATACTTACTTTTTTTTGTGCCGAAGAAATTTTTACCCTTGGGGGTGATTTTATGGGGAAGGGGGGAAGGGTTAAAATTTTAAAATAAACTTGTGAAATTCCGGAGCAGTCCTAGTCGAATGCAAAAAACACGAAGTCTCTATCTATTACCGTTTCCGAGATCCTTTCGTTCATACGGACGGACGGACAGGCGGACATGTCTATATCGACTCCTCTATCACTCCTGACCATAATGGGGGTAACTTTGGGGGGTCTCCGACCATTATTTCTACCTGTTACATACATTTGCACAACCCAATAGGCTCTTGTACCTTCGGTACAGGGCCTAAAAACGGGATAAAACTAATATATAGTTTATCTCATGAAACTGTTTGGTCCGCACAAAGAGCAAGTGTGAAGAAGCGAGCAAGGTTCAGGTTTTCTTTTGTTTTTATTTGATAGAATATACAAGTAGTATTTCTCCAGGCTGACGTTGTTGTTGCTGGTGATCTCTGTTCCGAGATAGACGAAGTTTTCTACAACACTGAAGTTGAATTTCTCCATCGTCACTGACCGTCCAAGACGCGATGACGGAGTGCTAGGAGACACCAAGTACTTCGTCTTGTCCTCGTTCACCGCTAGACCCATGAGCCGAGACTGTTTTTCTATCTCTGAGAACGCCTTGCTTGACTTGCTGTTCCTGCGTACCGATGATATCGATGTCATCGGCGTAGGCGAGCAGCATCACTGCCTTTTAGAAGATCGAGCCCGGCATACTCTGTATGTACGGGCATTGGCGTAGGATGTGTTCCATAAGGAGATTGAAAAAATCGCACGATAGAGCATCGCCCTGCCTGAAACCTCTCTTGGTATCAAAGGGGTCGGAGAGGTTTTTCCCCACCCTGACAATGCTTTGTGTGTTAGATAGCGTCGCCATGCAAAGACGGACAATCTTTGCCGGGATACCTAGTGCAGACAGGGCGTCGAAGAACTTCGATCGTATCGTCGTGTCGAAAGCGACTTTGTAATCGACAAATAGGTGGTGAGTGTCTTTGTTGAACTCACGTCTTTTCCAAGATTTGGCGTAATGTGAATATTTGGTCACTGGTCGACCTTTTTGGTCTGAAGCCACACTGATATCGTCCTATCAGTGAGTCGGTATATGGCTTCAGCCTATTACACAACACGCCCGACAGAGTCTTATATCCAATGGAAAGGAGACTTATTCCCCGGTAGTTGGCGCAAAAAGCGGGGTCTCCTTTCTTAAAGATAGGACAGAGACACACTGAGATTCCAGTCATTGGGTATGCGTTCATCGAACCATATCTTGCATAAAAGCTGGTGCATACTCCTAACCAACTCTTCGCCGCCGGTCTTAAATCAGAGCCTGCCGCTTTGTTATTTTTCAGCTTTTTAATAACTGAATCGACCTCGTTATAGTCCGGTGGCTCTACAATAGTACCATCATTAACTGGTGGTTCCGGTGTCATTTCTCTATCGGCGGTATTGTGAGCTTCATCGCCTCCGAGTAGGTTGGAGAAATGACTCCTCCATAATCTCAGTGATTCCTGTTCATCCGTTACCAGATTTCCATTCTCATCCTTACAGAAAGTTACACCGGGCTTAAAACCTTCAGTCAGACGCTTGACCTTTTGGTAGAATTTTCGAGCTTCATTTCTGTTACGTAACATCTCAACATCCTCAAACTCCCGCCTTTCTTGCTCCTTTTTCTTGCGTCTGAAAAGGCGTTTCTCCTCTCTCCGTTTCTCTCGATATCGCTCTCTAACAGCTCACGTTGCTCCCGACTGCAGAGTTCGCTGATAGGAAGCTTTCTTCTCTGCATTAGTACTGCGACACTCCTCGTCGTACCAAGAATTCTTCCACAGGTTTTGTATAACCAATGACATCCTTGGCAGCCCTATCCATGGAGCGGGTGATATGTGTCCACTGCTCACATATATCTCGAGAAATCGGAGAGGCTTCCCGGAGCAGTCGGGAGAGTGTGTTTGAGAAGGCTGCGGCGGTCTGCTCTGATTGCAGCTTGCCGACGTCTAGCTTTCGTTGCATGTTGGAACGTGCGGCGTGCGCTACGCTGAGCCTAGTGCGTACCTTGGCTGCGACAAGATAGTGGTCCGAGTCAATGTTGGGACCACATAACGTTCGCACGGAAGGCACGCTCGATGCGTGCCTTCCGTCAATCAGAACATGATCAATTTGGTTGCGTGTAATAATATAAAATTATTTATGCGTAACGCGGCTAGACGCTCGTCAACAGGTGTGAACCTAGAGACGAGGCCACGTTGTTTCCTACTCACCACAAAACCACATCCAAATTCGTGCTTACTCGCATGTCAGCTGTAGTAGATGTCACAGGATGCTTTTTTAGAGCAACCCAGCCATAACCATCGAATTTCTTGGATTGCGGTGATGTCAGCTTTGCACTTTTCTAGGAGATCAACCAGCTGGATATTTCTACCATCCCAATTAAGGGTGCGGACATTCCAGGGGCATATCCGTATATCGTGATCCTTTTAGCGTTTGCGGGGGTCGTCATCAAAGGGGTCGTTCCGCGGCTTCCTTTTTGTTTTCATTGGGGTTTTTGTTTTTTAAAGTGGCGGGTCCCAAGCCCAGTGTACCAACCCCTTTTTAAAGGAGAGGGGGCCCCTTCGCCTTTTTTTGTGTATATTATTTGAATTTCTTTCAACTAATTGTCGATACCCTTTCTAGCTTTATTGTGTTTATACTCGTACATGATACACGTATGTCAGGGATTGTGAATGATATAAACAAGTTTGTGCACTGTGCGTAAAAAGCTGAAATCGCTGACACGCGTGAAAAAAACATTTCATTCATACAATAAATTTTCCAAGAATTGGCGAAATTGCGGGTGTTGCACACAAGCACACCAGATCCAGACCTGCTTGCAATTGGACATGTATGGCATATTGGAGCTGCTGCCTGTTAAAAGCAGACTGCCATGACCACGAACAACGACAACGCCAATTGCCGCTAAGCCAGTATAGGAGGCATAGACATTTGCTATAGTCCGCAGTGTGCAGCGTCTATTTACGTCAAAACCAAGACGACAACTACATTATGTGGCAGTATTTATTGTAGTTCCTCCATAATTAGTCATATATGTTTAGTTAACGAAATTGTGAATGAGTCGCCGCTTATGGTTGCAACCGAGGCAGCCTGTTTGGAAACGCGTTAGAGACAGGGCAGTGCGACAGAGCTTCAGAGCATTCAGAAGTTGCGACAATTGCGCTGGCAGCAATTGACGAATGTTGCTGACCAATTGACAGGAAAGTATTGTCGACGGCAGCAGCGACGCGACGCAATAGGTATTAAAAAATGAAATTTATTCTTTTATGCGTTCTGTTTTCTAGTTTTCACTTTCTTTTAGAAATTTTACTTTCTATTGGCGACAGCGTCCAAAATTGGTCAATGCGTATGCGTGCCAAAATGTATCTTTTCCTGCACTTTTTATTTTGTGTAGAGCTCCACACCAAACTACTAGTGAGTACATATACAAAATATTATATTGTCTTTCATGTAATTAGTTATGCGCGACCATAGTCCAATGTCTTCGGAATCGTTCGTTCCAAGCACATCGAACAGCACCGCGCACACTTAACGCGTATATCTTATTGTACAATATTTTCACTTACTGTCCAAAGTATTCGTGTTAATTTTCGCTCATTTGTAATGCATTGCATGCGTTGAGGCGCTTTTTTATACTATTCACATTTCTTGGGGAGGTCTTCATGTCTTTGGCCAGGTCATGCAGCAAGCAGCCAAATGGAATAGTCTTGAGGAACATAATTGTTTTGAAAAAAGATGCCGTGTTTGTTTATGCGTCGAAAGTATTTTGCATTTGTAAAATGTCTCCATCTAATTGGAAACAAATGTGCGCGCACATATCCAATTGATTCCGCTACTCTCACTTTAGTTTTATTTGTAGCTATTTTTGTCTTTACATACAGAGAGGTGTCAGACACACCTTACAAGTATTGGCAGTTGGCAAAAGATGTCGCAAAATCAATTTGTTGTTGAACTAATTTTCAAGTAATTTCAATAGCTTAACGATTCTTAGTATTTTGGTATACTTAGAACTACATTTTCCAGAACGACATTGGATTTTGTATGTACTATCGAATCAGAGTTGTAACGCAGGAAGGAGTAGTTATGACTAAAGACAAACGAGAGTAATACGTCATATAAAGAGCAATCTTTAAACGTTACGTCTGTCATTGTTGAAAGAAGTAAATTTTCCCAGATAACAAGTATTCAGAAGTATATTAGAACTACTTAGTCATGTCCACTTGTAAGCGAGGCTTTTTAAATTGTGAAATTATGAATCAATGGACGATAACTTAGAGAGGCGTACGCAGAAAAAATTGGAATAGGGAAGGGCGAGGACAGAGTTTTCACGGAACATTTCATGTTTTTAAATGTATGTGGATGTACGTGTTTTTTTTTTTTATCATTTTTACTTTTTTTATAGCTTACTGTTACTGTTAATAATAACTTCCACTATAGTTTGATTCAATATTTCAACAAAATATATACAAATGATGACAGGGTAAGTGACTGAGGGAAGGGAAGGATTATATTGTTCTGTTTGGCAAGTCTCTGGAGCTTCATTCTCGCCCTTACTCCTTGATTATGTATCTCTCTATGGAGCCTTTGGGGCAGCTGGTTCAGATGATTTGCAAGCTTGACCAGATATGCAGCAGCTTGGCTGTTGATAACATCAACGACCCTCAGTTTCTGGAGTTCTTTTTCAATATCTCTATTGCGTATGTACCATGCCGAACCAGACTGCACTACTTATATTTTATTGACGTTTTACTTTGCTGCTAAGCATATCTCCAGATGGGTAACAGAATAAATTTGGTAAGCGATAAAGTATTCCTGGCATCAAGGAGCAAAGCCATGCTGCTCGTCTTTGATTTGAGGCACCTAACTTCTCAGTTATGTGGCGCTGAAAAGTTATACGCTTGTCCAGAGTGACGCCAAGATACTTGTGAGCATCCTTCTGAGCTAAGAGCTGTTCATGTAAGAATACCTCAGGAAAGGTGTCTTTTCTAAGAAAGAGCACTCGTGAAGGACGCTTTTGACAATTAGGTAGAACTGTGGGTTGAGTATTTAAGCTTATGCAGGAGTCCTGCATGCAACACTCTGTCAAATTCCTGCTGGATATCCAAAAAAGCTCCAACGATATACTCCTTTCCGTGAAATTCATTAAGTGCCAAGTTTACAACTCGGTGCAGTTGCTAGGGCGTGCCGTGTCTGAGCCTGGAGCCAAACTGAATCTATGGGATTACCCTTTTACCAACTGCCAAATACTGGCAGAGAGCTTATCGGACGATACGAGTCCAGTTTATTTGCTGGCTTCTCAGTTTTGTGCAGCATGATGATGTTGGCCTTCTTCCAGGCGCTTGGGAAGTGCCCAAGTCGAAGAGCAGAGTAGAAAATAAGCACGAGGAATAGGAAAGCACTGTGAGAGAGAACCTTGATGGAGCGATTATCAAACTGGTCCTCGCCTGGAGCCTTGTTATTGCGAAGTGCTTTGATCTCCTTTTCCACTTCAGTAAGGGTAATAGGGGCTACAGAAAGGACCATCTGCAGGTCGGCTTCTAGAGATTCAACCACTAGCTGTACTCTTCTTGGCAACGCTGTCTCGAACGGCTGTAATCTCTCCTCCAGATTTTTCGCAAACGCTTCGGCTCTGGCTAGGTGGATCTTGCCTATGAGTTTCGAACTGTAAACTTCGGTGCAACTTGCCTCTTCATCCTCCTTCTAAGCTTCCAGAGCGCAAACTGTGAGCTTGAATCGGGAGTAGCTTTCTTCAGGAAGGCGTCTGTGGCTTCTCTTTTTAATATGGCTAGTACCTAGTTTCTCACCCTGGTAGAAATAGAGTTGATATGACGGAGGCGGCCGGTGTTAGAAATTCTCTGTATACGATTTTCGGAACTACTCAGGAACTATTTGATGCCAAATGTCAATGGGATTATTTAGAATCTCTGGCAGCGTCATGCAACCATATAAAAGAAAACACGAAATGGGTATAGCAGAGTGGGTCGTTCAACATAAAAATTCGCTTAGTTGCCATTAGTACTATTAAGCAAACATGCGTAATCATCCCAAAAATCGTCTGCCGGAAGTATATTATGCCAAGTAGGTGAAATTTACCAACGCAGGTGAAAGGTTCCAACTGCTGTCTAAGTAGCAACAATTAAAAAACCAAAGCCAAAGCAAATATGTCAAAACAAATTAAACTGAAAGAAAATGGAGACATAAAATGGCGTCGGTGGCGGCGATTGAAACAAATGTTGTGCGTGTTTTGGCGTCGAGCTTCACTGTTTTATTACCTATCGATAATATGTATTTTTATTTGTACTTATTTTCTACGCAGACGTGCAACATTTTCATTAAAGTGACGCGACGCCATACACAAAACCAAATAAATACTTAAATTTGCATGCGCGCAACATAAATCGTTGCAAAATATTAAACAAGTCAGCAGCAACAGTTGAAATCAATAAATTTATATTGATGCATACAGATACAACAAAAAAAAAAAAAAAAAAAATACAGCATTACACATACATATACTCGTAGCTATAGAGACATTGACGCTGTGGGATCCAAATAATGTCATGCAAATATTGTTGCCATTACAGCGAAGAGCAGCAGCAGCAGCAGCGAAGATTTGTTTGTAAACCCAACTAACCAAGTGACCGAATCACTCCCGGTTGCATACATTCTCTTCTCCTCCCTTGGTCAGACACGCAACCAGACATGTTGCAACTTCATAGTTTGTCGCGTCGCCATTTGATGTTGCAGTTGCTTTTGTCGTTGAAGCTGCTGCTGCTGTTTCATCAGCAATAGTTGTCGATTGTATAGGGTCTTTCAACTGCAATTCGACGGTTTTCTATAGGAAACATTATGAATATTAGGTCGTACTCCAATGCAGCAGTTCAAAAAAAAAAAAAAAAAGAACAGTAATAATGGTAAGATCCTCAGATCAAACTAATTTTTTTGTGCGGTACTGTAGACTGTATTATATTCCAAATCTTTCATTTTTTATAATATTTTCGTTCTTACAAATTGCAGATGAAGAACCCTTTAGTTGAAGATCATGAAAATCACTTCGCGCTTTCTTTGCTTTTGTATTGTGTGGGAGAATTGCGAATATACTCATGGTCAACTCATGGTCAATGGAATCTTAATGTGCCGCATTTGATAAGTAAATAGTATCTTTTGTTGCTCATAAAATAGAGTTTTTGCAATGCCAGCTTTTTATTTCTTAATTTGTTATTACTTTGAGTTTAGTGTTTGTACCTTATTATACAGCATAGCAAAACTTTACAAAGTATTTTTTATGGTTTAACATTTTTTCAATGCATTTATTCAATTTAGAGTCTATATTCAATGAGAATTTGATAATTTAGAACATATATTTTTGTTTAATAAGTTGGTGGCTAGTCACACCAAGTTCGTTGCTTTCATTAATTCATGCATTTATTCAATTATTTATTTATTATTACCTTCATAAAAATATTCATAAACAGTTCATAAAAATGTTGATTAAAATATCTCAAACAAATTTCATTCATAAAAAAATTAAATGCGAAATCTTTTAATATTTTCCCCACGGTTATTTCAGATTAACACTCAATAATTTCTTTTTATGTATTTATTTTTTAATGTTTTTTTCTTTATTTTTGCACATGTTTATCTTGTATCTTTTGATGTTTATTGCTAATTACTTTAAAAAGTTTTATTTTTATTTGACGACTTTGAACAAATGTTTACACACCCAAGAAGTAACAACAACAAAAATAGCAACAGCCAGTGGCAAAAAAGAAAAAAATAGACAAGACAGCAACAACAAAAACAATTACAAACAACAAACATTTGAACATTTAAAGCTTTTAACATATTTTTGTATATTGCTCAAAGGAATTTTCGCATTTTTGTTTATAGCAGGGCTGGAAACCTTTTAAAATTAGTTATGTCCGTCCATTGGTCGTATGTGTGCACAACGAGGGCTGAGAAGCGATAAGTGCTTAAGTCTTTATGTTTGCGAATTTAGATTACTCTGATCTGTACGCAGATAAAGTGGTAAAATAATATGAGTGTCACGCCCTCAACGTCGACGCACATTTTTTCAAGGCCATACAGTTAAAAAAAATTATTTTATTTTGCATTTTTTATTTACTTTTATTGTGCTTTAATTTTTCAGTGCAGAACCGGCTTAAGTCTACATACAGTTAAGAAAGGTGAAAGGAGTATTTCGAAGTCCACACGTCGGTATTCTTCCCTTTTTTGCCTGTCAACGCCAGTCTTTAAGCCAAAAGAACGTGTTACGACTGGCCATGAAAATAATTTAAAGAAGATGAATTAGAGACATTACTCAATGAAGACCCATATCAAACGCAGTTGATTCAAAACCCGTAGTAAGCGATTGAAACTATTGTGAATTATCCAAAATCAAGGATTTTTTATCTGTGAAGAAAAATTTGGACGACAGAATCGAAAGAGGTTTTATTTACAACAGAAGACATTACGACAAACCCAGAAACTCATAAGTTAAGCCAGACCAACCATCAACTTACTTAAATTGCCGTCAACCGTCTTTCGGTCATGGCGCGTCAGCTTCCGTAATCTGGAGCACGCTTGCGCTAGTTGTTTTAAATGCCAAGTACTGACAGATTTCTCCAAACCTGGTCATTCCAACGCGTGCCTGGTCGTCCACCAATCAAGATTGGGCACCCCATGTAAACCATGCTTGCTGGAGATCTTTCATCCATTTGAATGAGGTGACCAGCCTGGATTTTTATGCCAACCTCATCGTCGCCGACCGCAGAGAATCTTTGTCTCAATCTCAATGACTCAATCACGGTAGGACCGGTGTATCAGCGTACTTCTAATTTGCTTGCTCAGTCCAAAATAGCATCTATTTGCAAGCGTGATTCCCCACCTGATCTCCAGGCTGACGTTGTTGTTCCTAGTTGAAGTTGAAATTCTCCATCGTCACTGACAGCGCATGACGCGATGACCGCTTGCGAGAAGACCCCATGTACTTCGTCTTGTCCTTATTTACCGCTAGACCCATGAGTCGAGACTGCTTTTCAATCTCCGAGAACGTCTTGCTGACTCGCCGTTCCTGCGTACCGATGATATCAATGTCATCGGAGTACGCGAGCAGCATCACTTCCTTTTGGAAGATCGAGTAGGATGTAGGAACAATCGGACGGCAGCGTATTACCCTGCCTGAAACCTCTTTTGGTATCAAAGGGGTCGACGAGGTTTCTCCCCAGCCTGACAACGCTTAGTGTGTGTAATTGCGTCATCGTGCAAAGACGAACGATTTTTGCCTAGTGCAGACAGGGCGTCGCAAAACATCGATCGTATCGGCGTTTCGAAAGCTGCTTTATAGTCGACAAATAGGTGGTGTGTGTCTTTGTTAAACTCACAGGTCTTTTCCAAGATTTAGCGTAAAGTGAATATTTTGGTCAGTGGTCGACCTTTTTGGTCTAAAGTCACACTGATATGGTGCTATCAGTGAGTTCGTACATGGCGGGGTCTCGTTCACCACAACCACCGGTCACCATTTAAAGTCGACTGCTGTTCGCCGGCATCGTTGCATCTAGGCAACTTTTCTCCGCCGGAGAATAGTACGGAGAATTGAAGGAGCGCCGGCAACGATGCACCTGGGCATCGGGCGTTCAACATCTACCTGCATGTGGCAACTTCTCCTCGCCGGTAGAGTGAAAACTTTTGTTTGGCGCCGGTTACGTAATAGCGTTACTGACCGACAGCCATATTGACTTGTTATCGACCGAAGACTGTCGAACATTACTTAAAGCCGACTGGGCTTATCAACACTGAAGCGAGGGTACGCTATGACAACTCCCATAAAAAAAGAGGTCAATAGTGCATACAGTGCCCTTTGACCATTAGAAATAATATTATCTCATAATATATATGCGAAAGAGAGAGAGCAACTTGTGCATGTAATTCTTAAAGCATCTTTTTTTAACATCTCAAATAAAAGCGAAAGGAACTGCGCAAAGTGAATATGACGTCGAAGCGAACGTTGAAGCAGACGCGACAGCGTGAAAACACGACGCTGCAATGAAATCACGTACTTGTCGTGAGACGACGAAACAAAAAAAACAACAACGAATAAAGACGCTGCCGGCGACACGAAGACAACAACAACGGCGACGACGACGCATGTTTATTGATTCGCTTTGGTCAACGCTGTTGGTGGACAGGTGAAGTGAAGTTGTGGACTAAAGCGACAAGTGAAAAGACAAAAGAGAAGCGCTGTCGTCTGTGGGCTGTGTGGGAAACGCTGCTGCTGCTGCTTCTGCCAATATTCAAAGCTGCAGCGCGCTAAAGCGATGCGACAAGTTGTTGCCATTGCGAGGAAACCAAACAACGCGAAATCAGTTAACAAATGGACGCGCTTTGAAACGGATGCATATAACGGTACGCGGACGCATAAAACATATCGGCAGGCATTATAGTACTTACTATATATAAACAATATATATAAATACATATGTATGTGTGTTCGAATGTTCGATACGAAACGTATGTGCATTTGACGTAGTCATCGTTGCTCTTATTGTTGTTGTTTTTGTTGTGGTTGTTGTTGCTGCTGTCGTCGTCGTCGTGTGGCAGCAACAAGAAAAAAAGTGAGATAAAAGTGAAATTTACTGAATGAAATGCCTGATTTGTGACAATAACAACAAGTGAAGCGACAACAACAAATGAAAAGGAAATGATATAAGCCTAATAAATTAAATTAAAAAAAAAAAACAAATAAAAGGAATCGTCTAGAGAGAACAAAGTGTGCATACATATGTACGTATAAAATTGTTTAAGCATATTTTTGCAACTGTATGCAGCGAGGATATTTTCAAGGATAATTGCGCGATCGAGTGTTAATAAGTACGTAAAATTGTAAAATTTAGTTGGTCTTCACAGAGTTTATGGTAGGTTGTTGGAAATCGTTAAAAAGTTTTATTTGTAAAATGTTTGAGAAATAATTAAAAAAAATATTTATTTTATAAACTACTATATAGCTGATTCATACCCTTGACAAACTTATTAGTCCTTGTCAATGTCATTTCACTATGCACCTAGTGAATAGCTAGCAAATATAAGTAGTCAAGCTGATAGTTAATACGCGCTCCCGGCATTGCGGTAACGCGCAACTGAGGTCTGTCAGCTTCCATTCAACACTACTAATAATTGCTCCTTTTTAGGCCCTGTACCGAAGGTACAAGAGCCTATTGGTTTTGTGCAAATGTATGTAACAGGTAGAAATAATGGTCGGCGCCCTCCCAAAGTTAACATTATTAAGCGGATTGATAAAGGAGTCGATATAGCCATGTCCGTCTGTCCGCCTGTATTAACGAAACATTCGACTAGGACTTCGCTTGTTGTTTGTTTGTTTGAGCGTGCATCACGGCAATTGAGCTAAACCAATTTGTATGAATTTTGGTATAGAAATAGATAGGACTTTGGAAAAGAACAAAGGCTACTTTAATTTTTTAAATCGAAAAGGACGATGCCTCACCCCCCATATAAGTGAAAAAGAAAATTTGCAATATTTTTGCTTCCATTTGAGGAGGAGAGATGAAATTTAGTATACATGTTAATAGGATCGGGCGAAGTGTTCGCTTCGCTCCTATATAAGTGATGAATCAATTTAAGGCACAGAGATGAAGTTTGGTATACATGTTAATGGGATCGGGAGAAGTAACCATATTAAAATAGTTCATACAAATTTGGAATAGCAATTTTAAGAAATTTTTAAAATTTCCATTTTTAAAATTACTCAGTTGTATGTTTGAAGGTGTTAGCACCATTTTTTCAACAATAGGCCGGTCAAACGCCACAGTTGAAATCAGTTTCAAAGTTTTAAAGCTTTTATCACAAAATACTGTTCTGATCCAGGATAAACATGGTAAACCATTCATTCGATGCAAAAATATAATTTCAAGCAGTTATTCCCAGCTGAAAGTCATCTCTCCACGCTTTACGACTTCAATTCGTACGTCACACAATTTTCTTGCTATTGGATCATGATTTCAAACGTTCATCTCCCATCACTAAACGGAATTACCACTCTTAAAGTGTTGAAACGAGTCGCATTACGTCCTTTTACAATTAATGGTCACTGCTAGAAGTTTCTATTAGTTTTTAGGCATGCATCAGGCAAACGGCGAGAACTATTTCGCTTTCCCAATCTGTTATTACAAACATTTTAGAATTTATTAATGAAATTGCTATAAAAAAGATATAAAATTACATACCGATAGTTCACTTGTCGGTTAAGGTGGGCGGGACGGCAAGAGGTGCTCCCGGAGCTCTGGAGCTCTGGCTCCACGGGTTGCTTAAAATTGTTTGATATTAGCACCGTGAAGAGTCGATTAAAATATCGATCCTGTTTATGTGCGTATTATACTGAGTTTATATAAAAATAATTTTTAGTCAGGATTTGTGCTAAATCAGATTAAAACTCATGGAATTCTGTACTTGTAACTAAGCTACTAACAATGTAAAATATTGTAAAACCTTAGCAAAAAAAAAATTAAATAAAAAATATATACATTTTAAGCTGCATTTCAACTGTCCGTCAGTTTCACCATTCCCAGTCAATTTTACATCAAAAGCGTTGAAAGACTCTCCTCAAACATTAAGCATTGCTAATTCAAAGTATTAGCGTCAGTCTCACTCAACATCTCACTTGCGCATCTGGCTGGACTTACGAAGAAGATGATTTTCGAGGGGAGAAGATTTTGTGCTGAATCTGAAAAGCATCAAACAAAGTCTTGCAGCTTCTAAAACATCACTCATACGCCGGGTGACACTCAACAATGCAAACACTTTGCGACGATTTAACTATTTATCTTTCACTTAAAGTGAAGATGACATTCTTTAAATGAAATTACTGACGAACTGACAGACTGACTGCAGCTTGTGGCCATTTGGCCAATAGCATGCAATAGTTTGCTGTACTTCTTCCTCAGCTCTTTGGTTTGTTTGGCTACTTCTGGTTCAGTTGTTGTTGTTGCTGCTGCTGCAATTAGTATTTGTCTTTGGCTAATACGCTGCCATGTTGGTATGCAATGCTTGCTTCTGTTTGATGTTGATGTTTTTTTTGTTTTGTTTTTGTATCTTTTTCTTTCTTTCTCTCCTTTAAGTAGTTAGGATTGTCAATGACTGTTGCTGCTGTTGTTGAAGTTGTTTTTACTGCTTGTGACGCACAAAAAGCGAAATAGTTTTTTGTTTTTTTTCTTTCTTTTTTTTAACGTATTTATTGTTTATGTATTTCACTTTTTTAAATGCTTTGACGGAACAACTTGCAATCTTTCACTAAACAGATTTGGAGTATGAATGAATTGATTTGTTTAAGTCTTTGACTTTTTCTTATGGCTTATAATAGTTTGTGTTGGTTCATTAGATCCATTGATTTTTGAAGTGTGAAAACGTTTTATTAACAATTGGTTGAAAAGTTTGTTTTGCATAAGGTACTTTATGTGACGAAGTGACGAAGCACCTCCTCAGTGTGGCTTCAGCTTGAGCAATGTGTTAAATGTGAAGTAACGAAGTTTTTACTGACAATTTTAATGCTGAAGTGTTATATAGCATTAAAACTGTGAAGACGTTTTGAGAAGAATAAACTTTATTTCACACATAAACCCAGAAAAGAGGAGGTAACACTTCTATAAGTCAGAAATGGACCTATATGGAATATTTTATAAAGGATAACGTCAGATAGACACAATTTGGCATTCCTACCAAAAAAAAATTGTTCATACAAAAACTTAAAAATTATCTGAAGAAGGAATAAGAACGTCTTAATATTTAATCTAAAAGACTCTTAATTTACGTTCTTGTTGTTCATATGGATAACTAGATAGACGGACAGATCTATATAGACAAGTTGTTTGATGATGATAAAGAACATATTTAATCTATCCGCCTCTCCTCCTTGTTTCTATGTTTGTACACGCATAGCATTAAAGCCACTTATTGGATTTAAAATCTATCTAATGATAGATAATAAGCTTTATTGTGAATAACATTTAGCATTTATTTCATCAATATCCTCTTACAGAGTTAAAAGATATTAATGTTAAACACCAACGCTATTCAAACTGTTTCCTGGCGCTTTTGAAACCTTTGAGTTCTGCAATGTGCTACTCAAACTGCATGCTATTTGATCAATCTGTATCTATATATAAAAATTAGTAGTCCTTTACGGATTACTAAATCATTCATCTGATTACCATGAACCTTTGAAATGTTTTTTGAGTAGACGCAAATTTCTTGCTTAGTACAATACATCTATCGTAGGATATGGATGAGGGGGCTGAGTGAGATATTGTGCTGGGGAAGAGAATGTAACTGGTCGGGCAGAGCGTTATCAACGCAAAGTATGATGATATGAGAGTCTTTAATATGTACTTCTTTTTTTCAAAATCTAACCAATTTATATAATTAAGTTTGCAGCCTATCTTACACAATAGATAGTAGCAGCAGGTATCGGCAATCTAGAGTCACTGTATACACGTTGTGACGTGGTCTCATAAATGAGAAACATGAAGGTTGCGTAACAGAGCATGCCCGGTCAGCAAAAACCGTAAATTTAATATTTTACCCCAAACAAAAGAATGTCAAGGAGGAAGAGAGGTGCCAGGTCGGCTCCGATAATTGGTAAAATAGGAATAAAAGAAAGTGTGTAATACCTATATAAAAATTTATTAATAACATATTAGATTATTATTAAGAAACATATTTTTAAATTAAGAAACATATTTTTATTCATATTTTCTGCAAGTACTTTCAACAAATACTAAAACAAAATGTCATACTATTTGGCGAATTCGAATCATTCGATTAAACGCAGGTTTTCCAATTCATTCTTTCCGTTTCGTACACAACTTTTCTCAAACTCTATGGTATTCTATTTTACTAAACTTTTGAGTAAACTCGTGCAGAGCTCTAGTACAGAGAAAAAGATAAATATCCAAAAAGTCCATAAATATTGATTTAAATTCAGTTGGCAGGAAACGATTTTATCTCATGGCAGTAAAAACCAAACAAAAATTCATTGCTGGAGGCTATTAAACATCCATGGTGGTTCTCGAGACCAAGTAATAATTATATAAATGTATCACAAATAACAACATGTCCACACTACTCAAGTGAAACCCAACATACTGGCCCATGGACCGCCGGAAAATATTAGATTTTATATGTTTTTGTTTACTCCGGCCTACCACAACATTATCTCTAAATGTAGCCATTTTTAAGAATTGAGAGAAACTAGAAAAAGCAGTTAGCTTAAACATATCCCTAATAACTGGAGTACTGGAAATTGATTTTGCTGTTGAAACCCTCACAAGTGCTATTCATGAGGCTGGATTTTTATGCAGCCCAACAGCAAACAGAATGCTACAACCGACTTCATTATTTCTTCCTGTTGACGTTAGGCGACAAATAAAAAAAAAACGAAAACTTTGCAAAAATGGCAGGACTGACAGATCACAACCGACTGTTCAACAAAGCTGTTAACGAGCTTAAGAAAAGGCTAGCCTACATAAAAAGCTTCACGAGATTCGCAAACTGAGCTCTGCATGATGAAGAAATGGCACTGAATGGAAAATAAAAGTTAACTCATAAACTGCCCACCAGTTAGATTAAATGGATTAAAAATACCGCAACGAGACAGTGAAATAACTTGGTGACCAAAATTTTAAAATCAACTTGTAAAATTCCGGAGAAGTCCTAGTCGAATGCAAAAAACACGAAGTCTCTATCTATTACCGTTTCTAAGATTCTTTCGTCCATACGGACGGACAGACGGACATGACCGACCATTATTTCTACCTGTTACATACATTTGCACAAAACCAATAGGCTCTTGTACCTTCGGTACAGTGCCTAAAAATCAAATAATATTTAAACGAAAAAAATTAACTGACTTCCTGGAAGAAATTCACAGCTCAACTTAATGAATTGGGTTCGGCTTTACAAGGCAGTACTAAAACAAGTTTGAACTTATGCCATACAACTATGGAGTACAGCGAGTAATTCTAAAATGGAAATTTTGCAGTGCTATCTGTCAAAAATGCTCCGAATTATAGTTAAAGCTCCGTAGTTTGTTACACAAAGATCTTAAAATTTGCCTTATTAAAGCTGAAATAGGCTTATTTAGTAGTAGATATATCAACAGACTTCATTACCACGGTTATCATTTAGAAATAAATCTCATAATATATTGGCGCTTATAGAATACTTAAAATATTTCATCTGCTTGATCTCCCAGGCTTCGAGTAATTATCTTTTATGATTGATTTTTTTTAATCTTTCCATCACTAAAGCCAATTTGAAAGATTTAAACCACGAACCTGTTTAAAAAGTATTTTATGTTGTCTTACTTTATGAATTATGCATAATTCAATACGGAACAGATTCATGAAAAAATATTATACACATCACACAAACTGCAATAAAATTGATATAAATATTTAAATTGTTATTTTAAGCATATGTCATAAATTATGATGTAAAATGAACATTATATGAACACTTGTTAAATAATCTCTATTACAAAAATTATGTCATTTAAATATGTAATTACTTCAGGCAATTAAAAAAATGTTTTAACGCGTAAATGCTGTACAGCAAATGCTTTTCAACTGAACTCGCATATCAGATGAAGCGATTTTAATGTTTAGTTAGTAGGTAAAAGATACAAATCAAATGCGCACGTAAAATTAAAACGTGTATTGAAAAAGTGAAGTACATATATATACGAGTATATATCGACCTAATTGTGTAGAATTTCACTTTCAACATTTTCAATAAAACAAAAAATAATGAAACAAACGCACACGCCAAATTACATACCCAAAGGGTTTAAAAGTGGCAAACATTTATGTTCGAACTTCTTTATTGATCTCGACCAAAAGCCGAGGCGCCACAAAGTGAATTCGCACACACAAAGAGAAGGGCAACCGGGTCGCCTGAAAAACGTGGACGGCCACCCATGTATGAGAAAATGAAACGAGTCATGAACGATGATGCTGCCGATGATATAGTAGGTACTTGTGCGAGTATATACCGGCGCAGTTGCCTTGTTTTAAACTTTTTTCCTATATTTTATTACGGATACTTTGGTCAGTTCTTTTTACTTAAAAAAAAAAATGGTCGCGCCATTCAAGTGCATGCGATATCGTAATAAATTTTAAATGAAGTTGTCATACATGTTGCCGCGTACCTTTCTCAATATTTTTTGTTGTTTATTTTCTCTCTACACACGCGTATCTGGGAGTTACGTTTGGTCCGAACGAGCCGCACATACAAGAATGAGTTAAAGCAGATATTTATCTTAATTTAAAATTGCAAGTTTGCAGTTTTTTTTAAATTAACGAAAACCATAAGTGATGCAACTAAAAAGTTGTGTGCAAATTATATACATTTTGTTTGTTTAAATTAATTGTATAATAAAATTGTGTTTAGAAAAATTAATGAAGTCTTGCATTTGGTTCATAGAACATACGATTACACTGAAAAGCATAAAACGATTACCGGTGAGAATTATTCAGAGCTTTGGGGCAGATTCGATATCAAAGACGACCGACTTTGCGAAGAAAAAAGTGATGTTCTATCAAACCAACCAGTGCACACATGTATAATCACCATGACAGAAACCCATAAATTGGGCTTCGAATTGCTACCCCATCTAGCATATTCTCCAGATTTAGTACTCAGCGACTATTTCCTGTTTCCAAGCATACACAAATTATTGGCGATAAACTAATTGGGTCAAGTGAAGAGATCATCATTGAAACAAACGACTATTTTGAGACAATAGTATTGGGAGGGAGAAAAAAAATTGGAACACCGCTGGCCTAATGTATAGAGCTAAAAAGAGAATATGTTGAGAAATAAAATGCTTATTTACTTAGCTGGCTTTCATGGCCCCATTCAGGAAAGCGCACCAGTTGCTGGAGTCTTGTGCGCGCTGACGCCAGTTGTTTTGAATGCCTGGTACGGAGTGATCTCTCCAAACCTGATCATTCCATTCATCCATTGGAATTCATGCGCTTGACTATGCCAACCTCATCGAATAGCTCATACAGCTTGCGGTTCATACGGGACCTAAACTCGTCGCAGACTGTAATAGCTCCAAAAATATTACGGAGAATCTTACTCTCAATGACGTCCAACGCCGTTTCGTCTAACTCAGTTACTGTCCATGCCTCTGCGTCATACAATAGGAGCGGGATTATCAGCGTCTTATAAATCTTTATTTTCGTCTTTCGAGAGAGGGCTTTACTTCTCATTTGATTGCTTAGCCCAAAAAAGCATCTTGTTGTTGCTGGTTATCTCGGACCCAAGATAGACGAAGTTTTCTACAACACTGAAGTTTAAATTCTCCATCGTCACTGACCGTCCAATGACCGCGATGACGAGTGTGAGAAGACACCAAGTACTTCGTCTTGTCGTCATTCACCGCTAGACCCATGGGCTTTATTTTCTTATTTGCTTTCACAGCCCAAAATAGCATATATTTGCAAGCCTATTTCTTCGCCTGATTTCCAGGCAGACGTTGCTGTTGCTGGTTATTTCGGATCTTCATTCACCGCTAGACTGAAGACTGCTTTTCAACTTCTGGGTGTATATGCTTTGGTAGCTTTAATGGTGTTTTGATAGAGAGTCTCATAGACACAGGAGCAACATACAGTTTTATAAGTGGAAGATTAGCTACCAGGATTGGAAAGAAGGAGTTAAAAGAATCTAAGATATAAAGGTACAGACTAATCAAGCGGTATTCCAGTCATTGTGAAAGCATTCATATCTTGCATAAAATTTGGTGTATAGTCCCAGGTATTAAATAACTAAGCTGGCAGCCCATCAGAGCCTGCCGCTTTGTTATTTTTCAGATTTTTAAAAACCGAATCGACCACGTTATAGCCCGGTAGTTCTTCAATAGTTTCATCATTAACTGATAGTTCCGGTGTCATTTCTCTATCGGATATTTACAGAAAGTTACTCCAGGTTCAAAACCGTCGGTCAGACGCTTGACTTTTTGAGAAAATTTCCGAACTTCATTTTTGTCACCATCTGTCATCACAAAATCCTCAAAATCCCGCCTAGCTCCCGCTTTTTCTTTCTTTTTCTAATTTGATCTGGACTCAGCCATGCAGCCTTCTGGAGGTTGAGGTGTTGAAATCTGGTGCTGCTAACTAATATGTTCCAAGCAGCGGTGAAATTAATTAGCCATTATTGGAGGTTCTGTTGTGAAAGCTACATTTTTAGACGTTGGGCCAAAGATTCCTTTCTTCCCAATTTTGACGTTAAAATCGTCAAGCACGAATTTGACATCGTCTTTGGGACAGCGCTCATATAGACGTTTCAAGCGCTCATAGAACTTATCTTTAGCATCGTCGTCCTTCTCTTCCTTCGGGGCGTGCGCACAAATCAGTTATATTAAATTATATAATAAAATTATTATGCATATCGCGGCAAGGCGCTCGTCAACATGCGTGAATTTGGAGACGAGGCTACGTAGTCTCCCACTCAACACGAAACCGCAACCAAGTTCGTGCTCACTCTCATGGCAGGTATAGTAGATGTCACAGGATGCTTTCCTGGACTGTATTGATGTAAACCTTGTATCTTTCGATGACATCAACCAGATCATCAACTGGATATTTGCACCAGCCCTATTAAGGGTGTGGATATTGCAGGTCCATATCCTTAAATCGTGGTCATAGTTTTCCTTCCGAGGCTTCCTTTTTATTTTCACTGAAGTTTATTTCTTTTTTACGGTGGCGAGTCTCAAGCATAACGCACCAACCTCTAAACAACGGCTGTTCAGAGGCTACCCAGGCGATACGTGGCCTAACGTACGTTCCCTAGTGAATGGCAGTCAACAACTTTCCTCACAATGTGTTCTTCTGCAAACTTTCCCATCTCCCCTTATATATAGGTAGTTGAAATGTCTTGTCCATATAGATGACAAACGAGCTTTGAGACTCCGGAGAGAATATGGGAGTAGCTGGCGATACTGTATCTAATGCGTTGGTGTCTAAAGATGAGAAATTTCCGGCGGGGTATTAGAATTTCTCCATATTTCAATTAAATATCTTGTATCTTTGTTGGAGTCTTCACCAGTCATCGGTTTTGGGAAACGGAGGAGCTCTTGCTATGTTCTTCTCAATAGAGAGTATAAAGAGCGAATTTACGAGACTTGGTTGCCATATCGGCTAATTCATTGGCGGGAATACCTTGATGGCTAGGAACCCATTATATCTAAAATTTTTAAAGATCTTTAAAAAGCCTAAACAAGCAGTAGAACAACGGCTATGTTGGTCATGACTGGATCGACACATCTGAAGCTGTCCAAATGATGGTCATTTATATATCTTTATTAGTAAAATATTAATCAATATAACTGTACACAGTCAGTACAGTCTGTGCTGAAGGAACTTAAGAGGCTAGATTGCAAAAGTTTGTTTCCTAAGTCTTTTGTTTTCCATAAAAATAGAAGACTTCTTGTGACTTGTTATACACATTAAACTCTGCAACTTTCGTGAACGTATGCATTTGGATGTTTAACAAAAATAATCGTTTACATATGTTCATAAATAAATGTCCATTCGCAGCCATGTAATCACCTTTCAACATTAAATCATCAAAGCATAACAAATAATAGACGCTTTTCGTGCATATCTTTACGCTTATTGATTACTTTTTTCTCGCTCGCAGAGTATGTCTTGTATAATTATTATGTATTAATAACAATAATATGGATATTTTTTTTTTTTAATTTTGATCCATACAGATCCCCTGACAGCAATGATTACCGATCGCCACAAATACGCTTTTGTAACGATATGTTGCGGCCTCTGGCTGCTGCTGTTAATGCTGAGCGGAACCACAGTCGATGCCGCCGGCGCCACCGCCACCGTTGCAACCGACTCCAACCAGCCACAAACTTCAGATGCGGTTGTGGTGCTTCCAATGTTTACGGCAACGACAGCTGTAGCAGATCAGCGGCAGGATGAATTGGTGAATGCACTGCCCGATGCAACGACAACAGGTAAGAAGAAGTGCGGCTGGGCTGTCTAATAATAATGATGATGATTATGATGATGGCCACCGCATCAAAAGTCAATGTACAATGAACTTCAATTCAACTCAATTCAACTCAATTCAACGATATAGATTATAGATAGTGCATTTGTTGTTGTTGTTGTTACTGTTGCGGCCTGAAAAATGCCAACATAATTGACACGACCACAAAATGTTAAAATATTTATTTCTTTTATTTTTTGTTTTTTTCCTTGTGCAAAGAAATTTTAATGGCCTGCATTAGGAGATCAAACAATTTTAACGCAATCATGCGCGCTATTTTAATGTGCAAACATTTCGCGCGAAAATGAACGAAATGAAAGTGAAAATATGTTTGGCCGTCACCAATTATGCAAGGATCGCACACGCCGATTCGAACCAAGTCAAGTTATATTGAGGCAAGTCAATCGGCAAGCCTCGCCACGCCACGCCACGCCACTCTACACAAACTCCGGTTTATATGCGTTCATCCATCCATCCAACTATAGTACGTCTGTCGTCAGACAGGCCCCCCTCAAATCGTTATAGTTTACAATTCAAATAACAAGAAATTGCGCCTTGCTCGTTTTTTTCTTTCTTTTGCTCTTAAAACAATTCGAGCGTTGAAGCGTTAAATAGCTTTAAAAAAATAAATAAAACCAAAAAATCGAAATAAATTCAAAAAAATATAACGCGCACTTTTTGATTGATCATGATGCATGTTTCCGTTGTGAAAATCCGTTTGCCGTGCTGATTCCTTCTTTTTATTTTTTTTTTTTTTTGGCATGGAAAGCGATTTGTCTGGTTTTAGTTAATAATTTATTGAGGCGCGCTACTAGTCAAGACAAATGATGATGATAATGATGTTGTTTAATAGCCAATTGAATGCTGAAGTCAATAGCTTGCTCAGTGTTTCGTTTTTTGTCTAAAGTAAAGATAATTTTTTATGTAAAAAACGTGTTAAAATGTTTATATTTCTATTCGTTTAAAATTTTTATAGCCTGTACCAAATTTATGTACAAGCCAAAAGGAGGCGTAGCAGAATACATAGTATAGGTATGTACTTTATTGTCTTCTTCAGTTTCTATAGGCATGTTCGTATGGACATTACCGAGATACAACAGTTAAATTCGCGTCGAAATTTTACTGTTGCATCTCGGTAAGTATTATGTTCTCCAATTTGTCCTTATAGTTTTTTGTAGTAAAAAAGATAGGCTTTCGATTAATAACAAGTAAGGAAATAAAAAATAAAATAAACTTGTAAAATTCCGGAGCATTCATAGTCGAATGCAAAAAACACGAAGTGTCTATCTATTACCGTTTCCGAGATCCTTTCCTTCATACAGACGGACAGACGGACATGTCTATATCGACTCCTCTATCACTCCTGATCATAATGGAGGTAACTTTGGGGGGTCTCAGACCATACATTTGCACAAAACCAATAGGCTATTGTACCTTCTGTACAGGGCCTAAAAAGAAAAAAAAATTAAAAATGCCCGAAGGCCTCAAAAAGAAAAAAAAAAAACTTCATTGACTATTTTTAATGTCCTTTAAATATTATTAAAGGGCCTGAAATTACCTTTTAGAATCAATTTT
The DNA here is from genome assembly GCA_035044805.1 of Leucophenga maculata. Taxonomy (NCBI): domain Eukaryota; kingdom Metazoa; phylum Arthropoda; class Insecta; order Diptera; family Drosophilidae; genus Leucophenga; species Leucophenga maculata. Next base: position 573,404 of record JAWNNP010001732.1, on the reverse strand, counting down.
AGAAGGTTAATTTGTTTTATAAAAAAAAAAAGTTATGAGCTTTTGAATTTATCGATGTTGCCACCACCATTGAAAAGTTGGGGCAGTTCAGGAATAATGCCCCACATACGGAAAATAATCGCCGCTTTCTACTTAGAGCTCACTTTCCGAACTGTATTCCAATGATTGAACTAAATGCATCAAACTAAATTCAACAATGTAATCGCAGGAGGGCAAATTGAAAGCCAACCTGCGATATTTGCACGGACGATAGGTGAAAATAGGGGTACAGCTTATTTTAACCCTCTATGAAATCTTCGCAGCACTACTACAGAAAGGCTTAGACTTAGTAGGTTTAATGCAAAAAATTTTCAGAAATAGCCTGGCAGTTGACTATATTCGGAAGTGCTGGTGGAAGTAAGAAGTATCCCTCCCAGCCTAATTCCTTCCAGACATATAAGCCTCACCTCATTTAAGCTAAAGACCTTGGCGGAAATGGTGGACAGCCTCATCACGGCTACATTCTTCTTGCACAAAAATCAACACACGTACAGATCCACCGGGACTAGTCTACGCCAATTGAACTACTCAATTAAATATGCCCTTAGAGCGAAAGAGCTAGCCATTTGCGTTTTTATGGTTATACAGAAAATCCTGGGTACACAAGAGAAGAGAAATATGTCTTACTTTACAAGTTGTCTAGTATAACTACTAGACTCAGGAATAATTGTGACTAATCTTCCCGGAAAATGTCTTAGAAGGAAGGAAGCGTACGGAAGGCGTGCTATACCCACATCTTTGGAGCCTTTTAATTCACAAATAGATTCCGTAACACATAACGATATCGAATGCCAAGGGTATAATGGTGACATATTTTCTGCATAGGGAAAATCGCTAAGGCTACAACCGTTCCATTTACCAGAAATTATAAGTTGAAACCATTCAAACCGGGAAGGGTGAAATTCACACTGATAAAGTTTTCGAATGAGCTCAAATATCTTGGAGTCATTTTGGAGTAGCGCAGTACATGGGAGATTCACATGGAACAGTTCGTCGAGAAAACCGCAATGGCAAAGAAGACATAAAGAACAATTAATTAAAAGAATTGAAGGTGCACTCCAAAAATACTAAAACAAATTCATCACACAATGGTCAAACCTATGGTGATATACGGCGCCGTTGTGTCGGTACAGTAGTCAGCTAACAATTGAGTTAAGTCTGTATAACTATAACAAGGCTACGCGAATCTATCCTAGTGCCGCAATGCCGATGCACCTTTACATCCAACAACAAGCAGACAGAGCCGTTTTTCGGATAAAAATACATAATAATTGAGTAAGAGACCTTTTCACGAACGCTCACTCGGTACTGTTCTAACCTAGTGTCAACCTTGGTATGAAGAACAACTTCATCAGATGATTTAAAGAGAAATCGAAAAACATTGGGTCGAACTACAATATTAAGCCAGGGGTAACAACTGGTTACTTGGCAGGCGTTTTTTTGATTCGCACTAGTTACTATGAATTGCTAAAGAAATTCAATAGTAACTTTTAGGCAGAAATTTATGCGATAAAGAGATGTGCCTAAATCAACCTAACTACAAAAATATAAGAACTAAAATATTGCAATATTCTGCAATAGTCAGCCGGTTATTATAGCACTAAAATAACTCTATATTAAGTAACTGAGCACGCGTTTGTACCGGGAAATAAAAAAGAAATAATTTGTCAAGAAAGGAAGCAGCCTCTCATTACAATGGTTCAGATCAGTTCAGATCAGTCCATGTACCAAGTGTCAGGTGAATTGTGTGACTTGCATTCCTTAGCATCGGGCGCAGCTTGAGAAAAGACTACTTGCTTTATTTTATATGAAAATGCAGGTTGTCCCAGATTGAGCTTTACTGCGGTTCGCGGTACATACGCATTTTCAAAGATGCAGAACTAAGTTCGCGAACTGGCGTGGTCTAATGGAAAGACGAGCAGATTCAAAAGAAAGCGTGGATTCATTTATACATCACATGTTATGATGAAGTCCAAACTAAATAACTCGATTTATAGTCCAAACTAAATAACTCGATTTATAGTCCAAACTAAATAACTCGATTCCGGATATCGAATTGCTTAAAGCCATGAAGTCGAATGTTAACGAACAAATAGCTCGAGTAGTGTATCAAGGACGTTGCCAGCATGAATCTCTTGGAAGCAATAAGTGCTAACCAAAATGAATTTAATAGTAAAGGAAAGTGAAATAGTCGCTCTTCGTTAGAACTTTATAGCTCCAGGGCATACATATTTCGACTACATGACTGTTATAAGTTTGGCTTTATAAATGTATTTTTGGCGAAATATCCAAAGTGAAGGCTGGAAAATACGGTAGGAAATCTCTCTTCTCGGGAAGCGTGTATGGTTGAGACATGTTCCATAAGGCCAGCCACACAGAGTATAACTCTTAACACAACTCAGGATTCTTATATAACAGAAAAAGAACAAAGTCATAGACATTTTCTGGAAGAACTGTGAAGGCATAAGACATAACTTTTAATAGACAACAGAAGATCAAAAATATTTAACGGACTCAAGAAAGACGATCTAAGTATAATATCTGGTTTGGTGTTTGGAAACTGTAAACTTAGAAGACACTTATTTATATTGGGAACGATAGTGACAGCATCTGTAGATTTTATTTGGATGATAGTGAAACTCCGGAACCTTTCCTAGAGGTGTGCACTGCTTGGCAAGTACCAAGTGACAGGAAGGACGCTACATATACTGAATACCAAAAAAACTCTTGGTTTTCTTCAAGGCAACAGGATTGGATGAAATGCTGTTGGTAGATAACTCAAAGAAAATGCACCTAAATGAATAAATCGTCGCTAGCGGGAGCACTTCAAAGATATGTGCCAGAAACAATCAATAGATGACCTATCTTTCGTAACCACAACCATAAAACAACCCCGCAGCAGAAAGGACAAGGCAACACGAAAGTTTTAAATGTGACAAGATAACTGCTACTATTGATAGAGCCAAATCTTCCAAGACATTTCATCCAGATGGTGTAGTAGCTCTACTAATTGTCGCAGTCGCTGGCAACGAAGCTGTACTTTGATCTGCTTATAGAACTTCGTTTACCCATTCCGAAAGTTCTATAATCATCATTACATTTTTTTTACAGAACATAGGCTGCTAGCAGGACACTGGTTTGGTTTCAGAAAAGCACGAACATACCACGACTTAAATTTTTAGCGCAATCTCCATTTTTACTGCAGCTAGACTCATCAAGCTGATGACTTAAGAACATACAGTGATGAAGTAACTACTTAAACTTGATAAAAGTAGTCATACAAATTATTTTCAAAAACTGGCATCCTTATTACCGAATAAAACCAAACGCTGATTATTATTACCTTGGCGGTAGACCAAGTGGTTTAACCTGTATTTAGCTAAGATATGATTAATGTGATGATTAGTGAAGTTAGTTTATTCTCAGGTGTAGACATTAATGATATTTGTGCGACAATAAATACATATTTAGAGAATCTATTTTTCACAAACCAGCATCTTAACCTCCTGGACAAGGAAGCTTCAGATGAAGCTAAGCCTCATTTTTAATAACAGACGATACGATCGATACGATACGATCGAAGTCACAGCGATGTCTTACTTAGATTGTGGGGCCACGCTACCAAAACGAATAATCACCCAAACTTCTTGAAAAACTAATAAGAGGACTGTATAATTTTGGACGATTTCCTCTTATTTATACAGTTTCTGTCTAAATTTCTTACCTCACTCTCAACAACATTGCCTGCAAAGATATCAGTATAGTACATTCAAGACTGCCACTGGTAACTTGCTAATTACTTTCAAAGACCATTAGCATTAAGATTCGCCGGCTTACCAGATTTTGATAAACCATTGGTGGGGAAAGTTATGTATAAGAGTCATGGCGTTAATAAGTAACACTTAGAACAACACTCCCAATGCCGGAAGTGCAATAGCAACTCTACCGTCCATCCCATAGGCTTTAGTGGCTTTGGGCCTTTGGATTTGAAGCCGTACCTTATCTGTAATGGGTGAGATAGGTTGCAGCCCAGATAGTCCAGTGTGTAAGGACTCCGATTCTTAAACATCACTTAAGTTTGGTAGATTAAAAGACGAACCAGTTCTGCAGTTCATCAGCAAAACCTCCAGCTACTTCTGAACAATATCATGTGCTCTTCGGACGTTAATGGGTGGGAACCTAAGATGTTGTCTATTATTACAAATTTGGTAGAAATTAGTGTTGATTTTAAGAGAATTTTTCTAAGAGTACGCCTATATGGATAAAGCCACTGGATGAAGTCACTAAATTATTATGATGAATCTTATCAAGATTCCCTGAGTCGTATATTTTACATCAACATGTATAAAATCTATGTAAATGCATAATGCGAGACGTCTAATTATGGATAACAACACCAACAACAACAGCTTCTGCTGCCAAATTGACCAACTAAATATCGATTTGCCACTACACTCCAAACGCAAATAGTTGCTGATCGTAACAGAGCTGCCACCGATACAGAAACAGACGGACGGACGCACGGACGGATGAATCAGCAGCTCAAGTTACAGCAATTGGCTGAGGGGCAGCAACGATCAAGATCAAGAGTGCCAGGCAATTGTACAGCATTAAAATCAATTTATGCGCGCAGACAAATAAGCATAGTATAAACGATGGAGAGAGAGGAAGAGTGAAAGGGTGGGAAAGAGTGCACTGGAGAAAGATGCAGCATGGATGGTACACATGGCATTGCGTTCAATAAAGCAGCGGTTAGCGGCAAGCAACAAGTTGCACACTTGATTGTTGGCATCATATCTGTAAAGAGGATGTGGGGCGGAGGTGTTGCAACCACATGAACAGCAAAAAAAAAAAAAAATTGTAGAGTGGACATTTGTTAACACTTTAACGAGTTATGATTTTGTGATTAAGCGAAACAGCACAACTTACTACCACCAGTCGTATATGTATTACACTGGCTAACACAATTTGGCTTGATAAGTCCAAGTTGGATGGCTTACAGCTCGACTTTTGATAGTCATCAGCAGACATACATACGTCACGCCTTCTTCCCTGTGAGAACACAGGGTATATTAAAAAATATTATACGCCACTGATTGAAGATCTTTTTACTTTATAGGCTATTTATAATGCTGGGTCCTAAACAAAATAATATTTTTGTTAAACTGTGTCCGTTTATATTAAGTGATGTCGGCGTTGGTGCTGCTACTGTTGCAGACATGTAGTGTAGGGGATGAGTTGACGTTGCTAATGATGATGATGTTTGCGATTTTGTTTGCAATTACAGACGACACATACAACTGTAATTAAGGCTTTGTTCACATTTTCAACTAAATACAAAACAAAAAGTTTAAATATGTTTTAATCTTTTATTTTTTGCAGCGCGCGCCTTTAGTCCACGCATGGACTACAACAACAACAACAACGAATGGCGCCCACTAGGGCACGGTGATCCATTGAATAAAGATCCAACTTACGACTACAGTCCGCCAGCTTTGGAACGTGTACGTTATTGGGCTGACAATGGCTCCGGCAGCGGTGCGGATAAGGAAACAAAAAAACAAAGCCTGCCACAGGATGTGCTGCGAAATAAGACGTCGAATGAAATATTGTTGCTCGGTGTGAGCAGTGAACGTATACGCGGTAGTCAGCAACATGGTCATGCAAATTTAGTAAAATCTTTTAAGGGATACGAAACGCCGCTGCTGCAGCCAAAATACACATCCATAAGACGCAGTTACTATGCACATCAGCAACAGCAACAGCACCAACAACAGCAGCAGCAGCAACAACAACATCAAAATCAACAACAAATGCAGCATATGCCGCACACGTATCTCATGCCACCGCCACCAATGGCTATGCAACAACATCATTCTCCCCAACAGCAGCAGCAGCCGCAGTTAACAAAATCCTCCGCGCCTGCTGCTGGCGATTATCGTCATAATATGATACATAACAATCACATGGCACCCGGTATGTCCGGTACATCTACATCAATGCACGCCATGAGCATGCATTCGAAGCCATACTACGCCTACACTTCATCACATCCAGCAACTGCATCGACAGCGCCTTGGATGCACCATGGCACTGCGGCTAGTGGTGTGGCCACACCACAACGCATGCCCGCTTCGGCTTATGATACGCATCATCAGGAGTCCATGCAACACTATAGCTATGTATCACGTCCAGCTGCTACAAATATGGGCAGCACAACAACATATCACAGTTTCTCGCCCTCCTACTCACCGAATGCTATACATTCGACTGCTAGCAAGCGTAAACCGTGGCTGCATGAGCTACTGCAAAAGGAATATGTAAAACCAACGGCGCCGGCAGCCAGCAGCACAAAATATCATTTTACAAGCATGCGACCACACTTCGAAGGTAATTCTTATGCGGCGCCACCACATGGCATCAGCACCACTTATGCGCCCATAACATATACTCCGGTGAGCTTTGTATCAGCACCGCCAACAATAAGATCGTCAGTAGCAGCAACATCTAGCACAACCACACCTTCGCCGGCGGTCTATATCACTCCGACGCCGCCGCCAAGCATTGCGGCTGGTGGCTTTCGACCCATGATTTCTACACCTATTAATGCGGTACAACCAAATTATACGCCGCCTTCGACAACACCTACGACCACAACGACGACCAGTTCGCGGCTGCTTATACCAACAGTCAGCAATCTGGCGCATCGGCCCACAGTTGCCTCGATCGAACTGACCACAGATGCACTTTTTAAACACTACAAGCAACCCAAGAAACCGCTACTGGGTCCCATGTATCTCATTATTGAGGGACACTCGAAGGTTAAGACTTACGGACAAAATGAACTGGATCCACATCAGCCGAAGATTGTGCCAATAATTCCAAAACGTGAGCCTATTGTACGCATTGCCGATCCCAATGAGAAGCGTGGTACAGTGGAAACATTTCAGGTGAAGCATTTGCATACGAAGAGCACAACGACGACACCAATGCCGCCAACAACAACAACAGCAACCACAACTAAAAAGACGACAACTACTAGAACACCAACGACTGCAAAACCGGTACAAATAACAAAAACAAACACAACTACACCCAGTGCCGCGCCAGTAGCAGCAGCAGCCGCCGCAGCTCAAGTGATTAACACATCAGCAACAGCTAACAGCGGCGATAGCAGTAGCACAGGCGTTGCAGCAGCTGTGCCACCCAGTGGCATGCAAGGTCTGCTCAGTTTATTGGACATCTTCTCAGATGAACCTGCGTCCACAACACGCGCACCACTGACCACAACCACAATGGCGACGACAGTACTTAAACCTGTAACAACAACAGCACCTACTGCCAAACCAGTTGCGCTGCGCATGCAGCAGCCGGAGCCACGCATTAGCACAAAAGCGGATACCATTTCCAGTTTGCTTGACGATGATGTGTCAGAGTTCATGACCACTGAACCACCGCCGCGTGGCACACGTCAGATTTACGATTATGATCAATTACCAGAGTCACGACTAAAGGAACTGCAGGTCAATGCCAATGAATCAGACTATGAGTATGTAGACGATGATGATGGTGATGAAAATGACGCTAGCGTTGGGGAGGAACAGCTGAGAGACTCAACGGCTCACAAATTGCTCAAGCGTATTGATACTTTCTTAGACAACGAAGACGATGACGAAGGCGAGAACATGGAGGATGACGACTTATCAGCTGCAATGGATCAAACGGCGAACAGCAATGCTGATGAGGATTTCGATGCGCTCGATGATCTGAGTGCGCACATTGAGGATGCAACGTAATCCATGTTGGCTAACATATATATTTTCTCTTCATTTATAGTTTGTGCTCTATACCAAAACTACTTTTGTATTTTTTCATTAATTTTTTGTTTGAAATATTTTTCGTCTAGTGTAAATAATACTCGGCAGCTTTATTTATAAATTATTGATTATTTATGCAGCTAGCGTCTTTAATTAAGTGTTGTAGTTTTTAAGTCGATGAAAGAAATGTTTATTTTTGTAAAAGTTATTGCTTATTTTTAAGCATATTTTAAAATAAAAGAATTATTAAAAAAATGTTTTTAAAAGACGAGAATTTTGAACATGGCGCCAAGTTTACAAAACTATGTAATGCTTTTTAACACTGCATAATGTTTTGCAATATACAACACTTACTGCAACAATAGCACTGCCAACTTGACAAATAGCTCGACAAAAGCTCCAGTGATCGCGCCAAAACATGAAGAAAGCTTTAAAATGCGCTTTCTACATTTTAACTTTTTTCTACACGTGCTACGCGCGAAATGTACCAAAGCAAAGTCGATAAAGTTTATAGCTTATTTCTCTATCTTCCCCACTCGTGCAGTCTGCTTGCTCACTTGTTATTGATTGGGACAACAACAACTTATATGCAAGTATTGCGTACGAGTATAAGAGAATAAGCAAGATAAACAATAGAAGAGCATAAAGTGAGCCATAAAATTATTTATAGACTTTGTGATTGCAATAAAAAAATAATGATAACATTGATAAAGAAATGAAAATATTTTTAAACGATAATTTATGTTTCATGATAATTTAATAATGATAAATATGCATTTTTATATTTTTATACCTTATACATATTTTGAGAAAGTGCAACAAGACGAGCCGATTTAGTCAAGTTCGTATAACTTTGTGTATCAGCTAATCCTCATGCCAACTTACAAAAAAAAAAAATATGTTGAGTCTCTAATGAGACCGATATATAGATACTCAATAAATATCGATAGATTAACACTCGACATAAACTAACATAAGAATTAAAGGCTTATTATGTTTGTTTCAATATAATTTATAGTATACGCATACTTCTCGGGTTCACTTTGCACTGCATGCAAAGAGCGAATTATACAGATCTTTCCTTTCTTGTTTTTCATTCAGTTTCTTTCGTTCAAGTTCGATTAGTCAGTTTTAATGCGTCGAACGAGAACGACGCGTTCTCAACTCGTGTCGTGTTCCGGTACTTTTCGTTACTAACGGCAGAATTTTTTAACAATATATAATTATAATAAAAAATGTGTGTATTTTTTCCATTAATGCAAATATTTGCTATTTAAATTTAATTGAAAAATAAAGCCAAATCCTTAAAAATAAAACCAAACAACGGCAACAAATAAACTTATGCATTGAAGTGTGCAGTGCGGCTTTTGACTTTCTTATTGGAGTATTGCACTTCTGCTTTTATTTGTTCTTTGCTTTGTTCTCTTGTTCTGTTTTGTGCTGTTTTTTGTTTTTATTGCTATTGGACTGAGGATTTTAAGTAAAAATTGTTGATTAAAAATTGTTAAATATATTTCTAATGTGCGGGTGGCTTAATTTACAATTTGAAAAATAAAAAACCGGTGTATTATTCAAAATAAAGCACGAAGCAATATTTACATATGTACATACAAATAAAAATCGTCACCGTGTATTTTCTCAATGAAGTATAAAGTTTATTTCCGGACAAACTAAAAATAAATAAATGAAATAAAATATAAAAAAAAAAACAAACAGCTATAACATATGAAACATGTATATTCCGCTCCAGCATTTTGTGACTAGGCGCAGTCTTTTTTTTTGTGCACTTTGTACTTTGGCGCGCATTAAATTCTAATTCGGCTCAATAATTTGTCAAATACTTTTTACAGATACAAATTTCATTTTAATGTGTAAACATCCTCCGTGAATATTGTCATTGTTGTACCCTAAAGTTAATGCACCAGAACACACTTTTAAATATTAATGATTTTAGAAATTAATATTAAATATAGTAGTTAAACATATTCTAATGCGATGATCTTGCAATTTTGAAAAAATAATGGACGCTACGTTTGAAGTAGGCTTGAATTTACGGTCAAAAAGAGGTAAAATGGGCCCTTTTCCCTGAGATCCAACCAGGGTTCTCGATTGTGTGTAGGGAATTAAATAGTTAGAAATAATTGCGAATTAATTTGTTATATTTACATACATATATCAACTATTGTTAATGACACGAAACGCGAAACTTAATTGGATTCACCTTTTGTACAAATGTTTGTGAAATGCAGAAGAAGCGGGGGAGTTCCATAAATTGTATAAACTCTCGATCTGCCTAAAAACCTGACAAATTATGAAAATAAACTCGCTAGAATCTCCAAATTTGATCTACTGTACGTCAATCCTAACCAAATATACCATAAAGACCCAAATTGGAGCACAAAAAGAGGTGGCGTTCTACAATAAATCGAGTCCCTATAGTTATGTCTATCTGTATTGCTATCCGTATGAGCATCAAGAACTTGAAGACTATAAATGATAGACTCTTTTGTTTATACAAAGAAAAATAAACAATTTATACTTGCATTGTTTAACATATAAATATTTCGTACATATATAATATGTATTTATGCGTTGTATTTACATAAATATTCTATCTATAGGAATTTTTCCAAATATTTTATTATATTCAAAAGGTCAACCAACCGGTGTATTTTTGGACAATTATTTCTTGTATGAATTTTTTTTAATTAATTAATAATAATTCTTAAATTTATAATCCTCTTCCGGATGGAGGAATATTACTGAGCTGGGAAATCATTTCTACTGAGTTGGTTTCCGGGATTTGGCAGGGTGTGAGCTTTTGCTAGTTGTTTTTTTTTTTATATTTTGTTTATACGCATAATTTTGCTTAAACTGAACCATTTCATTTTTCATAATAGGGATGAGGATTAAGTTCATTATGAATGCACTTAAAATATATGATTGGGCTCTTCGATGGATTTTCCCATTGCTGGTGCTTGCATTACCCCACAAATAAGATTTGTTATTCAGATTCATTATTGCAAAGCAGCATATAAGGGTGAGCGTAAATTAATTAGCTGGACTATGTAAACATCATCGAATAGTTCATACAGCTCGTCTTGTCCTCATTTACTGTTTTAGCCCGACATATTTTGTATGAACGAGCATTGGCTTAGGTTGTATTCCATCAGCAAATAGAAAAAGTTGCTCGACAGCGCATCACCCTGCCTGAAACTTCTCTTGGTATCAAAGTGTTCAGAGAGATTCTTTCCTACCCTGACAACGCTTTGTGTGTTTGATAGCGTCATCATGCAAAGACTTCGTGTTTTTTGCATACGAATAGGACTGCTCCGGAATTTTACAAGTTTATTTTAAAATTTTGCACCTACCACCACCAACCACCCACCCTTCCTCATAAAATCACCACCAAGGTAAAAATTTCTTCGGCACAAAAAAAATTAAGTATGCCAGTATAGAGATAACGTCCCTCTTAGCCAAAGAGTTTCATCAAAATCGGATAATAAATGACGATTTTTGAACGACCCCCTTTTCTTTTCATGCATAAAAAAATGTTTTATAAGGCACTTATTCGTGCAGTCGGAAGTGGTCATAAGTTTGGTCATAAGCTCGGGAAATATTTAATGTGTTTGTTAGGAGACCTGAACTGGTACAGGGCCGCTTACAGTCGGTTACGCCTGACTGTATTTTCTTACTTGTTTTGTTTTAATTTAGTTGATTTGTTATGATGATGTTACTTCATGTGTGTGAACTCAAAGGTTCTGAATAGTTGGTAGCAAGATATGAGCGAAACCGTTTGTGGAAGATATGCTGCAAAAATCTTAACCTTACCGGTACCACTATACCCAATTGATTAAACTCTGATAAGTGTAACTACTTCAGCGGGTGGTCTAATAGTAACACGAGCTTTCCATTACGAATATTTAAAGTTTGCCGGAGAGTAACCTTTGATGTACTTGGTTGCAATTGGATAATTTTATCCCAGATAGTTCACCGTGTTTGTCCCGTGAAAACTTTACTCTTTTGATCATATTTCTGATGACGCATTGGATAATGGTGACCAGAAAGGCCCGAATACCTTGTATAATATTTTGCTTTATACCTGGAATAAGTTTTGGATTATAATTAAAGACTTAGTTACTCGATTCGTCGCTCAGAGTTTCCTCACTGATATGGTGCTGTGTTCATTTCTCCAACGACTTTACAAATGAGATTCAAAATTGAATCTCAAAAGGGTATTGGTGAAAAAGGGATCCTAAATTACATAGTTTAGTATTCATAAGGGATGAAAAACTTTTTCGACCAGTTCTCACCTCGCAATTTTCTAGTAGCACAGAAAATTATTTCACCATTAGAATGCTACATTATCCCTGAGTAACATAGGCTATATTTATTACTATGTATCTACAAAAAAAAACTTCGCGATACCTTATGTCCGACTATTGAAGTTATATAGTGCCATAACTTCAATAGACAAACTTTTTTACTTAGATATACATATATAAGCGAAATACCTCTGAATGACTCATCACGACTATAAGTCCGATTGACTTGAAATTTGGAACAGATTTATATTTCGATGAGTAGAGAATTAAGAACGGGTTTAAGAAGAAGTTAAATATGGCTGTCTATAAGGAAAATATATATAAAGATAGTTAAATATATTTATAAAATCGTTCATATTTTTACATTAAGATGTTCACACAACATTTGAACTATTGCAACTGGGAAAGTACACAGACCCATGAAATGATTTATTTTATGACTCAATATTGCATATTGTGACGCATTAAATTGGCGCGACCATAGCTCATCATTGATAATATCATGTTTAAGTGATAAGAAACAATATTGTGTATCTATATAATACAATATTTTACAATGTCACTGAAATCCTATAAAAAAATAACGTAAAAAAAATTATAACCCATAAACTTTTGTTGCGTGACCTTGCGACAAGTGAGCATTAAATAATTTACAAAGCTCGTATAAAAAAAAAACAACAACAGATGCAAAAACCAAACCAGACAAAGTTCACAAAAACATTTGAGGAACAAAACAACAAATTAAACCAGCAACTAACTAACTGATAATAATATAAAAAAAACTAGAAATTGCCAAGCAAACGCACACAACAAACAAAAAAGAAAAACCTGTTTTTTGCAAAACCAAACAAAGTAGAACGCCAGCGGCGTCACGCTAAAAAAAATTGTGTAGTTCACATTGAAAAATGTTTGAGTGTAGTGTAAATTCTTAATGGAATTAATGCTAATCAAAAGCAAGACCTAGCTGAGAGTGTAAAGTTTATCAGTCAGACAGCATTGCACGCTTACTATCTCTGTTACACACATGCATACACATATGACAAGTGATAGTAATGAAAGAAAATAATCAAATAAAATAAGTGAGATGAGAATTATGAGTATGACGCGCGGCGGCTGCGGCTAACAGGCTGATAAGAGAATATAATATGTAGTGAAAGTGCGTGTTTCTCTATTTTTATTTGTATGTGTTTGTATTAATATTGCAATGATGCTGGCTTAACGTTGAAGAGCAAGTCAGACAGATCGATAGATAAGGCTGTGTAATGGCTAAGATTGCATTAAGAAGAATGTATGAATGAGAGGCAAATATATTCTTTAATGTTATATTCTTTAACACAGAAAGTAGAATATATATAATCTTGATCAGCACGACGAAACAAGACTCTGTTGCCTTTCATTCTTTCAATCCGTCTCTATGTCTGCGTTTTCTGGCGCTTTTCAATATTTACTTAGTAGTAGCTGTGCAAAGAAGTTCTAAGCACGAAGCACGATATGCAACATCAACTTTTTAACACACCGGATGTTACTTATAGACAGATCCTTCACAATATATTAATTCTTTCTCCTTTAAGTTTTGCTTATCAGTTTTAAATTAAACTCAACAAAACAAATTCCAAATTATACAATCCATATAAATATTAAAACAAAAAAAAACATTTTTTGTGCAAATTTTTGATAACAAGACTTTTTACACAATTTGACCTCGACCAAGGTGCTTTGTATGAAATACGAGAATGGCAACAGCAATAATGTGCTTTTTTTTAGAAATAATAAAAAAAAAATTAAGTGCAAAATTGATAGCGCTGCCTATGAAATCATTGTCAAGAGTCTCAAACAATTGACCTAAATATTTTAGATTCACAACGAAACCGGCAGCGAATGACTGAATGTAACTGACCTACATACATAATAATAATTTTCCGCGTAGAGGGGAACAAAAATCTCGAAACTAATTACATTTTACAAGTCAAAATTACTTATACAGAAAAAATGTACGCATAATAATACATTTTACGTGTATATATTTCATTAAAAGCAAAGGAATACCTTATAGGTATCTTGTGCGAGGAAGCCTCTAAAATTAAGAAAAAAGTGCCCTTGAACAAAGCTAAAGTTCAATAAACGTTAACCCCGAAATCAGAGATACATTATTGCGGTAGACGGTGACAGTAGACAAACCGGAAGACATGCTGTAGTATCTGCGAGTTTTTTATACGCTTCTGGCTTCTTTGGATGATTATAGACTACATGTATTAGTTGTATATTAAATCAAGTAAAAATGTGATGAAAGCCAACATATAACTCAGCAAATTAATGATATCAAATTTTTAACGAAAGATTTGCATTTCACATTTGGTTTGTTAGGATTGTTTGTAATTTGTAATTGACTGTCTGTTATGAAGCGATGTAGTTTTGGAGTTTCCTAGAGATTCTTTCAAATAGATATTCGCATTCGAATTCGATTCTTATAAAAGAAACTTTACTTTATAGGATAAGAAGATTACCAATGTGACAACCTCTTGGTACAATAAAATTTATATTGATCCATGACTTTTTAGGTTATATCTGCGCAACTTCAAAATTTAAAAATATATTTGGCATCAGCAGCCTACAGAAATCTGAGTTCTTTTTTAGAAAGTTTCTACCAAAATCCGCATTGGAAAATAGCTGATCTCAAAAAGTATAAATTTTCCTTCATTTGATAAGTCTACCATGAAATAATATTGTTCCAAAAAAGATTTTAATATATCAAGATATTATCAGTTCGATCAGTTCAGGTTCAGTTTTAGTGCATCATTCCAATAATTATTGTAAATATCAAATACAATTATTTATCATCAAAATTGGATTTCCTTTTTTAAAAAAGTTTTCTCCATTAATATTAATCACTTTTGCATTGGTTATATCCGATTTTTGAAGCCTAACTATTTTATTGTTACTATTTTGTTGTATGTATAAACATATTTTATTGGCGAAGGATGCCTTTATTTCTTTATAAAAAGTTAACTTGTAAGAATCTGGTGCCTTCAGATGAAAGGACGCCGATATGTTACATGACACAGTATCAATATTTTATAGCACAACAACTAATTTTGAATGACCTTCATTATCTTGGGCGAAGGACGTTCATAACACCAATATAATCTGGTTCTTGATATTGCATATACATCGGGTTAACTTTATTTGCAAATTATATAGGACAATCACCAAACTTCAAGGGAAAAATTTGACAATGATTGCCATGAGGGAGATCAAGCGGGTGACACCTTTTGAGCCTTTTAGTAGTCGAGCTGTTATCAAGAAGGTTGATGGCAAGGGTTTTGGTATTCTTGTGGTTTTGAATTAGATAGGAGCTGGTTAGTCTTCCTGGTGATCCCAGAGCATCCTGAGTTCTTCGTGGATCACACTGTTGGCATAGAAAAGGTGCGCCGTAGAGATAAATCTAAGATCCCTGTTTTAAAATTTTGAGGACGCCATCTTCCCTTTCTATCCAGAACCATGCCCAGACGCTTAGCTATAGCGCTGCTTGGAATGGCTGCTCCGTTGAGATAAACTTGGAGACAGTCTCTCCTTCTCAGCGAGAAATTCGTGTGAGTGGACTTGGGGTTCAACGCAATGTTCCATCTCTTAAGCCAAGTATTGGTGGTCTCGAGCTGTGGGTAGATATCAGAAGCCAGGAAAGCCGTAGCAGCGGATGTATAGAACGTATAAAAGAACGTATAAAGGGTTTCAAGAACGGTTCCCTGTGTAACTCCGGCTCTAACATTTATTTCAGAACTTTATTAACCACATATCATAAAGAAGTTTCTGCGCTCAATGTAGGACCTGATGAAGTGATGGTACGGTGCTGGCATAGTTGCGTTTAGCTTATGGAGCAGACCCTTGTGAAGGCTTGCTTTACGTCCAGAACGACTGCCGAACAATATCTTTCCCTTCAAATGCCTCTAGTATCCTACTCGACTAATCTATAGCATTGTTTAGGCAAGCCATATAATTTTTTGAAGTCAAACTGGCGTTTAGGGATCGAAGCAACCTTTTCAGTATTCGTCGAACTCTACACAGGAGTTGTCTTTCGACTACTTTGGAGAGTAATGTCAATAAACGTATCGTGCGATTTTAGGCGCTGTACTCCTGGTGAGATAAATTGCGTCGTTCTACATAAGTCCTATGGTCCGTCTAGCGAAGGAGATCTGACAATTAAAGTTAGTTTTATTGCAGTCAAGTAGAGTACATGACATATTTATTAAAGTCATTATCAGCTTAAAACTTGATATGGTGTATTGCCGCTTCCAAAACATATACTAGTGGGCTAGTAAACATATACTAGTATGGCTAGTCTAATAGGTCCAAAAGTCTTGCGAAAAGTCGTTCTCCTGAAAAGTCTATAAACAGAATTTATCAGGGTCCATAAACCGGCGACATACAGTACATCGGGATTACTTACTTGCTTACTTACTTATGACCGTCAAGCGTCTACCGGTCATGGCCGCGTCTTGTGCGTGCTGGCGCCAGTCGTTTTGAATGCCAAGTACGGAGAGATCTCTTCATACCTGGTCATTCCATCCTCTATTTCGGCGTCCACCAATCAAGTTAGGGCCCCCCATGTAAACCATGCGTGCTGGAGCTCTTTCATCCATTCGAATGAAGTGCCCAGCCCAGTGCAGCCGCTGGAATTTTATGCGCTGGACTATGTCAACCTCATCAAATAGCTCGTACAGCTCGCGGTTCATACGGGACCTAGACTCTAATAGGACCAAAAAACCTGCGAAGAATCTTCCTCTCGAAGATTTTCAAAGCTGTCTCATCTGACTCAATCACGGTCCATGTCTCTGCGCCATACAATAGGACCGGGAGTATCAGCGTCTTATAGATCATTATTTTCGTGTTTCGAGAGAGGGGTTTACTTCTCATTTGCTTGCTCTGCCCAAAAAAGTATCTGTTTGCAAGCTTGATTCTTCGCCTGATCATCAGGCTGACGTTGTTGTTGCTGGTTATTTTTGTTCCAAGATAGACGAACTTATCTACAACACTGAAGTTGAAATTCTCCATCGTCACTGACCGTTCAAGACGCGATGACGGAGTGCTAGGAGACACCAAGTACTTCGTCTTGTCCTCGTTCACCGCTAGACCCATGAGCCGAGACTGTTTTCCTATCTCTGAGAACGCCTTGCTGACTTGCTGTTCCTGCGTACCGATGATATCGATGTCATCGGCGTAGGCGAGCAGCATCACTTCCTTTTAGAAGATCGAGCACGACATACTCTGTATGTACGGGCACTGGCGTATGATGTATTCCATCAGAAGATTGAAAAAATCGCACGACAGAGCATCGCCCTGCCTGATACCTCTCTTGGTATCAAAGGGGTCGGAAAAGTTTTTCCCCATCCTGACAACGCTTTGTGTGTTAGATAGCGTCGCCATGCAAAGACGAAAAATCTTTGCCGGGATACCTAGTGCAGACAGGGCGTCGAAGAACTTCGATCGTATCGGCGTGTCGAAAGCGACTTTGCAATCCACAAATAGGTGGTGAGTGTCTTTGTTGAACTCACGCGTCTTTTCCAAGATTTGGCATAATGTGAATATTTGGTCACTGGTCGACGTTTTTGGTCTGAAGCCACACTAATATAGTCCTATCAGTTAATCCGTATATGGCTTCAGCCTATTACACAATACGCGCGACAGAATCTCATATCCAATGGAAGTAAGACTTATTCCGTGGTAGTTGGCGTAAACAGCGGGGTCTCCTTTCTTAAAGATAGGACAGAGAACACTGAGATTCCAGTCGTTGGGTATGCGTTCATCGGACCATATTTTGCATAAAAGTTGGTGCATACTCCTAACCAATCCGTTATCAGATTTCCATTGTCATATATCGGGATTACCTACTGAAATTTTCGATACCAACTTTTGAATAAGTGTCTCAAAGCTTGAAAGAATTGAGGCGCATAAATAAATAACAAAGACGGATACGACAAAATATATTTTATGGGCGGTCTTCTATGCCTAATTTAAGGCATTTCAAACATTCTGACAAACTTTAATACTATTTTTAGTCTATGTGAAGAGTATATTTATTCAATAATAATTTCAACAGGCTATTATGGAATAAGGAGCGTACATAATCAGTGTACATTTCGGTCTAATAAAGGATATTACCGCTTCGGTTCCACCGAAGCAAATGTTTTCTCTTGAACTTTTCTTTGTTTGACTTTTTGCATGTGGTTTAAATAAAGAAAGAAGTTTTGTAGGAGAAAGTCAAGAAAAATATTAAGCAGGGTATATGTAACATGTTTAGACGCTGCAAAAAACTAACAATTGAATCCAATGGAACGAGAAAAATATTTTGTAGTTACTCAGCTTAGTCGTATCTTTGTACACAAAGCATGCAATCAACATATCAATCGAACAAGGTTCACTATTAAAGTACATTGGACCCTGATTGGCGGATATACTAGTAGATTATATTAACTATTTTCTGCACTATAAATTTTATAAACATTTTATTTTTGCAATCTATAAAGGGTATTGGAACATAAAATGAAAAAAATAAGCGTTTCAATGACGTATCTCACAATGACTCGACGACTTCTGATTAACATATTGCATTCATAATATACAGACCCACAGACAGACATAAGTATATGCGCATATAAGTCTTTTATATATACATATAATCCCAGTTTGTGTAAATGATCATTAAATATATTTTGTTTGTTTGTTTTTCTGGCATTTTTGCCGCATTTTTGCAGTTCATTGCACGTTTTCAGCAATAAATCCCATTCGCTTATGGAATTTTTATGATACCAAATTTACTTTGTTTGATTAGATAAAAAATAAAAATGTAGTAAATTAAATAAGCATATAAACAATAAGTTCTGCAAATAGTAAGCAAAATTCGCCGATAGAATTAGCATTTTGTATTAAAATAAATTAGACAATATTAGCATAAAAACTAAAAAAAAAATGTATGCATATAAATAGTTCAGTGGGCCAGAGTGAATGTGAATGAATACATTAACACTATACACTATGTTACTAGAATGATATATAGTAAATTTTATTTAATGGTGGGAATATATATACATATATATATATATATACATGTTTATATACATACATCTTTCTACTATTATATCCTGACAAGGAATTCAGTTAGAATTATATAAAATTAAAAAAAAATTATAACTTTTATAAAGCTAAAACTTAAATAAATCTGCACTGTATTCCCAAAATGTTTTTACGTTTAGTTTTTTTTTTATTAAGCAATTTTTTTAATATAAATTTTGTTATTTATTGACAGTTCCATACTGCGCCTTATTTAAAAATTTCTACCACTTTCTTTATTGTGGTACTATATTTTTACATGAGACAGAGAATCCAAAAACTGATATACCATATCGTCTTTTTATATATAAATTAAAAAATTTCTCTTATCGCTCCATAAACACGATTTTCAAATTTATCTTTCAATTAAATAGTAAATAGTCTGTCGACAGTTCTTCGATCACAACGTTATCTTCGCTTGTTGTATAGTGTAGTGTATACGATATATAAGAAGTATGATCTATAGACTTACATTGTATGCATGCTTTTGAATACTGGTACTAAGACTAATTTACTGGCGACAATGTGCTTATCTAAATAGAATAAAAATATTATATTAAAATAACTCGTTGGGTCAACTATTTTATTATATATAATTTTTAAAAGAACTCGCTGAACAAATTCATTAAACATGTTGACACACAATTGTTGAAGATATATTGAACTCTGATAAAGATTTTATATAAATTGTTCAAGGAAGTTTAAGATTTCAGTATATACTATTAAAGCCTTTCATTATCCAGCGTAGAATATATACAAATCATGTTTAAAGCAGTTCAAATAAAAATAAATGTCACAAAGAATTTCTATCTTAAACCAAATTTTGCACATGCAACCATTAAACCTCATATTTTTCGTTTCAAGCTTGAAATTCAACCACAACCACATATTTTTCTTACAAAACGCCATTAAGGGGCCGATTTGTATGGGAGCTGCCCTTTTCAATGGTCCGATATAAACCAATAAGGAATATTTCATTAGAATATACACCAAATATATACAGAAGGTACACAAAATATGACATTTTAGCAAAACTAACAAGAAAATCCATTTTTTTATTAATTCAAAAACTCTGAAAGGAGGGTCAGGCGTGTATGTGTTCCACCACGTTTGTTAAATACAAACTATCCGAAGAGTTTTGCACATTCATGAAATACAAGTGATCTGGAGAAGGAATAGGATAATCTAAGTATCGAAATTTTAAGGTCTATAAGAAGAAAATATCACATACTTTAGTGGCCAATGACATATGGCATTTAGGAACGCGGTCTAGCTGCTGTAGTCTTGTGCGCGCTGACGCCTGTTGTTATGAATGCCAAGTACGCTAAGATTTGTGCGAGAACACAACAAAAACTTTGTCCTGTCCTTGTTCACTGCTAGACCCATGAACCGAGACAGTTTTTCAGTCTCTGAGAACGACTTGCTGACACGCCGGTCCTGTGTGCCGATGATATCAATATCCATATGCGAGCAGCTTCATTTCCTATTGGAAGATCGAGTCAGACATATTCTGTATGTTAGGGCACTGGCGTAGAAAGTAATCCATCAATGAAAAAATTTAACAAACTGCACGACAGCGCATCACCCTGCCAGAAACCTCTCTTGGTATCAAAGGGTTCGGAGACGCAAAGACCAACGATCTTTGTCGGAATGCTTTGTTCATATCGACGTATCGAAAGCTACGACAAAAGGGTGGCGTGTGTCTCTCTTAAATGGGGTTTTTCCAGAATTTGTTGTAATGTGAATATTTGGTAACTGCCGATCTTGAACAACTTAGCTGGCAGCCCACCAGAGTCTGCCGCTTTGTTATTTTTCAGTTTTTTATCATTAACTGGTGGTTCCGGTGTCATTTCTCTATCGGCGCTTCACCGCCTCCAAGTAGGTTAGAAAACTTTGCCCCTCCATAATCTCAGTGAAGAAAATATTATCCCATATAAATTTCGACCAGCATTAGAAATGTATTGAGAATGAATTAAATATAAGTAAAAGTTTAAATCACGTTCATTCGAAACAAAATGCACTTAGAATTAATGAAAAGTTTTGTAGGTTCAAATAAATTTCCATTAATGTACATATTCATGATCACTTGTTTGCCACTTCACGATCAGAATATCAAGCGAAGACAAATTATCTGTCGATTGATGGAATACCAAGTTTAGACAGTTACATTTAAAACTTTGTTTTTATTAGCAAGTCAAAAGCGGTGTTCTAATCGCAATAAGGTAGTATGTGTTCTGTTCAGATTTCACGTCGTGTTAAGCTTGGCCACTACTCGAACATTTTGGTGTATCCGTATATATGCATATGTAGTTCCAGCCGTTTATACTGTAGACGTAACATATATATGTATCCGATGGAAACAAGATTTATGCCATGGTAGTTCGCGCAGAAAGCGTGATCTCCGATAAGTATATACTTTTCGCCAGCCATTATTCTATAATATATTTGTCAAATGACAACAAGATTCCTTAAAATATTCTTTCTTTATGCAATCCCTCTCACCCTACGAACGAAATTTTAACATTACATGTTTTGTTTGCTTACTTTATACACATTTGTAAAATTGGATTTTGTACAAATTATTTATCTGTGTTACAAACTTGCTGATTAAATGATAATACTCCGTCAATACTACTTGTAAGAGTATAGCAATGCGCAAGTAGTATTAAAATCAATTTTATACACATAGTTAATAGAGCAAGTCTCATTATTTGTCTGGTTTTATGATTGCAGTGTGAAAGGTCAAGTGGGCAAGTTTTTTTAAGTATATAACAAACTATATACATACATATGTGTGTATATAGCAACAAAAGTTCAACATGGTAAAAATAGAAAACGCGATAACTAATCCTAGTAGCTCTCCGATTGTCGTCTGTGACAATTGCACCGCAGTGAAAATAACGATGCCCATAAACAATTTGAGTCTACCTAAAAAAATAAATAAAACTTGTTTGAAAGGAATGGAATCAAACGATCTATCGGCCACTTAAAGTTGTTTAATCTGAACTATTTTAAAATGTGCTCCCTATCGTCGCATTTGAAATAAATTCAGCTTCGAAAAACTTATCAATCCATTGCAGTCGTCAAAAAAAAAAAAAGAAAAGTATTTATATTGAGATAAGATAGTTATGTACGATTAGAACGGCGATGCGTATACACAATCACAAGTAATAAATCAACTTTATATATTTATATAGTATAATAATCAATGTCCGGCAAAGACCAAGTAAAAAACGCCAATGCCGGCAGCGGTGTCGGCGGCGGAATTTTTAAGCATCTGCGTCGTTCGGCATCAGCAACGGAACACAATCTGCTGGGTTTGCGCAATCGTAAATCAACGCAAAATCTTTTCGATCAGAATGGACAGCCAATTGATCTACGTCAATATCGTAAAGTGCTCGACAAGGATGAAAACGGCAATGGTGGCACGGAAAAAAAATTGCGTTATAGACGAACACAGAGCGTGACGCGCGCTGAAGAGATTACTACAAAGGAGGCAAAACAGCGAAAAGCGCAACCGGACAGACCGTAAGCACATAGCAGACCTTTTTTATTTAAAACTAATATTAAAATATATATATTATATTAATTACTTTTATAGCATCCATCGACCCCGCGATTCATTGTTCTCTTGGAGTTCAGGTTTTACAAATTTCTCCGGTTTAGTCAATTGGGGCTTTCTGCTGTTGTGCATTGGTGGTCTGCGTTTAGGTCTAGAGAATCTACTCAAGTGAGTATAAAGTAGTTTATAAAGTTGAAATGAAATGTAAATTTTAAAATGTTTTCCTTACTAATCATATTTTCAGATATGGCATACGCATAAATCCTATTGACTGGTTTTTCTTTTTGAGTGGTCGGAATGAGGGAGAAGGACATACATCGCTGTTTTTAATAATCTGTAAGTATCTAATGTTTATATTTTGAGACGTTTTTTAAGACAGCTTATAATTATACGAAACGGCGATTGGTTCCAAATCGCTGTGATAGTTTGCATTTATGGTGAAACCAAAAAGACTAACCTAATATTAACTACAACAACTATTATATCTACAATAATTCTTTTCTTTTCATTTTACTTCCTTTTCTATATTCAGATTCTTTTGTGCACATCTCACTCTGTCTGCTTGTGGAGAAGGCGCTAGCAATGGTAAGTCTATAAAATTCTTGCTAAACACACCCATTTTAAATGGTATTTTTAAGAATTATTTAGTTTTTCTTTTGTTAGTGGTGATAATCTGAAATTTTTTTTTATTGAGAAAAAAAGTTTAGAAACGCACAAGTTCAGTTTACATTTACAAGTTTATTTATAAAAATTTATGCATAACAAATGGAACTACGTTTCAATGATGACATATAATGACAAGCTTAAATATTATAAAAGTTTTTTTTTTTTTAAATGATGTTTAAAAGATGCGCACACCCGTTTGCTCGCAGTACTTTTGTAGCGCTTGTTTGTGATGATCGCCAAGCTGTTGAAATAACGACTGAAACTCATTGGGACGCGTTTGTGCCAGTTTGGCTATCGATTCTGTAAGAAATTTACGTTCATCGGTGACATCGGCTAAATAGTCATGTGCTTTTGGTTGTGCATAACTAAGCTGTGAATATGCAGCCTGATAGCCCACCGCATCGGCAATCTCTACAAAATCTCCTTCTGCCGCGGTTTTATCTAATGGCAATTCGAACATTTCAACCAATGCCTGTAGCAGTCCTGGCCAAAATTGTACATATGGCGCAGTGAGCATTTCCGGAGTTTCCGTTAATAGTTTAGCTATGCCAACGGTTACCATTTTACGTTCTAACTCGTTAGACACTCTAGCCATATCAGTGATGAAAACGCGTTCTAAAACCATACCAAACATACCCTTTTGTATACCATCAATGAGTTGCACCAATGAGCTGCTACCGAACTTGGAGATGTAGAAGCAGAAGAAAACTATTATGCCGCTAAGATATCTTGCAGTTTTTAGCATCGAGAGACGTTGGAATAGCAGATTGAATATTTGATTCAAGCTCGGCTGTAGTTCGGCGAGTGGATAATAAGTAATAAGATTTTTCAGCAAGAAGAAACCTTCATGATCATTAGTTTTCGAGGAATTCATTTTCTGAAATATGCCCAAAATGGCATTCTGTCAACAAAAGAGAATTTTGGTTAATATTAAAGTCAACGTTTAAGCTTACTTTCTACTTACCAATTTACCCAAAGCCTGTATTTGTGCGGAGCCCTGTTTAATAAATGTCGTTATCAAGCGAATGAGCGGCGGAATATTACCCTGTCGTTCCCAAAGAGCGGGTGCCAACAGGCACGGAAACAGACCCCAATATGGCTCCGGTATAGCACTAGTGCCGTCACGCATATACAGCAGCAGAGAGAGCAATTGAAAAACATAAGGCATAAATTCCAGATTGTCTTGTTGCAGTATGTCTTGAAATATGGGGAAAAGTGCCTCTTCGAAAGAACTTACAGCCGATGCTTCAGTTTGGCAAACGATTCTAAAAACACAATTATTGCATATTTAAATAAATTATATAATTATTCAAAACATACTTGATGGCCAGCGATATCGTCTCAAACAAATAATGATTGAAATGCGGTCTTGAGGGATTCTTTGCAACTATAGTTAGTATCTCGGTTAGGCGTGGTAGTGCAACAGCCATGAACGGCATAGTTGCACCTTGTAGAGTATAGAAGCTACGCATGATCGCTGTAATTTATTGATTTTATTAAAATGTATATTTCTTAAGTATTTTATTTTTATGCTTACCTTTCATAACATATTCATTCTCCGCTGAACCCGGCAATGCTAGTGCAGCAAAAAGGCCACTTACCAAATCGTTAGCATACGGTGCTAACACTTGTGGTTCAACGAGCAGCGCATTGCTCGGATCACGCATGGCCAAAATCTTTTCTATAGCACATGCGGCTGTGCTGTGCACGACAACGCTTTCTGCCTGTAAATGGCGTATAAGATGTGGCATGCAGCCGAGAAGTGTGGGCGTACCCAGCAGACTGCGGAAAACCATGACGAATTTGATTGAGGCGGACTTTAACACAGGCAACTCATTGACTAAAATAATAAGTGGAAAAACATTATTTTAGTGAAATGTTAGCATACAATATATATATTAAAACGCACCGTTTTGTCGCTCCAATTCCGATACAATATGTTGTGCACAGAAATGTGGTAGTGGCACCAACTCAGATGCCTGTGTAATGCCATGCTTCTGCGTACCACCACGTGTAGCCAGAGATGTAACTAAATAAATAGCTGTATCCTTAGCACGCCAATTAGTTGCAGGATTCTCTTTGTATTTGGCGATTAAAATTTCGAGATATTGCCCAAAAATACCAAAGATCTTTTGCTCAAACTTCTCCGATAGCGTCTTCACTAGATCACAAGCAGCGCGGCGTCGTGTATCTATATCGGAGCCTTCGATATCACGACGTATGTACTCATCTGGATTGTCTTCGAACAGCTCTTCATCAGAAGGTCTGAAGTCTAAGTTCGGTATGACAACTTTTTCGCAAATACGCGCCAGAGTTTCTGGGTTTTCGAAAATACTCTGATATTGTTTACGCTCGGCCACCACAGACAAAAAGTGCAAAGCATTCGAGACGAGCTGAAATAGTCCAAAAAAATATTATTTGCTTATTACTATTGACTGTTGATGCATAAACACAGACACACTCACCATATCGTATTTGGTTGCCAAACTAGTTTTAACTAGCAGTTCCCACACTGCAGTTACAAAAGTTTCTATAAATGGCGCAAATTCCTCGTCATATTTGCGTGCATACAAGCAAATATTCTCACACACTTGCGAACGTAAATGTTCCAGTACACCAGCATCTTCATCATCGCCGGTATGCAGACTGGGCACATCGACAGAAAGTTGTTCCAAAAACGCCGGCATCCAGGTGCTCATATTATCTTCAAAAAATTCCGGTAAATCTTGTGAATTTAATGAAAAGAAGACTTTGTTCATGAGCACAAGTGAGCCGTAGATGACCTTTAGCGCTACCGCATTGTCTGCATGCACCTTAGTCAATTGCATTGTGGCGACCAATAGATCCGTGAGTGGCTTCGCCATTCTATCCAGCACAAGTTTTATTTCCTCCCATAAACTTTGCGATTTAAATTCATAGCGATAACGTTTAAACAGCGAATGAGCAGTCTGTAGCACGCCGTTGATGATATTAAAATCACCGGATGCAAACTTCTCGACCATTTCATCAATCAATTGCGGCCATTTTTTTGGAAAATCATATTTGCCAATTATGCTGACCGCATCGCTCAGTTGCTTTTGCAACGCCAGCGGGGAACGCAACATAAGCGTAACGATCAACGTTTTAATGGTGTTGCGATCGGCTTCGTGTATGCGATCTGCGCTGTTTGTGTCCTCGTGCGCGACCCAGTTGCGTTTGATGTAGTTTTTAAAGGCAATGGCGCCCGCAACGCGTATTGTCATATCTACAACCTGTTTGTCGATGAGATTCAATAGCAATACGGGATAGTTTTGTTGCACTTCGATTGATTCCAATAGTTTTTCCGCTGTGAAATAGAGAGAAAGAGAGGGGGAAGTAGTGATTAGTAGATTAGCGTCTCCAAGGCATTGCATGGTGCTCCAAACCAACTTACCCGGCCGGCGCACATTTGTATCGGGGCTAAGTGTTTGCTGCAAATAGCCAGCAAGCTGTTGCAAATTTGCTTCATTTATTTCCATATTTAATGAGTTTTAAAATAAATACGCCTGCGTTTATAATATTGAATTGAAATTACACACTTTTACTGCGAATAGAAATGAAATAATACGAGAGCACACACACAAAGAACCATCGGCGCGCGGCAAACGAAAGACGAATGTGAGCAGTGTTGCTATGTTTTGCAATTAAAGTGAATCAGCTTGTGATTTGTGCGAAATACAGTGTTGCCGTTTTTTTTTTAGAAACACTTTACGCTCTCATTCACTCTTGTGTGTATGAGCGAGAAAGTTCGATGACGCCGGCATGGCGAAATTCCGTTTCATTCCATGTTGCAAATTTTGCTTTATTTGGGACCAGTTTTGCAATGTCGTTTAAATTTAAAGAACGTTACTAGAGAGGGTTGAGCATTTGGCGTTTAATTAATTTTATTTGCATTTGTTTGTGTTTTTATACTCATTTTATTATTAATTAAAACGATTTAATAACTGAAAATTATTCATTTCAATTACAGGAAATTATAGCTGAGGGTCTTGGCATGTTCGTGCAGGTTACAAACATCATTGTAACCGTTGCGCTGCCCGTTGTCATTATACATCTTAAGGGACACGCCTTCAGTTTAAGTAAACACAAAAGAAAATGCTATTTACTAATAATGTGGTTTGAACGTAACTAACTTCTACATTTGCTTAGTGGGCGCCACTACGGTGTGCTTCTTCTACTCGGTACTGTTTCTAAAACTCTGGAGCTATGTGCAGACGAATATGTGGTGTCGACAAACATATCATTTGAAACAACATCCGCGTGAGCGTCGCCCAAGCATAACTCTCGCTGAGCTGAGTAAGCAAACATATTCCTTGGTATTTTCGTGCATATAATTTAAATATTTAATAATTTGTTAGAAAACGGTCATTTTGACGATGCGGAAGACACTGATGAAGCCATACCTAAACTAGTGCAGTATCCGGAAAATCTTTGCTATCATGACATTCTTTACTTTTTATGTGCACCAACGCTATGCTACGAGCTAAACTTTCCACGTACAACACGTGTACGCAAGCGTTTTCTGCTCAAGCGTTTGATGGAGGTTGTTATTGGTATAAATGTGGTTATGGCACTCTTTCAGCAATGGATTATACCGTCTGTGCGCAATTCGCTTATACCATTCTCAAACATGGACGTAGCATTGGCCACAGAACGTTTACTTAAGTTAGCGGTAGGTTTTATATTTCCTTTTTTTTTTTACTTTAATTTAATATTCTTTGGTGCTCTATATTTTAGCTTCCTAACCATTTATGCTGGATATGCTTCTTCTACTTGATGTTCCACTCCTTCCTTAATGCAATCGGTGAACTTTTACACTTTGCAGATCGTAATTTCTATTGTGACTGGTGGAATGCCAATAATATAGATACTTTTTGGCGCACATGGAACATGCCCGTGCACAGGTAAGTCATCGACACATAACTAAAAAATTTTGCGACAAATGTTTCTAAATTTTGTTGAAAATCTTTTAGATGGTGCGTGCGTCATTTGTATATACCAGTTGTACAGATGGGTTACTCTTCCCGTCAGGCATCGACCATTGTATTCTTAATAAGTGCCTTTTTCCACGAATATCTGGTAAAACACTTAGCTTTAATGGTTAAGTTAGCAACTCTTTTGACATTTATATTATCTTCATCAGGTCTCGGTACCGCTACAGACCTACAAGATTTGGGCTTTTCTTGGTATGATGGGTCAAATTCCGCTCTCAGCTATCTCAAAATACGTTGAACGTCGCTTCGGTCCGCGCATTGGTAATATAATCGTTTGGGCCTCCATTATACTCGGCCAACCGCTCTGCATTATGGCTTATTACCATGACTACGTTGTCACTCACTTTCAAGATGCTCTCAACAGTACAGTCTATCAAAGCAGCTAGAGCATGAGTAAACATAACCAAGCAGAATTTGTGTACTTAGGCTGACTATTGTGTGGAGCGAAAGAATTGCATTTCAAACTTTGCAATAATTTGTACATTTCTTTTTTGTTGTAAGCCAGGCTAGTTTTTAAATTAACTTAGTACTGAAGAATGATTTTAAAAACAATTTATAGTTTATTATTTAGAACATTTGTTAATGAAGAATTAAGTGTCATGTAAATAATAAATAAAATGAAATTTAATTTGTGTTGTAGAATATTTAATTCATAACGAGTTGTACGTAATGCGTGGTTAAATATTAAATCTTCCATCTTCACCTTCTATGTGTATCTATTTGTCACGTCGCGTTTGTTTATTATTTAAAACCCGAATGTGTTATCGGCTGCAAAACGTTTATTAAGCATAGCTTAAAATAATTTATAATATTGGCTGCCGATTTGCGTTTAAATTCGTAATCAGTAATCTTTAAAACAGCCCTCTATACTATATTTTAGAGTTCAAAAGCCGCGCCAAATTGATTTGATTGCTAATAAAAAAGCTGCATGCTACAAAACTTTTAAAATTAATAGTTCCAAATAGTTGGCAACGCTATGGCCTTTCCAATGTTATTTTTCACTCGCACGTATGAACACAATAGTATTCGAAAATCACTCTGTACAGACGATTTTTCTTTAAGAAAGAGCAGTACGGCTAGTGAAAATGCGAGAGGCTCGTCAAACAATTCACCACCATTTCTCCGTTCGGTCTGTGTGTGCGAATCGGTCCCAAGCCAAAATACAATTGATCCTTTTTTCCTGATAAAGTGCATTAATTAATTGAATTTGCAGTAATTGCCGTACATGCAAATTGTGCTTTCGTGCAGAATATTATATTTAAACACAGCAACTTATACGCAGGTGAGTGCTACATGTTTGTAGCGTTGTGAATTCGTTTTCGGCTTTTTTTCGCCGAGGGCTGCTCCGGTACTTTTGTTGTGTGTGTGTTTTTGAAAATGGTATACAGCAGCTAAGTGTATGTTACGGTCATGTGTGTGTGTGCGTGAATAAGCTCGTGCTGTCGGCAAAACTGGAAAAAATATAATTTTTCAATTATTTAATGCTTTTCTATTAAAACAAATTAAGTGCCTTATCAAATAATTGCAAAAGATGTTAATAATTTACAGAAGTATATACCGTGCGCCACACCATTTACATAAATTGTGCAAACAATCTTTATCATCATCGGCGTTTGCGGCGACAAGTACAGCGCCGGCGAATCGAAAAAGTATTAGTGGTTGTAATTCGCAGCACAGCAGCTGCGCATCTGAGAAAGATCAGCAATCAAAGTCGTCGACAGCAGCAGTAGCAGAGTTTTTTAATCACGTAAGTTTTCCTAGTCAACATTCAGTGAATTTGGTATATTGAGTACTTCCTCGTTACAGACACAGGCAATGAGTGGCGGGCGGAATCGCGGTGGTGGCGGACGATATGGTGGTGGTGGAGGAGGCTACGGCGGAGGCTACAATGACTACGATAACTATCGTGGAGGTGGAGGTGGTGGAGGTTACAACGATTACGGCGGCAACAACCATCCATTCAGTGAGTACATACATAGATATACATAAATATAAATTAGATAATACCTGACGTAGCTATTGATAACTGATAACTTGAATTTTGTATGACACAGTGACGGGTAACATAACCAATAATGATCTCATGCAACTTATGAGTGCAATGGCGAGCAACTTTAGCATGAATGGTCCCATGCCATCACCGGCGCGTATGGCTTGCGGTGATTTACGTATGCATAATTGTGGAATGTTTGTTGAGTTGACTGGTCGCTTGATCAAGAAACGCGTTAATCGTTTTGCTGAGCTACGTGATCGCAATGGTGGCGCATGCCAATTGGTTGTACTAGAGGATAAACACCCGCGCGTTGCACGACGCATGAACAATATGCCAGATAATACAATGCTTACAATAGTCGGTCAAGTTATGCGTCGCCCAATGAACTCATGCAATCAAACAATGCCTACTGGCGAAGTTGAGGTAGAGGTGCAAGATATTGGTAATATTGTTTTTCCAACTGGAAGTGCAGGCGGCAGCAACAAGCGGGCAGGCGACAAGCGCACCTACAGCACCATGACGCAGCAACAGCAAATGGGCATCACTAGTACCGAGTATAAACTTGCAAGTAAGTTGAAAAGAAATTTGGAAATGTTTTCACTCTATCGGAAAACGCATAAACCGTAGAAATTAGTAATCCTCACATCACTGTCCGTTTTATAACTGTCTGCAAAATCACAAATACGTCTCCAACATTTAAAGAATTTGATTAAAAAACTTAAATTTTTTAGGAAATTTATTTATATTTCATACATCTTAAAATAACCATCGGATATCTTTCAATTCATGTCCAAAATTCAATGATCACTTTGACAAGTCAAGCATATATTGACCGTGCGTCTGCTATGTGTATGACTATCTATTAATTAATTTTTTGAGTATTTGCCACCGGAGTAGCATGATATCAAAAGGTTTTGTCGTTATTTCGTGTTATACCATGCATCCACAGGGTATAGGGTAAATCAAGTT
The DNA here is from genome assembly GCA_035044805.1 of Leucophenga maculata. Lineage (NCBI taxonomy): Eukaryota > Metazoa > Arthropoda > Insecta > Diptera > Drosophilidae > Leucophenga > Leucophenga maculata. The sequence goes on along the minus strand of JAWNNP010001732.1, from coordinate 541,917 downwards.
TGTTTATTTGTATCGAACAACCAAAAAAACCACGATCAGTTTTTTTTAATTTAAAGTATCCTATTGCCTTGTCAGAGAGAATATTAATATTTATGTTACAACAGTCTATTAAATTTATTTAAAGCAACATTTTTTTCTTTACTTTAGAAGCAACAAATTTTGTTCGGAGAGATCTTACCTTAATCAGAATTAAATAGTTCCATTTCGAGACACTATGGACTATAAAATGTATAAATCCATGCATCATGTAGAAGTTGTGTCACAAAAATCGACTGTAAAAGCGAAAATTTCGTTATTCATGATCATTTCGACCCTTCGTGTAACTCTAGTCATTACCGTGCTCTGTCTCTGTGTACGAACAGAAATATTTTGTTTTTGGACACGTCAAAAAGACTGAGAATCGTCTCTTTAGCTGTGGATTGAAAAAGTTTACGACTAAAAAACGACGAACGTTGTTGTTTATAAAGTTAAGCCGTAATAGATGGGAAAATATTAGGTAATTAGACTTTATAAAAAACTCCATTATATAATTATTTAAATAGTAATTTTTTGATACTCTTTCCACAAAGAGCGTAAACTAACATAATTTAGTCACAATGTTTTTGAAGCCTAAGACTGATCAGAGCGATAAGGCTAGTCGTTCTAGCAACAAATGTATCCGCCCTTCTCCCACAATCATAGAAATACACTGCATTGATCTGAATATGACCAGTGAGTGCGAGATTTGAAACCAACAAACCTTATTTATGTTTGACATTGTTTGAAAGAAGCGCCTAACAAACAATCATAGTGTTTATTGTTCAAAGAATGGCACAAATTTGCACTGGAACCTTAACTGACGCATTCTGGTTTCTAACATTAAAATTTCATTTTATTCATTTTCCTTTTTTAATTTATTTTTTTTTTGTTTCAGAGAACGAAAACATTCTAAAGTATTTCGAGAATCGCGATATTACCTGCAATGATTTGCGTCGTGAGGATGTTAACAAGACAGTTACTTTAGTGGGGTGGATACCATCATCGCGGAATACTAAATTTATGCAGTTGAAGGATGGCTACGGTCAAACTCAAATTATTATTGAGGATCAAACGGTGCGTATATATTGTTTTAACATTTTTAATACATATTCGATAATATCTATTTTCACTTGTAGATTCAAGAAACTTGTTCTTCTGTACCGGATCAAAATATTGTGCAGATAACTGGTAAAGTTGTGACCAGGCCAAAAGCCAACGTTAATATGGTAGGTTTTGTGTTTGTATTATGTAGATTCAATTTTTAATTCTAACTATTCCCATAGAAATACGATACCGGTGAGGTCGAAGTCATGGTAACTGCTGTAAAGATTTTAAATCCCGATGATCCGTACGAAGGCCCCGTTAAATCGAAAGAGAAGCAACAAAAATTATCAATTGATGATCTTGATGCAGATGAGAATGTTTTGAACAAGAATGGTGATGCCATTGAGGACGGCGTAGAAAGCACAACTACAACGACGCCGGCTGTTGTCAAAGTAGCTGATACGAATAAGTTTGCCGATCGTACACACAACTGTGGTGAACTCAATGCTAATGATATCAATGAGAAAGTGATTATTTGTGGTTGGCTAGAGTTTCAACGTATGGGCAAATTCTTTATATTGCGTGATGGCTATGGTCAAACGCAAGTGTTGATTTCTGAAAAGACCAAGGGTTTGGAGGAACACACAGATGGCCTAGCGCTTGAATCCATATTGCGCGTAGAGGGTACCGTTATACCACGACCAGGTGCAACCGTGAATCCTAAGATGAAGACAGGTCACATTGAGGTTGAAGCTGACAAAGTTGTTGTAGTGAATGCATCTAAAAAGAATTTGCCATTCGAAATACGCAAATTTAATCGTGCCGGTGAACGTCTGCGTCTGACGCATCGCTACCTTGACTTGAGGTATGTAATTGTGTTTTGTTGTTTCAAGTTCGGCTTGTGTATTAGTACTAATTAATTTTTCTTTACATTTCAAGATTCTCTGATATGCAGCGCAATTTACGTATGCGTTCAGCTGTTATAATGCGCATGCGCGAGTATCTAATTAACTATTTGGGTTTCGTTGATGTCGAGACTCCAACACTATTCCGACGCACACCCGGTGGCGCACAAGAGTTTGTTGTACCAACGCGGAAAGCGGGTCATTTTTATTCGTTGGTACAGAGTCCGCAGCAGTTTAAGCAAATGCTAATGTCTGGTGCCATCGATCGGTATTTTCAAGTGGCACGTTGTTATCGTGATGAAGCCACACGTCCGGATCGTCAACCCGAGTTTACACAACTCGATATTGAGTTATCGTTCACCACGCGGGATGATATAATGCAACTCGTTGAAGAGACCATGCGTTATTCATGGCCTAAGGAATTCCCAAAGATTAAAACCCCTTTCCGACGTATTACATACGAAGAAGCATTGGAAAAATACGGCACTGATAAGCCAGATGCTCGATTTGGTTTTCTTTTGAACAATGTCACTGAAATCATTGAGAAGTGTGAAAAATTCAAAGATAAGTACGAAGATTTTGCAGCCTACGCAATTGTTGTACGCGCTTCAGATGCCTACTGGAATAGTTTAGCGCGTAAGCATTACGAAGGCTTGGGCAAAGAATTCAAAGGCACACTTTACGTGCGCAAGTTTATGGTACGTATTGTTTGAGAGTACAAAATGAATTTAAAACTGGATTTTAGTAATTTAATTTACTTTCTTTTATTTATTTGCAGCAAAAAGATATATTAGAACGTTTGGGCATAGTTTTAGACAACGAAGTAGCTAAGGAGTTGATGAAGAAATGCGATTTGGAGGACAACGATTTACTCTTTTTGGGCATTGGTAATAAGAGCGAAACGGTATGCATAAAAATATTTTTTTTATTTGTTTTTTTTTTTTAAATGAATATACAATCTTACAGCAAGCTTTATTGGGTCGCATACGCCTGGACTATCAAAATTTCCTCATCGAGAATGGCAAGTCGAAGAAAAGCTACGAGAATAGTTTCTTATGGGTCATCGATTTTCCCATGTTCCAACGCAATCCAGACACAAAAGAGTTTGAGAGCGTACATCATCCATTTACTGCACCTCATCCAGATGATCTTGATAAATTCACGCACATGTGCGATGATTTGGAAACGGTACGTTCTCAAGCGTATGATCTTGTATTGAACGGACAAGAAATTGGCGGCGGTTCAATTCGCATACATGATCGCGATATGCAGCATTTCGTACTAGAGCAAATTCTTAAAATACCACACGAACATTTATCTCATTTGTTGAGTGCATTGGAATCAGGTTGCCCGCCACATGGTGGCATTGCCCTTGGTTTGGATCGCCTTTTAGCCATATTGTGTCGTGCACGCTCGATACGTGATGTCATTGCATTCCCTAAGTCGTTGAATGGACGCGATCCTCTATCAAATGCACCTGTACCGATTTCTGAGGAAGAAATGAAATTGTATCATTTATCTGTTGTTGAAAATGAGGATGCAAAAGCTACAGCAGCAGCAAATTCTCAAGAGGATGACGATCCAGATGTAGAGCGTGCACCACCCTCACCATTGCCAGGAGAGAACAGTGAGGATGACCAATCAGCGGCACCATCAACACCAGCAATAACTACACCAGCAACAACTACACCAGCAACAGCTACATCAGCAACAACAGCACCAGCAATGGTTGTGGAAGAAATTAAAGAAGAACCAGTAGAGCCGATGGAAGCGGAACAAACGTCACAGCCACAGGCACAGCAACCAGAGCCCACACGTGCCAAGCGCACTGTACGAAAGAAGTAAGCGTGCGACATGTGGAATAGAATAAAGAAACAACACCAAGTAATATATGTCTTGTGTCTCGTGGTAATTGAAGCATTTTTCTTGGGTCGGCATCAATATAGCATCAGCAAATCTCATTTTGAATTCATAAATCATACTTCTATTTTTATTTCGAAATCATTATTCTTTTGCTTCGTGACAATTAAACAAAATGACATTCATAGTTGCAAGTATAACTACCCATTCGGGGTAATCGACAGAATGCTACGATCGTATATTAATTAGTAAGTACTCGTATTTAATTTTATTATCTACTATCTGATGAGCATAAACTTGAAATTATACAATTACCTATTCATCATTATTATATTTAAGCGAAAATGTTGCAAATAATAATTAAATATTGCACGAGACAAACAAAACGATTGATTTTCTAATAGTTTACAATAATTTAAGTTTATTATGCATAATTATAAATTATTAATATTATCTAATTATAGACTAATTAATGGAAAATTATACAAATGACTTTGCAGCACAATTAACGACCAACTATGCGCGGCAATTGAAATATGCTATTCTCAATAAAACCCTCTGTTAAATTTCTTCTATATGCTAGCCATTCGAATTGAGGTCTTGTGGTAGTAACAGCACTCGCTTCATCGTCATCATCGGATTCTGGCGGCCTAGTTAAACGTGCGTACTCATTGGAATTCTGTTCCTCTATTGAGTCGTCATTATTTGTTAAGTCCGTAGGGCCTGCGCTGCTAAAATATGTCCAATTATCACTATACGGATCTTGTGAGAACGGTGTGGCCGGTGAATATTCCAAATTATTGTAATTTGATGCTAATTTACCCCATGCATCAATTTGCTGCAACAAAGGATCACCAACTTGCCGCACCGGCTTTAATGCTGAACTTAATGGATACGGCAATTTGACACCTAATGTCGGTAAATCGGTCCATTTGCCCAAAGCGTACGGTGCTGAATCATTGGTATTAATCATAAACATGCCTCTAGTTGTTGGTCTAATATTTTCACCTGCTTCCAATAGATAATTCGTTGGCGGACACATACCCAGCAAATAGGAGATATATGAACTGCACGCCCAACCCCAGAACCCTTTGTGTGAGCGTATTGATTCAAGAAAGTAGGCAGGCGCACGTTGATGACTGCAGGCAAAAGGGTCTGCAAACGAAAAGAAAATCAATTAAATATATTACTCAAAAATGTTTTTGTTAAATTACGCCTTGTTGCGGCTAGTATTGCTCACTTGTGCCCATGACGGAACACCCCGGCTGCATAACACCACCATTCATATAAAAATCTGCATGACCACACCGTTCAAGCTTTCCTTGCACCAAGGCGTTAGTGTGTATAACATCGACATATGCTGCGTCACTGGGATCTAGTTTATCGCCATTGGATGCTGTCATAAAAAGCGGCATAGCCGGATCCAAGCCAGTTATGCGTGGCAATACAAACGAACCCAGATTACGCGCTATATAATTGGGCAACTGTGCACCGAGTGAGAAACCAATAACATGTATATCCGTGCTGCCCAAATCGAGTATGCGTTCTACAAGCTGTGCTACGCAGGCTCCGGCATGTTTTGTATTGTGAACGGCACTAATATAGCACGGACCCGGCGACAGTACGCTCCAGTCGACGTAGATGAGATTGTAATTGGATTTTGCAAGATATTCTGTAAAAAAGTTATATGGTAGTTATACAAGGTGTGTACAATGAAAAACGATACTTAAAAAAAAGCGAATGCAGATGCAGGTAGTACAAAAAAGATTAGATTTGAAAACAATGTTATGTCTAGTTTAATTATATGCGATCTAGTGCGTTCGAAAATTTTATGTTTTTCCACACTTTCAGACTAAATTTAATAACATTTGATTCGGTAGGTTTCGAGATCATATTGAAAACACCTTGTATCGTCACCAGTCACAAATAATTTTGGTCCTTTTTTGACTCTTAATCAATTGAAATGTTGAATCTGAACGACTTTTTGCTAACGAGAATTTTATGTGGAACAAACCGCGGATACACCTTCCGACAAAATACATTTCCATGTTCACGTATTATAATGACGATTTCGGATCGATTGAACGCGAATATTTGTCGTGAAGATTAACTGCAAAGTAAGGAAATTGTTTCGAACGCGCTAGATCACTAATAATTAGAGCCACTGCGTTGAATTTTTTCTAAATAGATCCATTTTCCATTGTACGGCACCACGTACACATTACTTGTAGAAACCTATCGCTTACCATCGCGCATTGATTGCAGCGGATGCAAGAACATATCCGAATTATAACCATGTATGATAATTTTCGTTGCGTGTCGCGCATCAAAATACGAAGTAGAAATATTGGATTTCTCTAGTGTTTCGTCTATATGCAGACACTGTCGATCCATAGAATTGCGACGCGTATATAGATAAAACTTAACATCCTCATCCGGACATTTGCGTTCGATGGCCCACGTGCATGGACCGATGGTTATATCGCGATTCGGTGGCATTGGCGTTGTAGCTGGCGCTGCAGTGGAGCTTCTATTATTTCTATTGGCAACATAGTCAAGTAATGATCTGCCGCTGGCACTTGTTTGAAGGAGCGCTGTATTAAAAGGAAAGTTTCAAAAACAGTTTTTTTTTACTGCTATATCAACTTACCCGTGCAGCAGAGCAACAGCAACCAATAGTGCGTTGAGATACCAAATAATTCCGAGTGATTGTTAAACATTTTTCCGTACAAGAATCTGTAAATTATTCATGCCGTGCATTTTTTTTCTGTTGTAATGGCCCAAAACTGAGCGTGCGTGTCCGAGTGGCATGGAGCCGCTAGTGAAACTAAAGCCAAAACAAATGCACAGCGTAATGCGGCAGCGATTTTGGCCACGAATTGTTATGTTCGACCACAAAGTGAGAGTTTAGAAAAAAAAAAAACGCAAAAAATTAAAAAACGAAAACGAAGTGCTAAGAATACAAAGACGGAAATGGGCTGAACCGCGTTGCACTTAGCCGACTGGCGTATACGCTGATTCTGCTTTAATATACGGCAGCAGTTAAATTATTAGAAAAAAATTGATTTTCGTAAGATCCATGCTCTTCGTTAACACCACCCGTTCATTCACTCCACTCCATGCCATTCGCTCACGTTTCAATTATGGCGTAGGCCTTAGAAATTATCTGAAACGGCGAATTTCTTTTTAAATTTTAAATGCTCGTTAAGATTTCTGAACACGTCGTCGCGAATCGACACCGCTTATCCGTTGTTTTATACTATCATGCAATGGATCATATGCATACGCACGCCGGCAGAAGATTTTCGTTCAGACCAAGTATGTTCTTGTTTGCTTGGCCCAGCAAGCGTTTAATTTGCTTTGGCATTGCTTCATCGTACGCAATGTGGAGCGATCGCATTTGCATATGACTTACCTTCCCTTTATCATAATTATCGTGCTTAAGTAGTATTTATTTATTTTAATTGACATATTTTTCTTAATTTGTGCACAATATTTAATGAACATATATTTAAATTTCAATTTGTTACTAGAATTTTAAAACTTTTTGTAAGAGTTGGCTTAGCTTGATAAAAATAATCTGCACACAAGTGTGTTGTGTTCATATAAATGTAATAGTGTAGGAGATGTAGTAGACGTTTTAAGGTATATATGTACATATAGGAGTGATCAGATTGACAAAGAGAGCCAATTAAGCCATATCTATTCTTCCCACCATTTCTCATTGTTAGCGGTGTGCAGAGTATAATTTCATTGGGTCCCGTATGTCGTCGAAATACTTTATCTTTCATAATTTGGCCGATATATACCATTTACCACTAATATTGAATGACTGCGAGCAAGGGCGTACCGTGTGGAGGATTGGAGGGCGGGCCCAATGTAACATACCAATATGCTTTCCAAAAATGATTCGCCGGAAGTTTAAACAGTAGAAATGACATATAAAATCAAAAAAATAAAACCACTCCACGCCTATCAATCAAAGAATCCACGCACATTCATTAAGCATAATGATGAAGAGGGCTATGTATGATGTGGAAGTGTAACAGTAAAGCTTGTCTGATTTGTCACCTTTTTAATGATTGGTTTTAAGACCCATCTTTGAATTTGAGTTGCGGTTGTCAATTTGTGCCTTGTTTGTTATGGTCTACACTCCTTGTCATCCGCAAGACTTGCAAGAAGATCTAATTGAAGTGTTTAAATTCATCAAAGTCTACTTTTTGATTCCTAACACCACTCCATTACTTCAGCCAATGGATCAGCAAGATATTGTTCACTTCAAGAAGCTTTATACTAAATATCTTTTCCAGTGTTCTGAAACAACCAATGTCACTCAAAAAGAGTTTTCTATAGATCACTTGCACATCGTTTTTTGGCTCAATAAAATTGGAAAGACATGGGGAGGTTGTTAGCAAAAGATCTCTCAAATCTTCCTGTTAGAATCTTAGGCCCAAACGCTTTGTCGAATGCTCATTTGAAGGGTACCACACAGAGTCCTCGAAGAAATTATATTTTTCGCTAACCAGATGAGTCTAAAGGTGGGTAACGATGAAATTGATGAGCTTGTGGCAGTTATGAATAAAAGTTAAAATTTTATTATTTTCCGACCTGGAAAACCTTATTTTATTTCTATGATTTATATGGGAATAATAGTTTTTTTATCGAACGTTTCGCATAGCGAATAAGACTCTGGAACGAATTTTGTTCATTAACCGAAGATCCCCAAAATGAGCATTGAATTTAACAGATATTTGTCTCTTATATGCAGGAAAAATTTGATTACGGAGACCAAATATGAGTATGAAGAAGCGTTTCGTAAGAAGGGTGCCAAGTTTTCCGACAAAATCGCAAGGACTTTCTGTGTCGATTCATAACCGAGGACGTAGCTAAAATTAGTTTTATCACCGAAAAACTTTAAGGTGCCTTTTTGTTTTGGTTGTTTTCATGAAATAATCCTCATTCACTAACTTGAAAAAGGCAAATGGATAATAGACCATTATAATGTAGTGCCAATGGACCGACTAAATGATGAAACCGATTTGAAGAAAGAAGTGTTCCTTCATGATAAAAAATTATCAGATCATACATCAATGAAAGAAATGGAAAAGTAAATGAATCGCACTTCGAATTGCTTCCGCATCATGCATATTCTTCAAGTTAGACACCGCAGTTTATTTCGTATAAAACTAAATTATTTTGGATGCTTCAAATTATAGTTAAATATTTTTTAGAAAAAAAAAAAATTAAAATGAAATCATCCAATCAGTTTTCCGGGCCGGTGGTGTATTAATTTAAAGTTTGAATATGTACGGTCTAATGGATAGACGGTTTTCTAAAATTTCAATAGGCGTAACCTGATCACAAATTCAGCATTATTTAGATTTTACTAATAATACTTCTTTCTTTTTAGATTTTACAACGAGGCTATGTGTATGCATTTATTGCAATCTTTTAGCGTCTCTAATCAATCCATACACCAGCGGCTACGATGAGCGCCTTTAATGCACACGTGGCGGGTGGTATCACTAAGATACCAGGTAAGTCTGTTTAAAGAGTACATACTCTAATTTTAAATATATGTACTCCCAAAACATAGTGTTAAATACCCAAAAGAAGACGTAACAAGTTCTTTAGTTCTATAAAAACCGATAAATAAGCAGTGGGCTTCTTTGAGGGCTACCCCAAAAAGTGATAAACGCGCATATTAGTACTTGTATGTGAAATGGAAATAGAAAGCCACCATATTAACTTTTGGGCTGATACTTACTCAAATAAATAAGTTTTTTTAAAAAAAATCGCATAAGTGGGTATTAAGTATGCAAATTAGTACATGTTTGTGAATTGGGTTCGCATAAAAAACCATCATATAAACTTTAAAGCTGATATTGACTTAAATAAAGAAGTTTATTGTTTAAAAACCTACAGGCGTTTGGTTTGTAGGTTACTACCCCAAAATGCGATGGAACATGTGTTAGTCAAAAATTATAATCGGAAAATATAATAACTTAAAAAATAACATATCTAAACCGGATTATTGGTGAAAACCTTTTAAAAAAATATCCAAAGTAGGTTTTGAGATTATTGCGGATAAACATACATTTCGTCATGGACCTAGTCGAAAATTTCAAACCTTTCTCATTGGGTTGCAACTCATATCGGTCGATCAGTCTTCTGTCTTTCAAATCTTAGGCTTTGTGAAATCCCAAGGTATTATTACGGATGAACGTGTTTATTTCCGTGCTGGATACGACAATTCAGAACAGCTCCACCATATAGTTAACCGCAACCTGAGTGCTTTCAATGCTATGAAATACTGCAATGGTGCATTTATAGGCGTCAAATGAAAAAAATGTTTCCGGCTTGTTTTTATCTTATGCTGCGTTCTTACTTAGAATGTTAGTTCATGGATACAACACTGTCCAAAATTCTTCTACGCTTCTAAAAGTGAGTATGAGACAAAAGACAGATTCCAAGAATATCTGAATGTCTTTGAAATCTGGTTTAAAATTGGAATATAAAACTAAACAATAAGTTTTCAAATGTATGCTTTCACTTTGAATAGGCAAATTCTTCGCCAATGCTCCAGGGCGCCAAGACAAAAACTTGAGGCTGACTATTAGATATAGCGTTCCTACAGTTGTGGTGGGTAACCGACGTGCCAAATTAACAAAATTGTTTTGGCTTTTCAATAGGAGAAGTAAAAACCCGCTGCGTAATAAAAGTGGAGATATGCTATCCAAATTTGGAGTATCGCTGCATGGTAAAATTGCATACGGATACATAGACTATAGAATAATTATTATTATTACAAGCTTATTAATACAATGATCGCCGGCTGAATGAACCCTGGGCCAGCGAAATTCCAACATGGAGGTTAAAACGTCAACGTTTTAGGTATCTTATCTCTTTATTTGGCGCTTCACCTGCCTGATCTACCTTTAGCTCCATCACGAGAAACGTGTGGCTTGTTAATCACTATATCAAATATGAATAAATTCTGAATGCTTAAATTCTACATTCTATTCTTACGTGCGAACCAATTGCACTTCGGCAAATTGTTTAAGCATTTTCCAATGCAAATATTTTAAAAATTTTTGTTGCAAGCAGCTGATTTTATTATTAAAACAAATCTGATTATTTTAGTTCTTCGCGCAACTGATTCGTTATTTCAATAGCGTCTGTCTGAAAACCAATTGCATGAGCACTAATAATGCGAAAAAATTATTGAGTAGATTATACACATTTCTATATTTGTTCATCTTGAATTTACTGTTATTGCGTTTAAATGTTTATTAAACGATAACATTTAAAATTGTATAAGTGAAAAATTATAAATAATAATCAGCTTTAGGTCGAATCATCATTTTTACATCTTTTAGAGAATAGTGAAATGTATGATGAAAATGATACCAAACAGTGCCGTAATTTGAAGTTTCTGACTGTGTAGTGTATCTACCTTTCAAATACAGTCCATTTAAATTGCTGAAAAGTATAAAAATAATTTTGGTTTAGTGTTAAAAAGAAAAATAATTTTTTTCTATACAAACCTATCGTGACAATGCTGATACCACCAGGCGCCCACATGTTGGCTGGCACAGTTTACATGAGAAGCATCATTATCACGATCATAAGTAGAGAATTTTTGATTTTTCTGACGATTCATAGAGTCACCTGCGTCGCCAGAATATTTGCCCAATTGTTTTAGTGCGTACGCTTCAGATTCGTTGCCAATTTCGAAAGAGCTATATTTGGCATATTTCGTGACATTGTCAAAATCGGTTAATATGATTAGTAATTCCTGTGGCTGGTATACAGTCAACAAGTGCAATTTATCTAGGCCAATGAAAAACTCGGAATTTGTGTAACCAAAACCTCTTTTGTACTCCGACCATGGCCTATAGAAATTGACACTACCATCAATGCGTCGCTGTATTACGGTCCAATTACCACCTTGCGTATCGGCATCACAGAACACATTAAATGGTTCAATATTTGAATAAGGAACTTCTATTGTATATATGCCCGAAACGCCAGATGTGGCTTCAGCACAATTTTTGGGTAAATTATTTTCGGTATATGCTTGCTCGGCTTCCTTGAGGCATTGTGTTTGATTTAGCTTGAATCTTTCAAAAAATACATTTAAGCTGGGGTATAAAATGAAGAGCAATATTAAAATATCATTCTATAAGAAATTTAGTCAGCACAAATATTAATAAATTCTTTTTTAATTTACCATGCTTTGTATAAATCCATCTCGTGTTGTATATTATTAAGAGCCAAAAATGAATTGTTTAAATATGCCGAATTCTCAGCATTAAGTTCACTTTCTGAATTTCCATCTGAATTAGCACTTATTTCTATATCATTTGCACTAACAAAGCTCAATAATATTATTAAACCATTCAAAATTAGAAGAAATTTCATTGTTTTAAGGCCTAAGTTTGCAGTTGTATTCTGGTTAGTGATTTGAAGTCGACTGATTCCGAGATTATTTTTGCATTGAAAATTAAATAAATCTTATCATTAATATTGGAAATTTTTTTTTTCGATCTTTGACATTTTTTTTTTGTTATACTGAAATTGTGCAGCGATAACTATATTTAGTCTAACAATGTTATACAGGGTGTTTGTAAAAGAATTTCTTAAGAATAATCAAACTTCAAACTTATTTTCTTATAAAGTTCGTTTTTATTTAAACAAGATTAAGTATCTTATGTATAAATATTTACAAATGAGTATACACTATATTGGATTCTCTTTAAGGCACTCCGACTTCTCCAGTACATTGCCACAACAAGACCAATGCCGGCGACCCGGATGACCGGCATGTCCGTGACCACAACCACTATAGCCTGGCATGCGCCCTTCGCAGGAACATTTAGCAATTCTATTGCCCTTGCTCGAGCAGAAGGCACAGCAATGAAAAATGCCGCTATGCGGACGTAACTGCCGCGCAAGAAAGGTAAAAGGACTGCCCTGCAATTTAAACGGATAGAGTAATAGTGTTACAAAGTAATGAATCTGTTGTTGTACAACCTTAATGGGTCTATCGTTGATTACTATAGTTAATATAACTGTACCCTGAGCGTCGGGCATAAAGTAAATGTTATAGGTGCCATCACGATTATCTGAAACCTACGTGATATGTGTTATAATATTTTAATTACACCCTATTACGGTTTTCAAATACTTCGAACCTCTGTGGGCAGATAACGTGAATTAAATTCTTTGTATTTAGCAATGCACTGCAGCTGAAGTCCACCATGGCAAAGTGTCACACCATCGGCATCGCGTGAGTTTAATGTCAACTCGACTTTCTTGTGTAGACGTATCTGTGTGGTACCTGCAAAAAAGAGATTGTTAGAAAGAGAATTACTTTCTTTTTGCAGCTACTACCTTCCGTTTGAAGCGTACAGAGTGCAGGTTCCACCGTCTGCATTGTTATTATGCCAAATAGTGGTATATCGTTCTGCTCTTTTGTTGCTGGAGCGCGTAGTTTTGGGAGAAAGTGCAGCGAATCAGAGATCTGTTGGAAAGAACACATAATTATTTACCATTTTAATATAAGTTTCAAACTCTAGTACACCTTTGGATCAACCGGCGACTTAAATTTCTGACAATATTCAAAACGCTTTAGCAATATACCAACAAAGGCAAGTATTTCCGGATCTGTTGCATAGTCCGTCAGCTCTTGACTAAAACGTACCGCTTCCATAGCCTCGTTTGTACGTTTCTCTGAAATTTAACACGTTAGTTTCTCGTTGAAAGACTAAACATTTTACAAACTACCCAAATCCATTTGTTGTTCGAGTATCATTTCAACTTTGGATTCACGTGCACGATGCACTTGCTGGAGCAGCGTACGACCATGTACCTCTACTGCCTTGTAGTAACTTTGCATGAAATGATCCACTTCCGTTTGGATTTCATCGCATTTGCGATTGATGCTTTTTGCTATCTCGTTCAGCCGTTCAATGGAATGTTCGCCATAATTGCACAACGGACGTGTTTGTTCTGCCGAATCACGGAGTAGTTTAGCGTGGGCTTGTATCGAACGTTGTATGGTCTCATGCTTGTGTCCTTTGTGCAATAGAACCAAACAATCTGCACAAGCAAGCTGCATGCAGGTTATACAAAAGGTCTTCATTTCAAATCCCGTATGTAGTCCACATTTGGGCGTAAATTGGAGTACATCGTCGAGCAAGTGTTGCTTCTGTTTGCGTGCGCGTCGCAGCTCCATAATATTCTTGATGCGATGATTGCTCGTGGTGCGTTGACGCTCGTGGGAATCCTTGCATAGCGTGCATAGATTTAATGTGCACGTGACACAGTGATAGATGGCCTGTAATGCAAAAGAGGACGATTTATTATTAACAGATTTCATTAATACAAACTATGTGACACTTGCATAAATTCGGCGGATCTATTCACAAAACAAAATTTCTATACTGTGCTACCATGCAATTGGGTGGTATAAGTCACTTTTTTTTAATAATCTGGAAAAACGGTGATTAAATCTTGAAATTTTGCATATTTGCCATATATGAAAAATACAAAAAAAATAGGACTGATTGATACGCCTTTACCTATCTTTTTTATAAACCACCCAAATGAAATTAGCCTGAAATATTTATTTATATCAGAAGAGGAGATAATATAGCAATGCTTTAAATGTCTGTAAGAACGGCGAAATCCCTAAAACTATGAGACTTGGATCCATCAACTCTCCCATTTTTGAAATTGAAATCAATGTATAAAATGTTACAGAAAATCCCGTTTTACCGGGTAGAGCCTATATAAATCTACGCTCAATCAAGGCCAAAGGAGAAGACTGTCAGACATCCTAACATATATATATTCCTGATAAGGTTTAATAGTGGTCTGTATGAGATGGAAATTTTGTTAATTGGACTCTCAAACTGTTTGCAGATAAAGTCAAAAATCCCTTACAAACATCCTTACTTACACTTGTTTCTTCAACGCATTGTGAGCACCAGACGCGTGATAGAACCTCATCGCCTGCCTTCAAGCGTAGTTCTTCGATTTTCCGTACTAGCATAAAGTTTTGCGGCAATTGGCGTAAACCGCCGACGGGTAATTCTGTCTGGTATTTGCAGATGCGACAGTCGATGCTGCGCGGACGCTCATGAGCGAAGCTATTGAGATGAGTTGTTGAGGAGCAGCTTGAACTACGACATTCAGCCTTCGATTTGAGTAGAATTTTCTCCATGGATTTTTTACGTCTTAAGCTAAATGATGAGCCACGTTGCCGCGCTGGTGATACGGTGGCCAACTCTGACGTTGAAGTGCCACCAGGTATTGGTATTTCTGGCGTTGAGGAACGTAGACTATAGTTGGAACGATTAGTGGCTAAAATTGAAATTACGAAAAAAATGTAATTTTGTTAAAATTGATAATAATTGATTTTGTATTCTTTATTTAAGCCAACATTGCATTGGAATTAGATATGCTGTTTTTTCGACACGTCCGCTTTAAACACAGATATTATTGATCGTATTGTTTTAGGCCCAATAACGTAAAAATTATTATGGACATACCTATTTAAAGTAAAATGAGTTTTATATAGAATTTTGTAGCATTTTTTTATATGGAATTTTACTGATCACACGAAAACCATATATGTTGAATAACTTTGCACTCTTCCAAACCGAGCCAATGTACCGAAGGTACAAGAGCCTATTGGTTTTGTGCAAATGTATGTAACAGGTAGAAATAATGGTCGAAGACCTCCAAAGTTATCCCATTATGGTCATAAGTGATACAGGAGTCGATATAGTCATGTCCGTCTGTATGAACGAAAGGATCTCGGAAACGGTAATATATAGACTTTGTGTTTTTTGAATTTGACTAGGACTTCTCCGGAATTTTACAAGTTTATTTTAAAATTTTACAACAACAGATTGGTCATAAGCTAGGGAAACATTTAATGTGTTTGTTAGGCGACCTGTACAGGTACAGGGCCTCTTACAGTCGGTTACGCCCGACTGTAATTTTCTTACTGGTTTTCTATTCTTTCTCGTCCAACTTGCTGATAACATATTACAATATTTACCACATCATATGATAGTTAAATTCTAACTGTAAATTTAAAAAATTAACGTTTCTCAAGCAATAATTTCTTGACTCTGGTCCAGTGCCAGCCGTTAAAATCATACTTCGTATAAGATAGTTTAAATATCTCATAATCTGTTATACTAACTATTGATGTGCTTTATTAGTTCTAGAGGTGTTATATAACGGGCATGCGCAATGATGTGACTTCCGGCAGATGTACGAAAATCCATATCAAAACAGAGTCACAATAAGCACATGGCTTACACCCACATAAGCAAAGAAATATGGGCAACGTACATAGTGTGCGGCAGAATTAGGGAAGTAGAAATTGACATACAAACGGTCTGGAAGGAGTAGGGGCATGAAAAGCAGGCGGAAAGGCTAAACGCAATAAATTCGTGTGAAGAAATGTAAAATGTTCCAAGTTAAAAATTCATTTTCGAGATGCTGTTCAAAAAATATGTAAAAAACAGGCGTAAAATCAAGATACTGTTGCTACTGATGATAGTGGCTTTAATAGTGCTATCAATTTTGGTGCTCAGCTCGGCGCAAGGTGGTCGCAATGAGTTCTTTGGCAAGGAGCGCTATATGGCCCGCATTTATGGCGGCAGCAGTGGCGTTAGTGGTGGAAGTTCCGTTAAAAATAATGAAAAAGCGATGCATTTAAAATCACCGCGTGAAAATGGTGTCATCGTGCCAGAGAAGTACAACGAACACAAGGTTAAAGCGCGCATTATACAGTATAAGATCGAACAGCTCAAACAACAGAAACAACAACGCGAACCGGAACCAGGCGATGAGCATACTACACTGGACGTGGTCACAATGGGCGTGCACATCTTCTACAGTGCACCAGTGTCATGGTACAAAACAAAGAAGATAACAACGTCGACGCGGCAATTGGGCAACAATAACAACGAACCGTCCGAGGCAACACAAATACAGGCAACACCCAAACCGGTCAAGGTACTGAATACAGCTTTCTATCCGGCACTGGGTCTATACAAGCCGACTGCTTCATTGCTGGAGAATCATTTCGAGAACATACGTAACTGTGGCATCGGTGTACTCATACTCAGCTACAGCGGTAAGGTAGCCGATTTGGATTTATATCGCGACATTGTGGAACTGGTGCCCAGTTTCAATCTGACTGTCACCTTTGAGATAAGTGTGGCAAACAATCAAAGCGTTGAATATTTGCGACAACAATTGAACGCGCTCAAGCAATTTAGTACACTACCTGGCTTCTATAGGGTATACGCGCTGAAGCAACAAGCTTGGTTGCCGGTAATCTATGTGAGTAATGCCTATAAACTGAGTGAAACACTTGGACGTCAGTTATGCAGCGAACACACCGACAGTTTGCGTCATACGTTTGATGCATATTTCATTGGACACGTACGGTAAGCAATCATCATGTAACTTAGAAACTATAGAAATAAACTAATACTTGCAACTTTTAGACTCAAAGCGCATGCAGATATTATGCGTCGTCTTTGCTTTGATGGCTTCTACAGTAAATTGCCAAGTAATGGTGCCACCTTTGCAAGCACCTGGAAGAATTGGTCATATCTAAAATCTTTTGCGCTCACCTATAAAATGCTCTTTGTGCCTACAGTCGGTCCTGGTTTTGCTGAGCGTAATAAATTTCCACGACACGGCGATATACAGCGGCATCGTAGTAATGGACGCGTAAGTAATTCTGTTTTTAATTGTAAACAATTTAATTAATACTCCATTCGCGCAACTGTAGTACTATGGCGTGGCCTGGCGTACGGCAATACTGAATCACGTGGGCTTTATCAGTATCGCCAGCTATAATAATTGGCAAGATGGTAGCCAAATTGAAGAGGTTATACCACGCGCCGGTTTTCTTGACTACAACCCCGGCACGCAGACAAAATATCTGGATCTTACTACGCACTGGGTCGGCAATTTTCTTAAGACACGTCAGGAGGCAGCAGCCGGTAACCAGCCAAGTTGTTATGAACTGCTTAACAACACAATTTGTTGATGTGTCTGTGGTAGTGGCAACAAACTTACTTTATGAAAACGAATTACTTTGCACTAGCTTAAAGCTAAAAGCGATATACCGTACATATTACACATTTAGAAGTGCATAGAACGATCTAACACTTAAAGCCAAACCGAATGCAATAATCTACTTTGATATTAAACTACGAGTATAACATACACACATATTTAGCTAGGTGATCTATCTACATATATGCATTGCCAACTTTATCTTCCAAAAACTATATTTAATCCGAAATTTATATACAATTACGAAATCATTCCTACATATGAGCAATATTTACATGAATAGATATTTTAGATTAGAATAAAATAAATTATATGGTTAATAACTAAAAAAATATCACTTGTTAAGCAGCAGGTACTTTTTATTATTATAACACATAACTTTTAATAAGCTTTAATAGTTTAGTGCATTATTAATAAAATATTTACTAAAGTCTTCTATTTAAATGAAAGTATGTTGGTTTGTATATTATATGGTGAAAATGGTTTTAACTTGGCTTGGATAACACCCATTTGTTACAATATTTTTTTAATGTCCCATAATTTATTTCCCCGCAAGAGTATCCTCCTTCAATTGTATGAAAATAATTGAAAATTGGAAAGAATTTCCCAGACTCACATTCGTACAACACTCAAATATTTTGGTACGTATTTTGCAGTTTCTTAAATTTAATTTGATTTGAAATCGCGAAATCCAGCCGAAAGAGAACCAGTTTAACCAATTCCGCTTTGCAAAATCTTTATGAAACTGAAAATCGGAACAGTCTTGTAAAAATTACTGAGCAGTTTGATAAGTTGAGTCATTCTAGGCATATACAATTTTTTCGATTTTAAATTTATATTTTGAGAGACTTATTTTTAGGTTTCTTAATCAGTATCGAATATTGAGTCCATATAGACACGCTTGTCTATCTGTCTTCATGAATAATGATGTTGTGGAGACTACGATATTGAATTAGAATTATGTTCAATGAACGTGCCAACATCTCCATAAACAGTTGCCCTTATATAAATAAATCTATTAACCCTTTCTGGATTTTTGTAATACCAAAATTTGGTTGTATTGAATTAAATTCTTTTTTATTTTGGTATAATGTGGCCATTAAATCTTCTATATACAGATGGTCGTTGTAGTGGTTGGTGAAAAAAATTTATTTGGTGATCGGTGAAGTGTAGAGTTACACACATATCAGGGATAGCCGGTTACCATTCATAAGGCAATGTTTTGCATGGTCTGAAATTTTTTTAGGATTATATCTGACTGCGATATCCCTGCTCTAATGTCCGCATATCTATATGGGGGCAACAACTTGTCGATGAACTGTTTTTTTATTCCACAGGTAGAATTTGCTTCGACAGGTATGTGGCCAGTGCATCTTATTTATTTTGGTCCTGCATGTTTCTACCGTGGATCCAAAGCGTTCTTCAAAACTTCATTTCTGCCTGAGGAAAAGGTTCATTATTGGAATTCAGTGGTGGTGTATTGCCTCTTCTTAGTGTGAAACACAAGTTTTTGTATTAGGACTATTTGTGTAAATGTTGCACATTCTAGACAATTCCTGTAGGAAGTTGAGGCAACTATTGCATACCATCTGCCGTTTTTTAATCACATCCTAAGCTGAAGAGAGCTGCCACTTTATGCACCTTAAAACGCTCCGAAACATTTGCCTGCTCAGCATCTGAATGGCGCTATTTGCAGCATCTTTGCGCTATTAAGCTCTATTATATACTTCGAAGCCTTTTTGATTTTGATGTGCATCGAGATATACTCGTTTTATAATGTCTGTCGCTATTATGAATGAGATGATTACACTTATAAGCACCTAATAGAAATATCTTCGATAGCAATTCACTCTGTCGGTAAAGAAAGAGCATCAACGCTTCCTCAACCAGGTTGTCTTCGTGTCATTTATAAGCAATCATTGGCTATACTCAAATCGCTTTTCTGACTTCTGTGAAAACATTGCCATGGACTCTTACTAATGTAAAGAGTCCAGATAGGATTTCCTAATTTATTAAAGATCGAACGAATAGCTGTATAGGCAGTTCTTCAACTTGACTTGTTGACTTGAACAGAGAATCTATACATTGGATCGAAAACTGTATCAAGTATTGTCGGGTAATAAACTTTCGACCTTCTTAGGCTAGCACAGACTTCTACTTCCAACTCTATTTCCTTAGTTCACGCGGTGACTAGTGGGCTATGGTTGAGGTTGCGAGCATTAATTTATAAATTGTAACTTTGTTACATTTCGGTAAATCATCTCGCTACCAACTAATCAGAACCAAGTATTGCGACTCGGACTTCTGCCAAAGCCGGCGCGGCGCCGTTGTAATATAAGTCGTTAATAATTGCTGTTCCATATAAAAGTCATTTATCATTTATTTTCTAACGTTTAAATGTTTAACTCTTTACTTACCATTCGTGTCATCATTAATCTCCACGGGCTGTGACCACAAATTCGAATCTTGCTTGAAATTCTCATCGACCAAACACTGAAAGCAAAATGAATGCAAACAATGCAATGTGCGTGGATCACGAAATGGTTCCGCGCAGATGGTACACTTGAGTTCCTCCGGGAATGTAGACGATAAATCGCTGGTAACGCGTATACTGACGGTCGGAGTTGGCGTTGGACTTCTGCAAGAACGCTCTGCTATTATTTTAATCAACTAAATAGCTTAAATACTAAAATATATACACACATAGATTGCACAGAAGAGGCCGTATCGTAATTACCAATGTCTGGTGTCGTCGGTAGCTGCAATGTTTGTGGCACTTGATGCACACGCAATATATCGTACGCTCCACTCCCACTTGCACCTCCTCCACCGGTGTTATTGTTAAAACATTCGGAAGCGGGTATTTGATGAAATGTTGTTATTGCCGGCGATGGCAGAGGAGGTGGTGGTGGAGGCAAGACAATAGAATGTTCACCACTATTTGTAGGTGTTGCCGGCAACACGCGCAACTCGGGCGATGCTACTGCTTTTAGGGTCAATAGGCGATTAGTATGCATTTCTTTTGTCGTAAACACTTTTGCCGGACTGTTGCTATTGCTGCTCGGTGTAGACTTGACGCCAAATTGTGTCGTCGTCACAGTGACACTGCCGGAACTGCTGCTCTGCACCGAAATCGAAGAGGCAGCACTTAATATATTATCCAAAAGCGATTCGGGTGAGGTTGAACTACCACATGTGCCGCCACGTTGCGAATTGCTTTCGCTGTCTAATGAATCGCGCAGTTTATCATTGACATCCGATTCCATGCGCTGATTAGACGTTGCGCTTGCGGCATAAGTAGACGACGGCTTAGCCTTAGCCTGGAATGAAGTTAACGCTGGCTTCAAGGGCACAGCACACGACGAGCGTCGTACGGAAGTTAGCTTAATTTCAGGAAATTCTTTACACTCATTTAAGCGTTCCGATGTCGACGACGCTGTTGACGATGTTAATTTCTTTGGTGCTATGTTAAAGCTAAAGCGTCTTAGTCGTTGTTGTTGCGGTATGTTGCTCGTTTTCGTTTTGCTTATTGTTGCTGTTCTGGCTTCCGTTTCCGTTGCAATTGATTTATCGATTAATTGTCTTTGCTGCTCTTGTTGCTGAGATTTTAAGGAAATTTTCTCAGCACCCAATTTCAATATTAATCTATCTTTAGCATCATTTAATGGCAATTGTATATGATTCTCATTAATATTCTTCCTAATTGACTGCGCCGCTGCCGCACCACTTTCACCCGTATCATTTATCCGCCTATAATCGATCTCACTAAAATTTTGATAAATTATTTGGGTTTTTATACGAGATTTCTCGTCTATTTTATTTGGGTAGCTTTGCACACTCGGATAATTGCTGCTCATTATAAATTAAACAATTTTTAAAATATTTTGCGAAAGAAAATCCACTTATATAACTTCTACTTTTCTTGCGAGAAACTTGTTTGATTTCTGCAATTCCTACTCAATTAGTGCACGAAAAATCGAAAAACGTGCTTCCCAACTTGCATTTCAATAGTGACTGAATTTGTATCTTTTCAACAACTAGAAATCGAAATGCAAATACTTAATCTAATTAGATTTCGCAGTCGTTTTGTTTGCATTGGCAATGCTTTTAGTTTGAATTGTACTCGTATGTTAAGAGTGACGTTAAGTCATGGAAATTATTCAAATCAAATGATTCCACTATATCAGGTTTACAAATAAGCAAGTATTGCAGTAGTTAACTGATACAATATGGCAGCAAATGACTGACCAAATAGACAATTTACATGCGAGCACAAAACCTCTGGAATAAGGAATTTAAAAAGGGAAGGGGCTCGCTTGTATAAATCCTCAGTAATTGAAAAGACTCACATTCCGCCGTTAGCCCTTGTAACTGCTTAGTAACTACTGAACATTTAATTGGCAGTGAGCAAACTATGAAAGAGTAGTCACTTCCAATAATAAATGTTGGTGCGCTGAGCTTACGATCCGCCACAGTAAAATATATAGCACCAGTGAAGACACGAATGGAGCCTCGAAACGATCCACTTATGATTTTAGTACCACGATTTATGGATATGCACTTAGGTTGTCTGAATTTGGACCGAAGTGAAATACGATGCGAACAAAGATGAATATTGCGGTCGCTTGAAACACGAAGTCAAAATCGTACTCGCCCAAATTGGGAAGAAAGCAAACTTTAGATTAAAAGTCGGACAGCACCTTTAGCAATGGAGGCAGACTAACTGAAATCGCAGCGTGGCAAAATACGAAAGTCAGCAGCACCAGATTTATATATCCATATCCACAAGGTTTTGTACGATCAAATTACACGCACCCAAAAGTATCATGCTGGTGGATGGCACACATTGTGATGGATGTGGCACGTTACGAAGTCCCAATATCGATTCGAAACACTATTTTTTCTGCGTACCAATACTTATCGAAAGCTATAGGTCAGAAAGCTACAACCATAACAGACTGTCGAAATGTTCTAAGACGAACTCAACAGCTCCGGTAGAGCTCTTCGGCATCTGAAGATATGTGAGAGTAGTGGAGTCATATTAACCGCTCCTTGGTTAAATATGAAGTAGATAACTTAAAGAAACTTTTCAAAAGTCAGTTGACTGTCTTTTTATGATGTTTATTTTTAACACCATAAAAAGAGGGTTTTGTAATAAGACTTCCGTTTACATCTTTGCAGAAAATAACTCCGGCCCAAGAAAAATCAATCAGACACTTAATGTGTGGATAGAATTTCAAGCTTAATTTCAATAATTTAAAAATCTCTTATTGCTGCCTAGATTTCATTGATCATACCCTTGAAGAATGGACAGTTAGATATATATTGACTGAACTTTTGATATTGATATAGAAAATATGTAAACTAGCTATCCGGCTAGCAATGCTTCAATGGAGTGGCAACACACATTTTTCTAATGAAAACTTGTTTTCTAGTGCACATCTCATCAAAAATACGTAGAATTTACATTGAGGGGATGACAACGTCAAACTTATAATGCTTTTTTCTCCAGGAGTTATTTATTTACGTATTTCTCATCAGTCTGTGTCAAATTTTTGCTGATTTATGAAGAATTAGAATAGATGCATGAGGTCTCTTTCCTTCTGTAAAATAGATTTTCAAAAATGTAGTAAACCTGGGTAGGATATAAAGAACAAACAATTGATTGAAGATGACTTAATAAATAGGTGCAATAATTGCAAAAACGTGACACTTTCGGAAAAAGTCGACATGCTTGGTTAAGAAAATTATTTCACTATTTGTCTCGCTCCCATCACGCAACTCTCTCTTTCACCCTTATTTGATTGACGTTTAAATGAACTGTCATACGGACTAAAACTTCTTTCAGTTCAAATTGCATACATTGAAACTGTTCGCTCTTTTCTTGAACATAAATTTAATAAAAATGTCATTTTTAAATGATTCAAAATCTCAAATTAAAGGCTGTTCCTGCAAAAAGTCGCAGTGTATTAAAAATTATTGCGATTGCTATCAACAGATGCTGATTTGCACACACTATTGCAAATGCGTGGGTAAGTCTTAGTCTAAGCACAAACAAATTTTGACATTTATCGAAAATTCATTTTATATTTAAATGAATTCAGGCTGCCGTAATACTGAAAAACGTGATCCACTGAAACCTAAGCCGGAGCCGGTTAAGAAGGTGACAAAAGTGCCAGAATTCAATTTTGAAGCGACATTTCCACAACAGATTCAACCTGGTCCTAGCACATCACGTCAATCTTCTGTAGCTGCAACAGGACTTAAACAAAATATTGCGTTTCAACAGCAGCAACAGAAGCTGCAGATAGTCCAACAGCAACAGCTACACCAACAACAGGAAGAGCAATTAATGCTACAACACGAGCAGCAAGCAACCAGCATGGTGGCATGGCAGATGGTTCGTAATCCATTGGTACCGGATCTGTGCGATGCGGTTATTACCACACTCTTAAAACAAGATGAGGCTTGCGAACGGGCCGACCTGGATGATCAGGATCGTGCACAGATGCTTCTAAACGAAATGGAACTTTCGCTGAAAACGATGCATAAGGGTTTAGTGGAAATCGATGAAGTTGTAATCGATGAAATGTAATGATTCAAATGTAAATATATTTTTATATATTTGTATTTTGTACTTTATGGTGTACAAATGTATATGCAAATATATCACATACAAGTATCAAAAATCTACATACTTGTAGCTGTAATTTCTAGTCTTATTAAAATAAAAAATAATCTTATTAAAATAAAAAAAAATGAGAAAAATTAACTTCGGTAGAATCGGAGTTTAAATACTATAACACCGCGTGCCTTTTTTCAAAGATTGCGAGGCGATGAAGAATGTGTAAAAATGTATGGAGTGTTCGATTACTCCTTTAAGGCGTTGCAAGCATTGTGAGTAAATTATAATACTATGAGTATAAATATTTTACGCTCTATGTGGATTAAAAACATAGTCAGTGAATAGTTTGTCTGAACATTTTTTAGCTTGAATTAGGCTTTGATTCTGTGAATTTCGTCGTGCGAGTGGCAGTTCATTGTCTGAATCACTTTCATTGTTTGAATCCCTCTCAACGTCACAGTCATCGTCGTCGATTTCATTCTCCTCATCACCATTTAACATTTTTTTGTCTTTTTTACGTTTCGAGGTTTTTTTAGTAGTTCCAATTTTAGATTTGCGGTATTTATTCCAAAATTGTGCAGGCGCTGCACCATCAACATTGCTAGTAAATCGCTTCGCCAAAGCTTTGCACAGTTGATCGAAGGACTTTTGTAGCGAAGCATTCATAACATCATTTAGATTTACGTATATTTTGTATATGTCGGCAAGAGAATTGTCGATAATTTTTTTCTGTTGAGAGAAATAAAATAATTTTAAGAAAATTCATATAAATATTAAAAAACAAATTTAATTTTCAACTCACTGTATCAGGCATTATAAACTTTTGTTTACGTCCTCTTCCTGTGCCGGGTCCCGTATTAGATTGTGCGCCAGCGGCAGATATTGCTGCTACAGTACTTATGAGTTGTTCAGTTTCCATTTCGTGTTCATCGTCTTTGTCGTCTTTATTGTCACCAACGGTGATCTTATGTTTTGTTATGTAGCAAATGCGTCGCAATATAAAAAGCATATCCTGAATAACAGCTAAGCCGGCGGGCGATTTTAGCAACGGATCATCTTTAAATTTATCTAAATTAAAAAAATAAAACATAAAAATGTATTTTAAGTGCTAAATTGAAAAACGGGTTATAGCTACTGCCCTGCCACCCAATCCCATATTTACAATACTTACCAACTATATATTTAAGTCGTTCAAAATACAACAATAGATAAATCTCCTCCATGTCAGCCATTAAATGATTATATACAAGACGTCTATTGGTACGATTTGCAGCTCCTTTAAGTGGTGATTTTAAAAAAGTAACGTCAAAGCCATTTTTGTCCTTATGGTTCTAAAAGAGAAGTATTAATTATTTTCATTTAAATTTTATAAATTTTTAAAATAAATCTTCACAAGCGTTTTTTATATATTATATGTCTCACCTTATACTCGTTGAACCAAAACGGACAGTCGGATAAGCATTTGTGAAATAACTTCGGATCTTTATTTTTTATGTAATTATTAAAAAACACATTTGCTAGTTGCGCCACTTTATACTCCTCGTCCACAAGTACAGCAAATATTGGTATTAGCACAGTGCTGTTCATTTTTGTCTGATCCTGCATGATCATAATCTCAAAGCATTTAAATGTGGCAATGCGATTACAGGAATAAGGTGAGCTTAACTTCCGCAGCAGATGTGAAAACATATTCTCCACCAGTTGTGTATGGCGCTTACCCAAATCGCCTAACGCAACCAAAATCGTATTAACGATTTGAGGCCGTTCAATTTTGCGTAGTATTTTCTTAAATATATTACATAGATTATATGCATCTTCATAATCGCGCAAGGCAAGCCGTGATGCTATTACAATAAACCAATTGAATACGCGCTCGTTCTCTGTATCGAATTCGCCTTGATTTAGATTATTGCATTGTTTCATAAAATCTTGTAAAAAACTAAGAATACGGCTATCGCAACGCCTTGGTAACATATTGATAACTTCAGAATAGGCACCCAGTTGACATTGAAGAATGTAGTGATTGTCGGGAAATATTTTAATGCCATTGATAATCGACTGCACAAGTTCCAAGTGTAGTTTATTAAACCAAGTGCTGTCGCAGATATTGCTTTCAGATTTATTGCGCGATTTGTTATCAATTTCGACGATAAAAGCCATGGCTTTCGATATGAGTGAGAGTAAAATACGACCTTCGGTTATACTCTTCAAAATATATTTGAAAGCTGTATTAAGCGCAGCATGCGAAAATTGTGGCAAGTAGTTGGTTAAGACCTCCAGACATATACCCATGTTAACTTCGGCATTCCACTGTGCATAATGAATTTTAGTTGTAAATATAATTATATGATTTGGAAATAAAAATATATATTGTGTATAAAAATTTAGCACATATTCCTTAATTGATCGTCAATCATTCTCGTGTAATTTGGTTTTGATGAGATATCCATTATTTTTTTAATAAATTGTATGACTGCGCATATTTTTGATTACCTTATCTTGCAAAGTGAAGTTCGAAATTAGCGCATCCGGTTCTTTGCATTCGATCTTGCCGCTAAGAAAATTAAGCATAGCCCAAGCCTCAGTTGAAGTGGAGGCTAACAGATGCGATTCAATAATGCGTAAAACTTTTTGGCTAGAATAATAGCAATTATAGCAAGAAAATTAAAACAAATCATGACAATACTTGGACTGACTTACTCTATATAACGTGGATTTAATGATTTTTGTATGCAATTATGTATATATTGCCTGGGTTGTGTAATGAGCAGCACGCGTATGATGAGCCACGGCATAAAGTGTTCCGGTCTATTTGAATTATCAATTCCTTTTAAATTCAACAATACACGATGTCGGAAACACTGTGAAGAAGCAATTGGCTGCAATTTTTTACATTCTCAATCAAATCAAGTACACTTACTTCTATTGCCAAATCGATATTTTTCGAATCCAGATCGGACAATAACGCTGCCCAGATCCGACACCAAGCAGAAATGATGGCATAACAATTTGGATAATACTCCAGCAGTGCGTCTACGCTTTTCATTGCCTGCTTACGCACCATTGCAACTGGATCTGTGGCTAACTGCATTGCTTCGCTTATAAAATTTGTATTGTAGATAACAAGTGGATTCACTATAACTACTTGTTCCATAAACATAATACCGATGCGACGTAAACTTGAAATGCTGCACCGAAAGAAACGCTCATAGAGGCACGAAGGCATATCCAGTATGCCAAGTGCGAGCAGCTCATGTCCTCTAAAACTGTAAGCAGCTGTTGTAGCCATGGGTTTTTCAAAGCGCAACTCTTCATTTCTCACAACCGGTTCAACGGGCAGCACAACGTTAGGATCGTTGAAATCAGCATAGTGTATGCATTCTGTTAGAATTTTTTTCGTATTTGAAGAACCGCGCAATAATGCCGATTGCAATGCTTGTGCTGCATGCTGCCGTGCATTGTTGTTGCAATCTTTCAGACTGTCGAGTAAACCCTTAATCAGAAATACTTCACGTGGTATTTTAGAGATTTCATCGCGAAACAATTCCCAATTAACTTGTGAATCTGTCTGTAATATGCGACTGATTAGTTCAATGGCGCGTATGCGAGTCGATGAATCCTCAGCGCTAAGTGCATTGCAAAGATATTCTGAACAAGACTTATTGCATTTTGTAAAGAGCGCTGCATCGTATTTGGCGGCAAAATCCAATGCGCGTTGTGTCTGTTCGGTTTTCCACTGGAAAAAACGTGTGAAATTAATAGGTATAAAAGAATGGAAATTGTACATTTGAGTTAAGTTTCGCATACCGATTTGCATGGATCCGATATCACCCATTCAATATAAAATGTTAGTAAATCGCTGAGTCGATTTGGATATTTGGGTAGGATTTGCAGATACCATTCAGATATGTGTTCACAGTCATACCTAATTTTCGTGCCGCCACCAGCCGGCCTGTCCGCGTAAGTGTGCATCACCACGGTGTTTGTCATAAGCAACATCAAAGTGTCCTTTATATCACCATTATGTGCGTTCAATGCCTCACTGAATATTTCGAAGCATCTCCCTTGCAAGTGCACCGCATCTGCAAAGAGAAAATTTGATTAACTTGAATATCCTGTAGCAACAATTAGTTATAATTCTGTATATTAAGTAATACGGCAGTAGTTATTCGCTGCTTTATCTGGAGTATAATTTGTACAAATCGAATTGTAACACGTTAGAATGAAAGAAGCAATAAATGTTCCAAAATGTGATTAAATACTTCCTGTGTAGAGTATACAGATCGAGTTTGAAAAGGATAGGATAAAAAAAAGGTTTTTGCCAAACAAATATTGACTCTACCATTTTAACCCGAATAAAGTTCGGCAAGGTAAAATATTAATGATGGAAATCTGATAGCCGCATCTCAAAAAGAAAGTGATCATCGGCCATTATTTGTTTTATTTAAGGAATTGTCAGTTTGTATAGTACATATCTACTCATATATGTTGTAAATCGAAATAAAAACTATTTTCTTATAAAATCACAAACCGTCTCCACGGGTTTCTTCAGGGACTACCTCCAAAAATTGGAGATAAGCTTATTGGTTTATGTAAGTGTAGTGCCCTATAAAAAGAAGCCACCAATGACATTTAGCTGATATTGACTTAAAAAAAGTTTTTTTTTATATTTTCTGAGCTTAATTCTTCTTATACGTTATGGAACACAAAATGGAATGTGTGCAGGGTATAATATTGACTGAACTAACAATTTGAACAAATGTTTAAGTTTTTATGTGCCAAATGTAAAATGCAGCCCTGGTCATTTCAGCTGTTTCAAACTGTCAGTGTACGAACGAAAAAAACAAAACGAATTGCGTCGGTTGAAAATATTAAAAATATTAGCTAATCGAAATTATTGTATAAAACGACAGCGCAGCCATGTCATTGATGTTGCATCCCCGCCGGTTTGCGGTAGCGCCGCCGTTGCGCGTTTTAGCCAATTATCTTGCTATACGTGAACAACACAATGCGGAAGAACCGGCTCCGGCTGTTGACGATACTGGCGGATGTACTGCGCCCAAAGAACACTTTGATATCATAATTGGTGGCGGTGGCATGGTGGGCACTACTCTTGCCGCCGCTTTAAGTTCAAATCGGACATTGGCTGACAAGAAGATATTACTACTAGAAGCAGCTTCCCCATTTAAAGGCTTCGATGCAACTGCACCGTATAGTAATCGCGTATCTGCCATAAATCAGCACTCCATTGATCTATTCAAGAAAATTGGAATGTGGGAGCACATACAACAGGCGCGCGTTAAACCGGTTAAACAGATGCAGGTTTGGGAGGCAACCAGCGATGCAATGATACAATTTCAACACGATCACTTTGCCAGTGACATCGCCTGCATTGTAGAGAACGGGCTCATACTGGATGCAGCTTATGCACAAATGCAGAAAGCACAAGTTCCAGTTTTGAACCGCTCACGTATAAAGTGCGTAGCGCTGCCTAAAAATACCCATGCTGGACAGACTGAAATTACGCTCAGTGATGGCACCAAATATAGTTGCGAACTGCTTGTCGGTGCTGATGGCGTTAATTCCGTGGTGCGTAAACAAATGGGTGTCGATGTATTCACACTAAACTATAAGAGCATGAGTCTGGTGGCAACACTCGAGTTGGATGACAATGCGGGCGACAACGCAGTAGCTTGGCAACGTTTTCTGCCCACCGGACCGGTAGCGCTGCTACCGCTGAATGAGAAACAATCGTCGCTTGTGTGGAGCACAACAGTGCAGCAAGCACGTCAGTTGCTGGCCATGTCGCCGTCTGAGTTTGTGGATACCCTCAACGAATCATTGTGCAAACAATATGCTAAGGTAGACGTCGCAGACAGAGCGCTACAGGTGCTTAACTCTTTCTGCGGTTATACAAAAGAGCAGGCACAGCACAGACAGTATCCACCGCGCATTTGTGGCGTACAGGAAAAATCTCGCGCCATGTATCCACTAGGATTTCTGCACGCTTCCGCCTATGTGACTGAGGGCGCTGTGCTTATTGGCGATGCTGCACATCGCATACATCCGCTGGCTGGACAGGGTGTTAATATCGGTTTCAGTGATATTCACTACTTGCTGGAGACACTGTCAGCTGCGGCTTATGCAGGCGCACGTCTGGGCGATAAACACTACTTGCGCAAGTATGAGCAACAGTGTCTGGCTAAAAATGTGCCCATTTTGGCGGGCGTACACGCCTTGCACAGACTCTACGAAACAAATTTTACGCCAGCAGTGTTGCTGCGCGGATTGGGTCTGCAATTGACGCAGAATGTACCAGTACTTAAACAGCTGTTTATGAAGCGCGCAATGGGATAAATGTGTGGGATTTTAATTGTATGTTTACACATATGACAATAATTATTATTTGCAAATAAAGCTAAGTGAACGAAATAAGTATGTATGTACTCACTTGGATTTGTATAGCCGTTCTTGTAGTTCATATAGAGTATATCGGTAATTCGTCGCAGTATGTTATTACGCAGATCGATGTGATCGCTGAAATGCACCAAACGAAACAATAATTGCAAATCCTCCGATAGCGTAACGAAGGTTGCCCAAATTATAGACGCATTGCTTTGATTGCTTGAAATGTGCGCAAGAGTGCCGAACACTTTTACACAATGTTCGATGACTGCCTCATCGAAGACGCCATAGCTCTTAGCGCCGGGTATGGTCAGTGACAGCAGATATGCTTGAACAGCAGCCAAAGATATTTTAGCATCGTCGGTAGATTTGGGCTCCAGCAGCGTTAGACTGGCAAGCGCATAAGTTAATGCCAAATAAGGCTTACATGGTGCGTGCTTTGATACAGTATCCCAAGAATCGTAGGTGTTATCATAGCTATCGTGTAACTCTGTACGCAGTATACGTATATGGGTGGTTAAATCCCTTAGCGTTGGCAGTATATTGTGTTTGCGCCGCACAATTGACAATTCCCCGATTGAGGCAATCTCGGGCGACTTTTTACGCTTCTCCGCAGGTTCGCTACTATTGCGTACTTCGATTTCATGCGTGTATGCGGCATCCACATACTCCCAGCTTAGTTTGTTATCGAAAAACTTACTTAATTCACTAAATAAACTTAATAACTCCGACATTTTTGACTCTAGCGTGCTTTATACGCCGGAGAATGTAAACAAAAAGCCTGAACAGCTGTTTAATGTGCAGATAAACAAGGGCTGCAAATATAAACAAAACATTTTATTGAAATATATATTATGAACTTATTTAAACATGCTATATTGTTTACATGTCTTAAGTTAATTATAAGTAATGTAATTTATATGTTAAATTTATTGCATATTTTAATTTCATGTGTAAAACGCAAATTTTATTGACAACCGGAACTTAAACGCACTGTGAATAACGCCATGCACATTCACAATTTACATTAGAGTTTGCACTTGGCATAAGTTGGCAGCACGCTCTGCATAAAATCGCAAAAGTTGGTGTAAGAAAAAGAAAAAAAGCAAAATAAACCTTTTTAAACGATAGAAAACGTCGCGTATATTGTTTCTTAATATCGCAACAAACGTGCTGATGCAGCGACTAATGTGTGCAATATGTTAATACACGTAAATCGTTCGATTTTTGTGTAAACACAAACAGTGAATTTCGTGGAATTGTGTGTTCGGTTTTTTTGCTGTTGTTTTTTTTAGTTATACAAAAACATAAAATAAAATCGTAAATTGCAAAATAGTAGGTATTACAATAAATAAATCGTATGTATGCTTTAAATTGGATATTTAAGGAATTGTGTTTGTGCATTGGAATTTTCATTTCGTTGATTTTTGTTATTTGTGCGCATAAGAAAAAAGAGAAGAAAAAGAAAATGAAAAAGGGTGCTCCGTCGACCGACCTTTGCCTCATTTATATTACTCCTATGTGCTTGTTGTTGCTGTTATTATTATTGTTGCGGGTGTGTGTGCGGTGCATGTGATTCAGTGTCCGCTGTTCTTCATACGTCTGTCTGTTTTTTTCGTTATTTATTCCAATAGCGCACCGCTTAATCAAGCTGACAAAATTTCACTTTACAAGGGCAAGACGTGCATTCGCAGTACTCCCTTTCAATTAGCCCCCCTCCTTCATTCACATTAACCACCTGACCGCTGCCGGCGCTACGTTCTTCACCTGCTCCACAAATTGTAGCAAATGTTTGGCTTATCGGTTCAATGAAATTCCTTGACTGTGCATTGCAAGTGTTTCAATTACAATTCTTTTATTTACTCAGTCAATAGCTGAATGTTATCCGGCTTTGTTAGGGAAATTCGCTTAGTTTAGAAATTCGCTGAGTTTGTTTAATTAAAAACGTTTGGTAATACTTTACTTAATTTCAAGGTCATGGAATTGGTATATTGGAAATATTACGATTTGAAACACTTTTAATGAAGCTGTTCGACTTTTGCAAATAAATCTATTAATATTTAGTGGCATCAGATTCTTATTGTCATTGCCCCATAATATATTAATTAATATTATTACCACATCTAATTTGCCATATTTGTCCGAAGCGAAGACATCGGTCACACTTTTAGGATCATGCATAAACTTCTTCATATTCCTTGTAACTTGCACCGAAGATAGAACAGACATCCCATAAGCTTTCTTAAGCAAATCGTCGGTTTTATCAAGTTATAGGTCGAGTTTGGTTTATTATTATTAAATTACCAATTTGATGCACGGAGCAATATCTTATAGCTGTCGCTATAAGGCTGAGAGACCTCCACCTAACTGAAAGAACTAGTCCTTGACCAGTAAATTGGTGACATAAATATTTTATGCATTTCGGAATGTATAGTTGAAGCTTGAGTAAGCTCGAACAGATATGTATGAACATATTTCTATGGGACGAATAGAAACCCTAACAAACGTGCAAACTCCTTTTTTTATTATATGTACTCGTATATATTTGTAGAATTATTTATACACACTGTTTTCTTGTGACGTCCACATTTCTCAACGTCATACAATAAAAGCTACGGCAATTATGTACTCACATTCATTTTATGGAAAATGGTTGCTTTAATACTATACATTAATAGTCCCTTATTGTATAACAGTTACTACTTTACTACAAATAGATACAATTTTATAATATATTCCGATTTTTACAAGTTTTACAAATTTGGTTTCAATTATTATGGTCTGATTTCCTCAAAAGTATTTTTTGAAGAAAAGTTCAATAATGACAAATGAGCATTTTGCATTGATCTCAACAAGTAGTAATCAGAAGGGGTCATATCTGAGTTATTAGGCGGGTAAAGTAGAACTTCCTACTCACTGTTTTCCAAAAAGTGTTTAGCAGGTCCTGCAAGATGTGGCTGAGCGTTGTCATGATGGAAAATTATAGAGTCGTATCTGGTCGCATAATCTATTCGTTTTTCCACGATCTCTCTCTTGAAGTGAATCAATTACGTTCGGTATAGGTCCAATGTCTTCCGAGTAAACTCATAACGAATACACTTGAAATGTAACCAAAGAATATAAATACATACTACAACTCTACGAATGTATCTGTTGCATTTATTTATTTTTTAATTTACATGTAGTTCATGTTTATGTATTATTGTAGATTATACGTACAAGTATATCGAATATCCGGTTTTTGTTTTTTGTACATATTAAACACCACGCAAAAATACTCTTCATCAAATCATTAAAATATATTTTTATTACAATGTTTCTAAAGCGTTTGCAATTTAATATAAAAATAATATAAAAACTTTCGGATTATCAATAATATTGACTTAATATGACTCAAAAAATCTTGAATGATTATATTTCACAACAAAGAGAACTGTTGAATGAAATTATTAGAATCACTTAATCAGAAAGCTGATCTGAAAAACAATTACGTCTAAGCTGTTTATTTTTTTCTTTTACACCATACTTGTACTTGTGAATAGTTTGATTAAAATTGCCGTATTTATGTGATAAGAGATGACTCATCTTGTCATCAAGTATATTTTTATTTAAAAATGTCTCTGACGTCGTCTAATTCTGCTGTCAAGCTGTACTAACAAACAGCTTTAACACATGTTTGTGCCTTTATTACGAATAAATATAATCGTTAAAGCTATTAATTAATTAAATAGAATACATTTCGTACGTACAAATGTGCATATCTCTTGTAAATATGCAATTTGTTATTAGTAAAAAAGCTGTTTAAATATTTATAATAAACAATTTTTTATTTTCCATACGAGTAGTTGCAAAACTGTTTCTTAAAATATGATATATATTCGTACGAACAACAAGTCTGGTAGACATATTGAAGTCATGATTTAGCGCTTTTATAACGCGTATATATTCACTTATATGTATGTTGTTTAACTTATATTAATACTGATAAAAATCTGCCACATGCTGAACTAATTAACTTTCCCTTGGCGAAAAAACAATATTCAGCTTTATAGGCAGAACAAATGTATTAAAGTTAAAACGGTTATCTAATCTTGAGAACACTGTTTTCTTTACAATACACATATACACATTAAGAAATCGTTGATTTTGATTTTATTAAATCATATGGTTTAATATGTGTTTATATAAAATATTAAGTTTGATTCAGATTAAAATTTTAGCTCTTAGCAATAACGATTTTACTTTCGTACAAAAAAGGGGCTCTGACGCCAAGTACGTGAAGATCTCTCTTCAGCTCGTCATTACAACGAGATGTCGAACGTCGCTGATTAAGTCTTCCACCAATTTGGTGTCGTACATCTGAATAATAGGATCAGAGCAGTGGAGTCTCTGGAAGTTTATACGCTGGACTATGTTAACGTCATTCACTAGCTCATACACCTTGTGAAACCGAGATTGAACACCAACTCTAATAGGTGCAAAAATCTTAAGAAGCATATTTTTTTCGAAAACTTCCCAAACACCTTCATTAAATTTCATCATTAGTATGTACCGAGATATTGATTACTTTGTGAGAAATTAAAAAATTGCTCTACTTTACGTTAGTCCTTATAAAATATTCTATTTAGGTCTTCTAGAGGCGGGGGCCCCGTACAAATTTGTCCAACCTTTTCGGGTTGGAAATTCAGCTAGAAATGCCGAGTTTGATATATTTTGTACAAGTTTACTTAGATGGCCCTCAACCGTATTTCGTTCAATCGAGTGAGTTGACCAGCTCAGTGTAGCCGCTGTAAATTTATGAGCCGAGCTATGTCAATTTTATTGAATAGCGTACAGCTCTTAGTTAATTAATTAATTAAAACGTCTCTGTTTCTAAGAGGACCAACAATCCTATGAAGAATCTTTCTCTCGAACACTTACAACGCCGGTTAGTCTGACTACATCACAGTCCATGCTTCTGCGCCATACAATAGGACCGGGAGTATCAGCGTCTTGTAGATCTTGATTCTAGTCTTTCGAATTTGTTTGCTCAGCCCAAAATCGCATCTATTTGTAAGCGTGACTCTTTGCTTGATCTCTAGGATGGCGTTGTTCTTGCTGCTCATTTCGGATCCAAGATATACGAAGTTTTTTTTTTCAACATTAAAGTGGAAATTTCCCATCGTCACTGAGCATTCAATACGCGATGACTGAGTGCTAGAAGACACCAAGTACTTCGTCTTGTCCTTATTCACAGCTAGACCCATAAGCCGAGACTCTTGAAGTTGTCCTCTCACTGCATACATATATATAATTTTAAAATCGATCGAACAATGGAGTTCTGTTTCTTAAAGATTCATCATTGGACCATGTTTGGTAAACATGTTGATGCATTCTACTTACTATCTCTTCGCCGCCGATGCCCACCGGTTTGCTAATTAATTACTTACTCAAAGTCCTCTCTATAGTCTAGTGGCTCTACAATAAAGTCATCACTTACTGTTGGTTTTGACTTCGCTTTTCTATCAACGACATTATCTTCATATTCTCAATGATTCCTGTAACCAGTCTTCCGTTTTCATTGGGAAGAGAAAGTTACTCCGGACTTAAAACCTTCAGTCAGATGGTTAACCATTTTGATAGAATTTTTGATCTTCAATTATTTTTTATAACGTCTCAGCATCTTCCAGCTCACGCCTTTCTTGCGTCTAAAAAGAAGTTGCTACTGACTGTAGCATTCTTTGACGACATTCTCTGCAGTACCATTGTTGGTCTGGTGTAACTAATAACGAGAAGGCTTCGGCGGTATGGTTATGTTAGTAACTGATCGACACCACACTGAGTCTAATGCGTATCTTCCGTCAATTAACAAATTGGTTGCGTGTATTTTTGAACGACATTAAGCCATGTTTGCTTTGTATAAAAATGTTATAAGATATAGTGTTCCCACCTACGGGGGAATTGATTTGCCTCTTCCCATTGCTGAAGGTAATGTCATGAAAGCTTAATCTTTCGATGTCCTTCCTAACTTATGCGTTGAAAATCTTATGCACGTCATATGCTTCTTCACTGGTGAGTCTCAAACTCAGTACACCCATACCTTTGTCACAATTTCCTTACTCTCGAACGGTTCATAGGTCGCCAAGAGAAGACATTTGAAAAGAAACGTGTTAGGTTATTACTAAGTCTTTGCCACTAATTTTAACTTCTGCCAACGATTCTACGCCCCATATCGATTGATAATATAAATCTTTTACTATCACATTGTTTCAGATCATCTGTATATACATATATAAAAATTAAAGTTGTATCTATTTATCTATGTATTTGTGTATGTGTCTTATAGGAAGCCAAACCTTTTTATCGATTGAGCCGAAATTCACAGACAATCTTCGGGTTGGTCACCAAAGAAATCCGGTTAAGTTTGGTCAAAATCGGAGAGGGACTTTGGTCACGATCGAAGAGGGTGTTCGCGATAAAGAAAATTCAACATATATCATATCTTTGCACCAGTATGAAAAACGGGATCGATATTTGGTATACGTGTTAATGGAATCGGGTGAAGCAACTCTATAAATTTAACTCCCAATCTGAGAGGGCTTTACTTCACAACGGTATTGGGCAATGGCAACGGTAGTGGGAAATGGTAACAATAGTGAGTAATGGTAACGGTAATGGGAAATAATAAGGGGTAATTATAATAGGTAATAGTAATGGGTAATCGAAGTGGGTAATGGTAATTGGTAATGTGTAATATATAGTGGGTAATGGTAATTGGTAATGTGTAATATATAGTGGGTAATGGTAATTGGTAATGTGTAATATATAGTGGGAAATGGGTGATGGTAATATGTAATATGTAATATTAATGGGTAATGGTAATGGGTAATGCTAATGGGTAATGGCAGTGGGTAATGGTAAGCTCAATTGGACAAGCGTAAACAGTTTGGTTTTACTTGCCTTGGCCGACGCGGGCGTGATTCAGCTACATGTTATGCAGTGGTCTAATAAAAGAAAAACAAGAGAAGACAAAGAGGGGGCTTAGCAACCCACCCTTGGTCCGCTAGTACTATTATAGAAAAAATTCGCTATACCATTCAAATAAAGAGTGTTCGACTGTGTACAGATTTCAGGCAAACTCGACTGCTGTGTATTTTATTGTTGTTTATTTTCAATTAGTGAATCAGATGCCTTGCGCGCAATTTAAATAAATTATTTTTAAATGATAGTTCTCAATATTTTTTTTATTTTTTCACAAAAAGTATTAAAGCACTTTAAAACTGATTGTGAGACTTTTTATTATATTATATATATGTGTGTTAAAAAATATTATATATATGTACACTGTTTACTTCATAAAGTATGCGAATTGCAAAATGTGATGCACCTGAAAGTATATAGACAGATATCGTTGCTTTTCACTGCAAATAATGATGAGTCAGACTTTCATTCAGATTGATATGCAAGCTTTTTCGGTATAGTTCGTTTGCATTATTTATAAGCAATTTTAGTTTAGTCTTTTGGTCTTTGAAAGATACGGCTTATACAATTAGGTTATATAGAATATATATATTGATAAAATATTTATACCTGATTAAAATAGCCGTAGAAAAATGGTAGTTCTTGCAGCACCCTGTATTTTAGACGCAATCTAATCAGTCGTTGGTCACAATCTTTATGATTTTATTTCATTTGTCGTAAATAAATCGCACAAGAGTGAAATATGCTAGTTTAAAACATTTTTTGCTAAATATTTGCTATTCTTTGCTTACAGCGGCCAAACACGAAACGCAAACTATATACATACGTATAAGCGTTGGAATATATATAAATATAACGTGAACTTAACTGCATACGTCACTGTGCTGAAGGTCAATCGACGGCCTAATACAAATATTAAATAAAAACAAAAAATACTAAAACCACAACACGAAAAATAAATAGAACAGACCACGCATAAAGAAAAAACCAAACAAATATTCCCAAATAGCAAATGGCTGATGGAATACCGCTATCAGCGGCAGGTGCAGCTTCCGGTGGACATGGCGGTGTGGTTGACAGCACAGGAACCGCAGCAGCTGCGTCGGCAACGAATTCGACGTCCAATACGGCAGCCGGCAGCAGCACCAGCACCAACGGCTCAACGGGCAGCGGCGCGAGCAATCAAGGCTATCATCAATTAAGCGTGACAAGTAAGTATTGTTCGCAAGTTAACTATGCAGTTTTTTTTTCTTTTAATTTTTCTCTGGGAATAGAAACATTTGTTTAACAATTTACCCTCTGTTTTTCTTTCCATTTCCACACATAGTTGAGGAGGCATCACTGCGTAATAATGGCTTCCTGAAACCAAATCCATATGTTGAGCTATTAATCGATAATAAAAGCAAACGTAAGACGGATTTTGTAAAGAACAGCTACTTGCCCAAGTGGAATGAGGAGTTTACGGTGCTGGTGAGTTATAATTGTAGCTATGCACATTTCGAAAATAGTTACCCACTTGTTTCCTTTTATCAAGATAACGCCGAATTCAACGCTGCACTTTAAAGTTCTTGATCATTCAAGTTTTCGCAAGGATGCCATGCTTGGTGAGCGTGTCATACATCTAGCACACATACTGCAACACTACAACGGACGCTGTGAGTTTCTTGAGTTGACCATTGATCTATTGGTTTCATCGAAGTCGGATAATCGACAAACGAAATGCGGTGAATTAGTTGCCATATTGAATGGGCTTAAATTAGATATGAGTAAACTGGTGCTACAGAATGGAAATGGCGCCGTTACGTCAAACACGAATAATCCAACAGCGGATGCGGCAGCTGCAGGACGCAGTTGCATGATATACGGTGGCGTACGTGCACGTATGCGTTTGCGTGGCAGCAATAATGGTTTAGCAGAGAATGGTGCAACTGCGTCAGGAGCATCAAGATCACCAGTAATAAATGGCAGTATTGCCGATAGAAGCAATACATCGTTGGTGGATGCACAAACGGGCGCTATGAGACGTGCCAATGTATCCAGCATGGTGTGGGAACAACAACAGCCGCAGACAGGAGCACAAACAGCAGCAGCACAGCAACCACAACAACCACAGTTGCGTCTGGTCAATGGTACAGCAGC
Organism: Leucophenga maculata; assembly: GCA_035044805.1. Lineage (NCBI taxonomy): Eukaryota > Metazoa > Arthropoda > Insecta > Diptera > Drosophilidae > Leucophenga > Leucophenga maculata. The sequence goes on along the minus strand of JAWNNP010001732.1, from coordinate 501,843 downwards.
GCAAACTGTGCCACCACAACCATATCCACAGCAGCCACAACGTCCAATGACGCAAATATATGCAAACGGTGTACAGCAACCGAAACCCTTAGAGAATGGCGCCGCTGCCGCGACAGCCTATATGAGTGCCGAACAGGCAGCTGCAGCAGCCGCGGCAGGCGCTAATGTGTTGCCCGTTTCAAATGTTGCCGATCCACAATTGCAAGCACAACATGCGGACGATGAGCCGTTGCCTGCCGGTTGGGAAATACGTTTTGATCAGTATGGACGTCGTTACTATGTGGATCACAATACACGCTCGACATACTGGGAGAAACCGACGCCGCTGCCGCCAGGTTGGGAAATACGTAAAGATTCACGTGGACGCGTGTACTATGTCGATCACAATACACGTAAGACCACCTGGCAGCGTCCGAATAGCGAGCGTTTGATGCATTTCCAACATTGGCAAGGTCAACGTGCACATGTCGTGGCGCAAGGCAATCAACGTTATTTGTATTCACAACAACAGCAACAGCCCACGGCAGTGACAGCACAAGTAACACAAGATGACGAAGATGCGTTGGGCGCATTACCTGATGGCTGGGAGAAGAAAGTGCAATCGGATAATCGTGTGTACTTTGTGAATCATAAAAATCGCACTACCCAATGGGAGGATCCACGTACGCAAGGTCAGGAAGTCAGCCTCATGAACGAAGGCCCGTTACCGCCAGGCTGGGAAATTCGTTATACCGCTGCCGGTGAGCGTTTCTTTGTCGATCACAATACACGCTGCACCACCTTTGATGATCCGCGACCGGGAGCACCAAAGGGCGCTAAAGGCGTCTACGGTGTGCCGCGTGCATATGAACGTTCCTTCCGTTGGAAATTATCGCAGTTCCGCTATCTTTGCCAGAGCAACGCATTGCCATCACATATCAAGATCACGGTAACGCGTCAAACACTTTTCGAAGATTCCTATCATCAGATTATGCGACTGCCAGCGTACGAACTGCGTCGGCGTCTGTATATAATCTTCCGCGGCGAAGAGGGTCTGGATTATGGTGGCGTTTCACGTGAATGGTTTTTCTTGTTGTCGCATGAGGTACTAAATCCTATGTACTGTCTCTTCGAGTATGCGAACAAGAATAACTACAGCCTACAGATTAATCCCGCCTCGTACGTGAATCCGGACCATTTACAGTATTTTAAATTTATAGGACGATTCATAGCAATGGCGCTCTACCACGGTCGTTTCATATACTCTGGCTTTACGATGCCATTCTACAAGCGTATGCTGAACAAAAAACTAACTATCAAGGATATCGAAACAATTGATCCAGAGTTTTACAATTCGCTCATTTGGGTGCGCGACAATAATATCGACGAGTGTGGTCTAGAACTGTGGTTTAGCGTAGATTTTGAGGTGCTCGGGCAGATTATACACCACGAACTCAAGGAAAATGGCGAGAAGGAACGCGTTACGGAGGAGAATAAGGAGGAGTATATTACGCTTATGACGGAATGGCGTATGACGCGGTAAGTTTTATTTACAAATTTCCTGAAATGTTTGAAAATCTATAAAATGAATTACTTTCACTACAGTGGCATTGAGCAACAGACGAAAACTTTCCTCGAAGGCTTCAATGAAGTCGTACCACTCGAGTGGCTCAAATACTTTGATGAACGTGAATTAGAGTTAATACTCTGCGGCATGCAGGATGTCGATGTCGAAGATTGGCAACGTAATACGATCTATCGACACTACAATCGCAATTCAAAGCAGGTTGTCTGGTTTTGGCAGGTGAGTTCGACGTGGAAATATATATGAAAGATTTTTGGTTTTCTAATTAAACGTTTTCCACTTATACAGTTTGTACGCGAAACCGATAACGAGAAGCGTGCACGTTTGCTACAATTCGTAACTGGCACTTGCCGTGTACCAGTCGGCGGTTTTGCCGAACTTATGGGCTCCAATGGACCACAGCGTTTCTGTATTGAAAAAGTTGGTAAGGAAACGTGGCTACCGCGTTCACATACCTGTTTCAATCGCCTTGACTTGCCACCGTACAAGAGCTACGATCAACTTGTCGAGAAGCTGACTTTCGCCATTGAAGAGACTGAAGGCTTTTGCCAGGAATAAGTGAGGCCTATGTTGCGTGTGTTGTTTAGTGCGGGTATAAGGCGACAATTTCGTTCTTTATACTCCTCAAGCGTTTAGTTTTCTAGTTTCTTTGTTGCTTTCCTGTATTGTTGATCTTACTACTATTATTATTATAATTACGTTAAATATATATTTATATATAAATATATATACTTCACGAAAACACACACCAACACAGACCAAAACATTCTAAAGACGAGCTGCACTCAGTAAACTCACTGAATGCATGCTTATGTAAGCTTGAGCAATACCGATAGTGAACTAACTATGCTGTTGAAAAATATGGAAGAAGAGTACTATATAATTGCAAATATATATATAAATATATCTAATTGTAAGTCTCGGAAAAAAAACAAAAGAAAAATGTTGAGATCGTTGAGAAAGCGTTAAAAGCGTACAAACGCAAAGTTTTAACTAAATATTTTATTCTTTTATTTTTCAATAGATTTACTTTAAACTTGCCCACACAATAAGTTCAACTTTTCTTTACTGTTTAAGTGTATACTTTCTGTAAAAATGTATATATATCCTATTATTTTCTAAAGTATTATGAAAATATTTCTTTATTTAGATGTTTTTGTAATTTTTCTTTTTACCTACATACATACTTGCGTCCTATGAAAGCGCAAAACTTAATGCATATAAATATGTAGAATATATTTTAAAAAAATTCGTATATATAATAAAAAAAAATTATTAAATGGAAATCGAAACCAACTATAAACGCAACTAATTAGTAAAAGAAAAAAATACAACTTTTTAATGTTCAATTGTTCACAAATTGTATGCAATTAAAGTTTCTTTTTTAAATCAAACGAAAAAATAAAAACATAAATAAATGTAGTAATATCGTATAAAAAAAGCAAATACAAATGCAAATATCGTGCGAAATGAATACACCGGCATAGATTCAAATAAGTTATATGAAGTTACAAATATATTAAATTAGTAATACTTGTTGTTAAAGAAAAGAGCAAATACATATACATAAATAAATATATATATATATATACAAACATACATACCTTAACTAAACGTTTATGCAAATGTAGAACGGATCGGAAATTGGAAGACATTGATATACATACATATAAATATTTATATATATAAATAGTTTTTATTTAGTTTATTGAAAATGTTTGTGTACTGTAAACGAAATGAAATGTGTTTAGTTCGTTTAGAAAGCTGCAAAAAATAAAGACGTGTATATGATACTATATTAGAAAGAGAACTATGAAATGTGTTAAATTATTTACTCTTTTTTTTTTACTAGAGATGAGTGATTCATTTGTTTTTTTATGATCCAAGTACTGCGGCATGCCTTAAATTAAATTTCGCGCGTAATTCGTGCAGGTGCAAACTTCAGAAGCACGAAAATTAGAGTCACGGAAAGGCATGAAGATTTATATTTCATTTATAAATATGTTTATATTATCGTGGCTGAACGACCAAAATCAAAGGATTTTCGCTTTTCTTAGTGCACATTGCATAGGTAAATACGACTGAGAAGGTATTAAAAATGTTTCTGTCATTATTACTTTCTGAATGCTATAAAAAATAAATAACTCTATATTTATTACAGATAATGGTGCATTTACGCTGAGCGTTGCAAAAGTCCACACTAGTGCGAAGGTTATTGTTTGCCATTCAGTTGGGATTGGCCAAATTCGATTCTTCAAACAAAGCACAAAAATTCGTTAACCAATGCATATAAAATAATAAGAGGCGGCAACTTCCTCATCTTAATTGAGCGTTTGAGCGCTGTGCTTGAGCGCCGCCACAGCAAAAAAGTTAGCACCAGCCAAGAACCAAATGAAGCCGCGGATACGATTCCACTATGACGACGAGTCTTGTAAACAATGAAAGGAAGAGCGAGTCATAAGTATGCTTCGCGATTTAAACGCCAAATTGGGAAAAAGAAGACATTTGGAAAATTTTCCGAAATTCATGATATTAACCCCAGCAATGTGAAGGAACTAATCGATATCGCAGCAGGATAAAAATTCACGCAACCAAATCGTCATGTTTTAATTAATCAAAGTAACGCACCGAACATGTGGGATGTGCGAAAGGTATAAGGTCCAAAGATCGACTCGCACCACTATTTTCTCGCAACTAAGATACTCACTAGGATTACATTGATGTGCGCCGCATGTCTTGTAGCGATGAGACCGCTAAATGTTAATATCAAACTGGGATTAGGGGATTAGGTATGTAGGCTGAAGAAAATAATAGAAGTTGAGCATACAAATCCACCGGCTACTATTCGATTTTCATATGAAAGCTTTTCACTACAGTCAATATCAATATGAAATTTGCACGTCTAACACGCTCGATGCATGCCATGCAACAGGAAATGTGAGTTTTAAAGAGTTTGATAAGCGCTGCCGACTTTACAATTATGTGACATCATTGTTTATAAGGAATATATTACAAATCTAATCTTTTATTTATTTTTACGTTGTAATAGCAATTTGATATTATGATAATATTGAATTAATTTACAACCGTTAAGACACATAAAAAAAAAAAAGAACCCAACAAAGATTTCATTATATGTACTTCATAAAGCATTTTTACCTTTCAGTCACAAATCAAAGCTTCAAGTGCTACCATGAAAATTACTATAATCACAAGTTTTGTGCTCGTTTTTTGCAAAGCTACATTTTTAAAGGATGTTAATGGAAAGATGGCAGTAAAAGATGAAGAGGAATTTTCGGGGTAATATGTTGATAACGATTAGATATAAAGGAGGTTGAAAATTTATGGCAGACACAGAAAGAAAAAAGAAAAATTTAAAAACAAAATAAATAGATAAATTGGTTTAAGAATGAATATTGTGCGTAGCTTGGCAAATATTTTTGAATCATTCCATAGATTCAGTACTAATAATATTTTCTTGATATTGCCTAACTAACATAACATACAGCGAATATGTTTACAGTTTGGACCAGCTAAATATGGAACAACAAAAAAGCTTACAAACTATGCCCAAAAGCTGTGCTGTATCGCACACTGGTGGCATTCAAATGATTGAGGTACCATATTCCGGTGTATCTCCATTTCTGGTGACGTGTGAAGCTTCGATACAGAATGGCGGTTGGACTGTTATACAGCGTCGAATCGATGGCAGCGTTGATTTTCAACGTTCTTGGTCTGAGTATAAAAAAGGTTTCGGTAATTTGGATGGTGAATTTTTTATTGGTTTGGAAAAATTACACTTGCTGACGTCCTACGAGAAACAAGAGTTGCTTATACTCCTGGAGGATTTTGATAACGTTTCAAAAAATGCCACCTACGATGAATTCGAGATTGGTAGCGAAGGGGAAAGATATTCACTAAAGGTTTTGGGTGAATATTCAGGCACGGCTGGTGATTCACTTTCTTATCACAAGTTGCAAAATTTCTCCACATACGATCAAGATAATGATCGTTCGCCAATTAATTGCGCCAAGAACTATAAGGGTGGCTGGTGGTATAACAGCTGCGTGTATAGGTAAGTAAATATTCGCATATATATTTATGAAATAAACTTGTCTATATGAAATATATTTCTATTTATTTCTAGTAATCTAAATGGGCAATATTTGAAGGGTAAATACACTGGAAACTATGCACGCGGCACTGCTTGGTATCATTTCAATAATACGCTTTATAAGTCACTAAAATCTGTGACTATGTTGATTCGCCCAACACTTTTGTAAGCTGTAAACAATTTGAAAAAAGTTCTTTCTATACAAATTAAATGTAAGCAAATAAACTAGAATTAGTGGTGTCAGTTCAGTAAATAAAAAAAGTTTTACATACAAAATATACAGAATTAAAAAATAGGTTAAATTTTTTACAGTACTAAAGTTGAAATTATCCATCATCACAAACCGTCTTAGACGCCTTAGATGCCAAGTAATTTGCCTGAACCCATGAGTCTTTACTGTTTTTTAATCTCTCAAAACATCATTTCCTACTAAAAGATGAAACACAACATATTCTTTCTATATGGTCACTGGTGTAGTTGCAGATTAAAAAAAACGTACGATAGCGTTATACCAGGCCTACTTTCGCTTCGCTGCTTTAATAGCCTGGTCGACCCTGTTATAGTCTTCTGGAGCCATCATTGACTGGTCTCCAATTAGGTTAGAGAATTAAATTCTTCAAATTCCTATTGAATCGGTGGATATGTAGCTAGACAAAAAAGTAACTCCGGGCTTAAAACCTTCGGTGAGACGCTTTGGAATTTTCGTGCATCATTTCTAACACCTTTTAACCACTTCGACATACGACTTTCATGTTAATTTTTCTTGCCATTGAAAAGGTTATATTCTCTTCTCCGTCTCTCTAGACTCCGCTCTTTAGCAGCTCACACTCTTTTTTTCTATAATTTCATACCAGCACAACTTCTTATCGCGGATCACCTCTTAAAATTGCTGGATTGACTCCGAGATCGAAGGATTCCATTAGGTTAGATAATGATTGTGCAAATTTGTCTTTTGTAACCACCACAAGAACAAATACGTCGGCGTAAGTTAAGCATTCATGTGGCGTAAAAGGGAAGGTGCACCCCCTCTACGAACTAATTACAGTGCCGATGGGCGTAATAATGACATATTCATTAAGGATGCGGCGAATCGAACATCTGGAAGATCAGGACTCGTTTGCTCAAGTTCACATTGTCAGAAAAGTTGTTGACTGCCATTTATCTGGGAATGGCCAACAATGATTGAATGTCAAACGGTCCAAGCAACTCACACGTCCGTTAGGACACGTATCTCCTGGGTAGCTTCTGAACACCAGTTCAGAGGTGAGCTAACATGAGAAGACGAAGGGGCCCCCTCTCCTTTAATTAGGGGTTGGTGCGCTGGGCTTGGGACGCGTTACTTTAAAAAATAAACCCCCAATGAATACGAACAGGAAGCCTCGGAAGGAATACTATGATGACGACCCCCGCAAACGATATAATGATCACGAATTAAGGATATGCACCTGGAATGTCCGCACCCTTAATTGGGATGGTGCAAATATCCAGCTGGTTGATGTTCTCGAAAGATGCAAGGCTGACATCACCGCATTCCAAGAAATCCGATGGATAGGACAGGGTTGCTCTAAAAAAGCATCCTGTGACATCTACTACAGCTGTCATGCGAGTAAGCACGAATTTGGATGTGGTTTCGTGGTGAGTAGGAAACTAGGTTCACACCTGTTGAACCGCGTCTAACCGCGATACGCATCAAGGCTAAATATTTTTATATTAGCCTGATTTGTGCGCACGCCCCGACGGAAGAGAAAGACGACGATGCTAAAGATGAGTTCTATGAGCGCTTGTAACATCTGTACGAGCGCTGTCCTAAACACGATGTTAAAATCGTGCTTGGCGATTTCAACGCCAAGATTGGGAAGGAAGAAATCTTTGGCCCAAACGTCGGAAAATTTATCCTTCACGACACTACCTCCAATAATGGAGAGAGGCTAATTAATTTCGTCGCAGGTCGGAACATGGTAGTTGGTAGTACCAGATTTCAACACCTTAACATCCACAAGGCTACATGGCTGAGTCCAGATCAATTAACACGCAAGATGTTACGTGACAGAAATGAAGCTCGAAAATTCTATCAAAAGGTCAAGCGTCTGACTGAAGGTTTTATACCCGGAGTAACTTTCTGTAAGGACGAAAATGGAAATCTGGTTAGAGATGCTCAGGAATCACTGAGATCATGGAGGAGTTATTTTTCTAACCTACATGGCGCACAATTCCGCCGATAGAAAAATAACACCCAAACCACCAGTTAATGATGGCACTATTGTAGAGCCACCGGAGTATAACGGGGTCGATTCGGTTATTAAAGAGCTGAAAAATAACAAAGCGGCAAGCACTGATGGGCTGCCAGCTGAGCTATTTAAGAACACTTTTATGCAACATATGTTCCGATGAACGCATACACAATGACTGGAACCTCAATTTTCCCTGTCCTATCTTTAAGAAAGGAGATCCCACTGTTTCTTTCCATTGGATATAAGATTCTGTCGCGCGTATTGTGAAATAGGCTGAAGTCATATACGGATTCACTGACAGGATACAATCGAAGTTTTTCGACGCCCTGTCTGCACTAGGTATCCCGGCATAGATCGTCCGTCTTTGCATGACGACGCTATCTCAAACACAAAGTGTTGTCAGGGTGGGGAAAAACCTCATCGACCCCTTTGATACCAAGAGAGGTTACAGGTAGGGCGATGTTCTGTCGTTCGATTTTTTCAATCTGTTGATGGAATGCATCCCACGCCAGTGCCCGTACATACAGAGTATGTCGGGCTCGATCTTCCAAAAAGAAGTGATGCTGCTCGCTTACGCCGATTATTAGAGTCTGCAACGAGTTTAGGTCCCGTATGAACCGCAAGCTGTACGAGCTATTCGATGAGGTTGAAATAGTCTAACACATAAAATTGCAGCGGCTGCACTGGGCACCTCATTCGAATGAATGAAAGTGCTCCAGCACGCATGGTTTACATGGGGGATCCAAACTTGATTGGTGGACGCCGAAATAGAGGATGACCGGGCACTCGGTGACTCCATGACCAGGTATGGAGGGATTTCTCCGTATTTGGCATTCAAAACGACAGGCGCCAGCGCGCACTAGACTATGGAGGCTGGCGCGCCTTCCTAAATGAGGCCATGACCGGAAGACGGTTGATGGCCATTTAAGTAAGTAAGTAACACATCTTCATCGAGCAATGCCACCAATTCTTCATCTTCAAACCTTTTTGGCTGTCCGGTTCGTTCTTCGTCTTCTATGCCGAAATTTTAAACAGTGCAAATCACTTCTTGCACGTTCGTTCATCTAAAGCATGGTCACCATAAACTTTCACTAAAATTCGATGACTTTCGGTGGCACTTTTCTTCATGTTACACTAATGAAAAACACTTTCGACATTTTCAAATGAATAAAAATATTGTCGATTATGCTTTAACCAAATGACATATACTAAAAAATAACTGCAATGACAGAAGCATCCAAATCAATATAGTCACGAATGAACACGACTCTTTATTCATGTTGTACGAGTATTGTTACAATATGAAACTATGCGCCATATCTTTGCAAACTATATGGATACGAAAAGTTTGGTAAATTTTTTTTTATATTTAATTAAATCACGAACGGACAATACACATACTATTATATATTGAATTTGCCTGTAAAGCAGCAGAAAACGAAGTTAAATTTGAATTGCTAATCCGAAAAAACATCCGAAGTCCATTTGTATTGACGATATAGCAAAAAAAAGCAAAATGAAGAAGGTTATGTACATGTGTGATGACGTCGCTCAAACAGGTCTTACGTGGGCTGTCATTAATTTCAATTGCTAGTACCTTATGTTGATTTTGGACGTATCATCATTTCATTATTTATTAAAGGGGCTTCATTAAAAGAATTCCACCTAGCATGACCGAATAATGCGTTTAAATTGCTGAAAAACAAAAAAAAAAACGATTATTTTGTGTAAATTTTAGAAGTATATTCTGATGAAGTATATTTTAAAGAAACTCTTCACTTCATATCAAAATTTATATATTATTCATAATTCGAGTGAAATTTATGAAAAGTATATATACCTCAAATAGCAATTTGAATACCACCATGCTCCCGAACATCTTCTGGCGCAATTTTCCTCATGCGTATCGTTGTCGCGATCGTATGTTGTAAATTTGTATGACTTGTGTTCAATAAGAGAATCTCCAGCATCGCCGGAATAGGAATCCAAGATTTTAAGTTCGTACTGCTCAACTTCGCTGCCAATTTCAAAAGCATTGTATTTCGCATATTTAGTAACGTTATCAGCATTTGTCATTACTATAAGCAGCTCATGTTCCACATATGTGGTCATTTGATGTAAATTCTCCAAACCTATAAAAAATTCGCCATTTAAAGATCCAAAGCCTTGTTTATACTGTGCCCAAGATCGATAGAAATCTACACTGCCATCAGTACGTCGCTGAATTACTGTCCATCCGCCATCGTGGCTTTCAGTATTACAGGCGACTAAATAGGGCGGTGACCTTATTTTATAAACGCCACTCTTTAGAATTTTTTGGTCTGCACAATTTTTGGGCAAATCTTTGTTGGATGGAATAAATCTGCTCTCTAGATTTGTTTTCAAATTGTTAAAACTGTTACATGAAAGATTATTTAGTGCATTGCATTAATTTATTTATTTATTAACTACTTACCTTTCAGTTAGCTTGTCTACCTCATTGGAAAAAATTGAATAATTGGATTTTAAAGCAATATTCTCCACCAGTATATCGTTGTATTGATTGCTGTGAATTGAAATTAAAAGTTTTAACTATTTTAAAAATACTTATTTTCGTATTTTTATATTCCTGACCGCAGCTGAAAATCCTCCATTTGCAGTTTCGAAGTTTCCAGTGCAAATTGAGAATTGTTAAGTTGTAGCTCAGCATTATGAAATTGCAATTCCAGATATTTACGATTTAGCTCCTCATAATCCTTTGTTATTGAATCGTTAGTGTCTAAGTTTTCCGCACTTAGAAAATTTACAAAAACGTGTAAAACAGAAAAAAATAATTTGTATTTCATTTTAATTTTATTATAGACTGAAATTTGAATCGTTTACTGTTTTTACTGCTTGTCTAGTCTGATCTGATGTTTGGACGCTCGTTTGTGCGGCTTACATAGTGTGAAAGCCGCTGAGCTCAATTGAATTCTTATCAATAGTAATGACATATATTGTAAATTAAGCAAAATTTTCTGATTAGTTTTGCCCTTTATTTCAAGTGCAAAATGAAAATGGAAACCGGTAAATCCCAACTTATTGCAGCAGAACACATAGTTTCACAGTTTCATTTATAACGAAGCTGAAATATCTATCTGAATAATTGTGCCTGAGATGGTTTGGTCATTTGAAAAGTGACCAGAAAGTTTGAAGACGAAGAATTGAAATCATTGCTTTATGTGTATCATTGGAAAACGCCTCAAGAGCTTTTAGAATCATTAGGAGTGCATAAGTCAACCGTCAGCAAACGCTCAATAGCCATAAACATGATTAAAGAGCAAGAAAACTGGGTGACGTACCAGTTGAAGCCGTGCGATGCCGAAACCCACGGAAGTATTTTTTCGCATTGTGATTGGCGGTGAAAAGTTGATGGAGTACATGAGTTTTTTTTTGGCCAACTCTGTATTTTGTCGGACCAGCGCAGCGTTTTCTTCTACGAGATGCTGAAACCGAATATCGGACTCAATACATGCGTTTCAGCCGCGCTTAAAGAAATGCACGACAAAGTAATTTTGCAGCATGAAAGGCTTACTTGAAAACGGTGATATGGGAAGTCTTATTTCATCCACTGTATTCTCCAGACATCGCTCTTTCCAACTACTACTTACACATGACATATCCCAGCAGAAGTTTAGTTCATATGAACAATGCAAAAATACATACTTCAAAAGAAATACTTCTGAGCTAGTATCTGAAAATTGACAGAAAGATATGAAAATGTTTTAACCAGCGATGCACATTAACATAAATATTTTATTTGTAACCATATTTGCACAACAAATCCGTTAATTTCGAGAAAAACGTACATTATTGATTCAAGGTTCCTATTTGTCTGTTTGTTTGTGCGCGCATCATGTAAAAGCCACTAATTGGGGTCAAAATCTAATTACTGAAAGATAGACAGAATTGTTGTGAGCAAAATGTAGCGTTTATTTCAACAAAATCGACCGGCGGAGTAAAAAAATATTAATGTTAAATTATAAATTAAATTTTTTAGCTTAAAAATTGCTAAATACTAATGCTATTCAAACTGTTTGCTTGCGCTTTTCAAACCTCTGACATATGTGCTATTCAAACCTAAACCAAACATTTTTTTTACAGGATGCCTATACAAAAGGAATTCAAAGATGGTGCCTAGCAGGCAAGCCGAATCCGCTAGTTTAATATAAAGTTTTTGACTTATAGAGAAATCAATTGTATTTGATATGTTTTTTCCATCTGATGGCCATTTTACAATAGCTTTTATTGGATCGCCAACAATTCATTGCTAACTTACAGATTTATCAAACTTGAGCTCGAATGCTTGTGTATAGCTGAGCTCCCCTACAATAATAAATCTATTTCGGAAGTGATATGTCTTGGCGGACTATGTAGAGCTGATAACATATATTTAGCATATTTGTCAGATAATAAGAACGAGGTTGAGGCCTTATTTTAAGTTGCACTCTAATATTTTACAAGTATTTGTGTTTGTTTTTTCTTCACTTATTGCTGTACCGCCATGGGTTGCTCCAAATAAAAATAATTTTATTTTAATTTTAAATGGTGTCTAAAAGTTTTTGACATTTTGGAACTCGATTTTCTATGTTTTCAAGGTACATATACCATATGCTTTGAAGTAGCGACCAAATAGCGGCTGCCAAATGGGTTGGTATGCAGCTAATGTTGTTGCTCCAAGTTTCTGCTGTGTTATAGTATATTATGGCGTATTTAAGCAACAAAGTCATCTGAACTCTGAACCATTTTCAAAGCTTTAATGTAATAAGCTGTAAAATACAATTTGCTGATTTTTACGCTCTGTCTATTGGTTTGGTGCAACTGTATGTAACAGGTAGAAATAATGGTTGGAGACCCCCAAAGTTACCACCATGATGGTCACCATGATGGTATGAACGAAAGGATCTCGGAAACGGTAATAGGTAGTTTTTTTTGCATTCGACTAAGACTTCGCCGGAAATTTTGCGAGTTTATTTTAAATTTTCCCTCTTCCCATAAAATCACCCTCACGGCTAAAAATTTCTTCTACACCACAAAAGTTAAGTATGCCAGTAAAATGATATCGTCCCACTAATCTACAATCTAAAAACTTTATCAAAGTCATATAATAAATTACGATGCTATAAGCAATTGAATTTGTACGACCTATGATGCTTCCGTCCTCCCTTTTTTATAAGGCACATATTCATACAGTGAGAAGCAAAATACTTTTCGTCAGTAGCCGCTAAGTCGAACGGAGTCCTGTACTGGTACAAGGCCTCTTACAGTCGGTTACGTCCGACTGTCATTTTCTTACTTTTTAGTTAAAATATTGCACTTGATAAGCGAAAGGCATATTTAATCAATAAGTTTTAAACAGACATCATTCTAAATCATGATTTTAAAATATCTGATAAGAAATCTATTTAACTTAGTATAGCTATTCTTTCTATATAAACGGATTCAATGTTCATTCGTATTACAAATCAGTATAGACAGCTGTCGCTTAAGGTTCCTATTTTTTTTTGCGCATAATTATATTTCATACAAAAAATTTGACATGAAGCCAAAACTATCCGTGTACATAATATTGATTTACCTAAGATTTCTAAACGGAAAAGAATTGAAAGCTGATGTGTCAATATCAGCGGAATATGATGAGCTAAAAAATAAATGTTTGGAGTTACAATATAATTACGATCAACTGCAGCTTAACAATTCCTTTTTGGCTTTAAAAAGTTCACAACTTCAAATGGAGGATTTTAAAATACGGTCAGAAAAAACAAAAAAAAAAATTTAAATATATGTAAGTATAACAATATTTTATTTCTAAACACACAGCAAACAGTTCAACGATGTATTGGTGGAGAATAATGCTTTACATGCAAATTATTCTGTTTTCTCCAAGGAAATTGACAAGTTAATGGCAATGTAGGTAACTGATTTATTTACAATACATTTTTAAATACAATTTAAACATTATTTTTTTCCAGTTTTAAAAATTTAAAGTCGTATCTAGTAGAAGGTTTTATTCCAACTAATAGTGATGTACCAGAAAGTTGTGCGGATAGCAAAATTCTCAAGAGTGGCATCTATAAAATTAGCAAACCACATGTTATAGTTGTTTGTGATACTGAAAGCCATGATGGTGGTTGGACCGTAATACAGCGGCGTTTTGATGACAATGAAAATTTCTATCGACCATGGTCAGAATATAAACATGGTTTTGGCAGCTTAAAAGGCGATTTTTTTATAGGATTGGAGACTCTACATCTAATGACCACATATGTGAAGCACGAATTGCTTATAGTTCTGGAAGATTTTGAAGGCGTAATCAAATATGCAAAATATAAACATTTTGAAGTTGGCAGCGAATACGAGCAATACAAACTTATTGCCGTTCAATCTTATTCCGGCGATGCTGGCGATTCTTTTTCATATCACGAATCTTATAAATTTTCAACATATGATAATGATAACGATGCCTATAATGAAAACTGCGCACGTAAAACTCAAGCAGGATGGTGGTACTATTATTGTGATAACAAGTAAGCACTTAATATACATATGTGGTTGCCTGTATATTTTAAAGAGATTAGTGTAGATTAATATTAAAATTTAAAATTTTTTTATCATCTATATTTCAGCAATTTGAACAGCATGTTTAAGGCATGGAAAACGTTTAATGCAACTTATCTGAAGAAGGTTCAAATGATGATTCGTCCACAAACTGAAGAGAATTAAATGCGAAATGAATGTCATTAAAAAAAAATTGTTTTTTTTTAAATAAATTTTTTTTGTTAATAAACTATTGCTTGTATTTGTATAATAATAGGGCTTTTCAATAGCTATGGTCGAACTTAGTAATTTCAGCTGGCAAACACAGAGAGAGACGTCAAGTTTTTGTTCTGTCAAAATCAACATTTTATCATCAGAAAGCAATTATAGTACACGCACTGCAATCCAAGTTATAATTTGGATTTCGTCTCCGTTGGTCGGCCTGCGTACTTGCCACTGGATCCAAGGATATGTGCAGACTTAGTAGATTTTGCAATTAGTTTTGCAATATTTCTTGAAATAAAATTAAAACAGAAACATTCAATGAATTTTTATCCTATCACGCTGCGGTTCTGTTTAACCTTCTTGAGTAGCTAATAATAAGTAAACCTCCGTACAAAGTGAGCTCTAAAAATAATAAATTGGCTTAGTAAAAATAAAGGTGTTTAAGGCGAGTATTACAGACAGCTAGATTTCCCAAATCTTAGCCACATTTTAAAAAAGCCAAACTTAATTTAGATAGAGCTCTTAAGTTGTAAGAGAGTTTATCCCAAAGGCAATATATTGAAAGGTGCAAAAGGCTTACTATGGAAGACTCAAGAATCTATCAAGCCACCGCTAGATGCAGACTCACCAATATGAGGCCCTTCTAGAAACTGTGATCGCAGTTAAGAAAAGTGTGGAAATGCGAGTGTCTTTGTAAATCATATATAAAACGTTTTCAAGTCTTATGCACCTGGATTGCGGAATATTACTTACCTACCTACGAATGCTTTGAAAGCACACTCAGAGAACTAAAAAGTATTTTGTTGCATAAACTAAAAGCAAATAAGTCTTTATGGCATGAGAGCTGCCCAACTCAGCTTTTCGGTTCTATGTGACGATCTTCAATGCAATATTTCTCACTGGTAGTATCCCAATTCGAAGGAATTTGTCATTGATAGAAAGTCCATATGCTTGTTCGCATGTTTGTCAAAAGTATTTGAAAAAGTACTCCAAGAAAAACTCAAATCATGTCTGAAAATATAATATTAAACACACACATCACTTTGGATTTCGGGCATATCACGATACTATCGAATACTGTAAATATTGCTCAGCGGTATTCCTCGATGTAGCACAAGCATTCTAATGAGTTTGGAAGATGGTTTAATCTACAAAATACAACTTTTAAATCCTCAAAATACACATTGAATCATATTTAATCAATAAATGCTTCAAATTAAGATACGAAGATCACATCTCAAGTGCATTTTCTAAATAGGCGAGCCAATCTGACCAATCCGAACATAGTCTCCAATAGCATTCTTTAGGACGAAAGTTCAAAATTTGTTAGATTCTTTGCCAAAGGGTTATGGAAGGTAATGAAATAGAAGACGCGCTGGCCAGATCAAGTTATATTACCCCATTATAGAACCAATAATCTTCTGCTGCCTAAGTTGGACTTCGGCCGAAATGCATTACTGTTCACGGTATTCTGGATTTCGGCAAGGCTAAGCCACTATCTACGGAATTAAATAGAAATATACATCGCAGCAGAGAGTATGTAACACTGATCACGATCTACCTTACTGGCCATCATCGACTGAGATACTATCTAAATATTTTTTGTCCAGATCTAAGCAGGCTTAAAATTAAATAGCTGAATAGCTTCTTCTAAATAACTGACACTGTCGAAAGCGTCCCACGTGTACACAACACAGAAAGGTTGTGCTTGAGGATGATAGGATAGCAGTGAAGTTGATCCCAAACAATTTTTTATTTAATGATTTAGTTCCCGGTGCCAAATACAAAGAGGTACTTAAGATCAACAAGTTTGGGAGTCAGCAAGTCTTGGTAGAAATACCACAGAAGAAACAGGACTCTATCTTTTGTAATAGATGCCAAGTTTTCAGTCACACCAAAAATTATTACTTGCGACCATGTTTAACGCAAGATAACGTCGGATGAGCACCTCACCTGCATTAATTGTGGGGAAAATTATGTGGCTAAGTCCAAGGAATTTCGTATCTACAAATCCAAATTCGACGAACGCAAACCTACTTCTTATATGCTGACTCTTTGCGCACAGGACTACAAATAGTAGACCATCTCCGGCTCAATAAGGAAGATTCACAAACTATGCCTCAACACTCACCTCCTAACAGAAACTGTAGGCTCGTGGAAGGCATAGAAGCTCTCACGGCGTAGTCCACGTGCATTCTACAACGGCGGGTTGTAGAATGCACGTGGGATTGCTGTCTCACATTGAGGAGCTAAAGCAATAACTCACTGAACATAATTTGGATGTGATGCTCATCACGGAAACATGTTTTCAGAGGGGAGCACAAAACTTTATACCGGGATACAATCTCCACAAAGCAGATCCTCAGCCTATAAGTACTGTTAAACTCCAAATGGCCACCATTTTAGTTGCCACTAGTAAGGGTGAGTTAAAAGTTTCGTTGCTGAATTTGCCACCGAAGATCACATGGACAACTCAGAATTTGAGCAAGTGTTTCCATGGTCTTAGAAATATGTTTCTTTAAGGAGGAGATTTTAATGCCATGAAGAGATGCTGGGGAAATTTTAGGGTATCAGCCTACTCACAATAATAAATCTACCTTCCACTTGCGCTAGAGGCACTATTGCTGATCAAGAGAAGGCTTAGAAGGCAATACTGTCGCACCCGGGATCCCAATGTGGATAGAGTCTACCGCAGAGTAGCAAAAAGGGTGAAAAAACTTCTAGCCATACATAAACAATGCGAAACTGACCGGTTCTAAGCGAATGTCTCCCCGGATGACTCGATGAAACGGTCTCTATGGAAGCTTACGAGAAAATATAAACAGCAGATGGCCCCATATTTCCCATTCAGGATGGCTGACTGATCCTAGCCAATATCTCCAAGCAAACGAGTAGAGGAATTTACTGACGACTTAGAAAATCGCACCCAACAGTTTGGTTTCGCATCAATGACCAGAGCATGGGAGGTCCAGTCAATGCTTGATAAAAGAGAATCATAAGTGGTTGCGTTCTGGAGCACGCGTCGTCAACTAAAAATCCCATAGTGATATGATAAAAAATTAACTTGAATAATTTTATTCTCGACGATACTTCAACTTTACAAAGGGATGACAAAGAGGGGGCTTAGCAACTCAAGCCGGTTCCGCTAGTATTATATACTATAAGCTTCATTTCATATCATGGAAATTGCTTTTTTGTATAAAAATTATTTTCAAAGCAGTCAATAAAATATGTCAATTATTGTGATTCCCCTTTTTAAGTGTAGCCACCATACAACCACAACAGCCACATTCGTATTTTTGTATGAAAAACTTTTTCGTTACAGGCAATATAAACCTGAAATAGTGATTTCTCATAATTATAGACAGGGTTACTTTCCTAACAAACTTTCTTCATAGCTGTTAAGTACACAATTAGAAACTTCGTCTAAAAGCTATTAAAGCTTCTATTCCAACGAAGTTTTCTTTTTTTCCCGAAGTTAACTACTTTTTAATATAGAACTGCTACTCAAGCGTTAAGTTCAACCAATCAAATTGCGCTCTTTATCAAAGAAAACTTTACAATATTTATCTGTGGCTACTGTGCAATCCGATAGAAATATTTTAAAATTAAACATGATAGCTCTTTGATGAAAGTTCGAACTTTTTATCTCGCTGCGCACAGCAGTTCCAATCATAAAATATTTCTATAAAACTAATAGTTGCATTGCGTTTTATTTGATATTTTGCTTGTGGCTAAGTTTGTGTAGTAAAATAAATAACGAAAGGCAAAGACTAAAAGTCAACTAAGGCAAATAGTAAAAGTATTTTAAAAACAAATGGCTTCGCTCGAACTGCAACAAGTTTAACAACTTTTAACGATTTTCGCATTTTGACTACTCCAACTAGGCGCAGGAGATGAAGTCATTTTAGCTGGACTCGCTTTGAGCAATTCGATCAGCAAATGTTAGCAAATCAAATTTGTATGCGGCGCATTCACGGAATCCGTCGTTTTAGCAGTTATTCGTGCAGTGCACTGCATCGTGCCTCATGTACTTCCGTTTCCGTTTGAACCGGGAACCGTTAAGCTGCACAGCGATTTAATTTCATAGTCATCACAGTCATCGAGGATGCAATGGGTACGCGTATTCCTTTTTTCTTCGATAAAATCTGTATTCCGTTGCTGTCACGGAATTTAGAAACGATTTTGTTGATTTAACAAAAATGAATATTTCGGCCTCAGACATTTTCGTTTTTGTGGTACGAATTATGCTTATTTGTTTAGTTAGACATGAGTTGTTTTAAATTTGAATAGGAAGTTTCGAAAAATCTGGGTCTAGAAATCCATATTGCGCAATGAACAGTTACACGCGGTGCATGCATTGGTTTTTCTAGTTTTTGTAGATTTTCGGAGAACGCTTTCTCATTAACTCCCACAAATACAGCGGAACAACATATTGAATTCGATGCTTGACATTTTCAAAGAAAAAACAAAACATTTTTACAGTCTGTCGAGTTCGACTGCAAATTTGTATGCGCGGAAGTTCCAGTTGTAAATATCTGTAAATCTAGATTCTTAAACTGTTTCTGGGGAATAGTACGAGCATCTGGGGAATAGTACGAGTATTATGATTTGCTATTTGTCTGTTTTATGAATTAATTTTTTTATGGCTCGTATATGTATGTAAGTTTCAATAGCAGTTTATTTTTTTCACGTTGTAATTTTTTCCAAAATAAGGAAAACCATCCCACACTAGATTAACTGCATCATCGATTCTATCAACAAGAATTATTCTGCCTATAAATGTGCAAATTTCAAGGTAAAATACAATCGATGAATATTTCAAATGTTACAAATACATTTTTGTGCCTGCACTTTGCAATTTACAGCAAAAGCCTCTTCAATGTTCTATTTTGTTGCTGCAGTTTTACTGTCTGTTGTTGTTGTTGTTGTTGTTTTTGGTTACTGTGCCAATGTCCTTTCGGCGTTTTATGTATTTGTACAAAGCAAAGCAAATCTTCATTTGTGCTTACAACGAGGACACCAATTTTCCATTAAAATTCACACGCACTACTTCGCACATCTAAGCCAAGGCTCATGAGCATGTTCCCGTCACCCACTTCTGTTTGTGCGCTTGTTTTGCTGCTCATTTTCATTGGTTTGTCCTTGGCTGGCAACGCTGTGCGTGACAATTGCATTTGCGAGTTTCCGCTTCCGTCTGTTTCTGGTAGTTTGATTTGATGCTGTTCGCCATTGTAATGTAAGAACGCCAGAGATACTGTTCCGTTCCGATCCGTTTGTATACGGGTAAGTATGTTAACAATCTAGTGCAGACATCATTTGCAGCATGCTTCTGCTGCTGCAGCTGACAGACGACAGAATTTTGGATATCTGTTTGATATACTTGTTAAGACAACACACATTGCTCTGTGATGAATGCTGTAGTAGATGTCATGGCTTTTAACATTCTAATCGCCGTAGCACAAAGACATATAAAACTTCACCGCTTTCTAATATTATTTTCATTTGCAATATGCAGCGAGCAAGCGGCAAGGAAATGTGTAAGAGGAACAGTGCGTATGATTAATATTGACGGTAGTAAGGCACAGAAGCTTTTGTTACAATAGATTATTATACAAAATGTGCAAGAAAAAATTACCTGGATAGTCTCTGAGATTATTGTAAGCTAGCTACTGCCTAGTGTTACTGGCTAGTGCTACTGGCTACTGTCCAGTAGCCAGAAGCTGTAGCCAGTATGGCCTGTAGCAGTAACCAGTAGCAATAGCCAGTAGCAGTAACCAGTAGCAATAGCCTGTAGCAGTACCAGTAGCACTAAGGTACGCACTAGGCTCAGCGTAGTGCATGCCGCACGTTCCAACATGCAACGAAAGCTAGACGTCGGCAAGCTCCCATCAGAACACACCACCATAGCCTTTCCAAATAAACTCTCCCGACTGTGAGCAGTGAAAACATATCACCCGCCTCATGGATAGGGCTGCCAAAGATGTCATTGGTTATACAAAACCTGTGAATAATTCTTGGTACGTAGGAGTGTCGCAATGCTACTTTAGAGAAGAAAGCCTTCTATCAGTGAACTTTGTAGTCGGAAGCAACGCGAGCTGTTAGAGAGGGGAAAGTGAAGAAACGCATTTTCAGATGTAAGAAAAAGGAGCAAGAAAGGCAGGAGTTTGAGAATGTTGAGATGTTACATGACAGAAATGAAGCTCGAAATATTTTTTTAGCGAGGTCAAGCGTCTAACTGAAGGTTTTAGGAGCGGAGTATCTTTCTGTAAGGATGACAATGGAAGTCTGGTAACAGATGCCCAGGAATCACTGAGATTATGGAGGAGTCATTTTTCTAACCTACTCGGAGGCGATGAAGCGCACAATTCCGCCGATAGAGAAATGACACCGGAACAAATGACACCGCCAACTACCGTGGAATAAGTCTACTTTCCATCGGATTAAGATTCTGTCGCCCATATTGTGTAATAGGCAGAAGCCATATACGGATTCACTGATAGGACGATATCAGTGTGGCTTCATACCAAAAAGGTCGACCAGTGACCAAAAGACCCCTGAGTTTTACAAAGATATACACCACCTATTTGTCGACTATGTACCCGCTTTCAAAAAAGACGATACGATCGAAGTTCTTCGCCGTCCTTTATGCACTAGGTATCCCAGATTGTCCGTCTTTGCATGACGACGCTATCTTACACACAAAGCGTTGTCAGGGTGAGGAAAAACCTATCCGACCCCTTTGATGCCAGCAGATGTTTCAGACAGGGTGATGCGCTGTCGTGTAATTTTTTCAATTTGTTGGAAAAAATAGAATAGAAAATATCTTACTAGAGTCGCCGTACATATAGAACATGTCGGGCTCGATCTACCAAAATGAAGTGATCCTGCCGATGACATTGATATCATGTAAACACAAGAACGGCGAGTCTGCAAGGAGTGCTCAGAGATTGAAAAACAGTCTCGGCTCATGGGTCTATCGGTAAATGAGGACAAGACGAAGCACTTGGTGTCTTTTTGCACTCCGTAATCGCGTCTTGGGCGGTCAGTGACGATGGAAAATTTAAACTTCAGTGTTGTAGAAAACTTCGTCTATCTTAGATCCGAGATAACCAGCAACAACAAGGTCAGCCTGTAGATCAGGCCAAGAATCACGATTGCAAGCAGATGCTTTTTTGGGTTAAGCAAGCAAATAAGATGTTAAACCCTCTCTCGAAAGAAGAAAATTAAGATCTATAAGACGCGGATGCTCCTGGTCCTATTGTATGGCGCAGAGGCATGGTCCATGATAGAGTCAGATGAAACTGCGTTGGAAGTCTTTGAGAGGAAGATTTTGCGCAGGATTTTCGGTCCTTTTAGAGTCGGCGATGTGTTTAGGTCCCGTATGAACCGCGAGCTGTACGAGCTATTCGATGAGGTTGACATAGTCCAGAACATAAAATTCCAGCTGTTGCACTGGGCTGGGCACCTCATTCGAATGGATGAAAGGTCTCTCCGTACTTGACATTCAAAACGACTGGTTGATGCTGGCGCGCCTTCCCAAGTGCGGCCATGACCGGAAGACGGTTGACGGCCATATAAGTTAGTAAGTATAGCTTGGTCGCTTTTTCGTTTCATCGTTTTTTAAATCACATTGGTGCTAAAGAATTTTTCACTCTAAAATCTCTTGCTCGAACGTGGAACATCATTGATCTCTTAAAGAACAATGACATCAATTCGATCTGCATTAACGGTTTGCGTGATGTACTCTAAGTACTCGCTTCTTTGGGTTATTTTTCTGAAAAACTAATGTAAAGTTTCGTTTCAATTCTTAATTTGATTTTGAATCAATCTCACAAAGAAGCTATAATCAAGTGGTGGCTCTGGCGTCGCTTCTATATCGATGTCATTATGTTCTTCAGTATTTGCTCAGGGCATAATCTTCGCTCAGATCTTTGATTTTCTAATAAGGTGTTCGAGCTTCATTTTGGTTGCATAATCTCACAACACGACTTTTTAGGTCCTTTTGCATCTGAAAAAGTGTTTTACTCTTTCGTTTTATAACATGCCACCAGCTTTGGATATTGCTCACCTTTGATTTTACCACCAAAGGTGAGCACTAACAGTATTGCTCTCAGGATACGAACAGCTCCTCTGCCTTCTTATCATGGCAAGATGGCACTCCGACAAGGGGGAAATTCAAATCAACTAAGTATGTAAAAACAAATACTATTCGCAATTTGAAATTTGTACCAATTCCTTAGCTTTGTAGCACACTGACCGAAATCAATGCGATATACCTGGCAGTGCATATTGCTGCCTGTCTTGCAGAGGCGTTGCATACGTACTTTCATGTGGAATGCATGCTTGTCTTGTTTGGAGCAACGAAACGGCAGAATCCTTGTTGCAAGGACAAACATTGAATTTGCATATTACATAATCTTGCGAATGACTTCGTACTCGCTGTTGTTGTTATTATTGTGGTTGTTGTTTTTGTCGACGACGTTCGAACCGCTCTGCTCGCATGTCTGTGGTCGTAAAGTTTTTGGGTAAGCTGCATATCAGCGGAGGTTGTTGTTGATGTTAATGTTGATGATGCGGCGACGACTGGTGCACTGCTGCAGCGTCATCACTTGAAACTCTTTGCTTGATGCTCGATGTTGTTGAAATGCTTTATGGTCACTTTATAAATGTGCTACGTATGGATTAAAAGCAGCATCCGAGATGCAAATACATATTCACTTGTCTGCGCTGTCCACCCGTCCACCCGTCCGTCTTTACAATTGACTATGTGCGGCATGCAATATTGCAGCATAAGTTGCGCCACTTATTGAATATGCACATGAGGGCGTCAAGTGAGTGTCTGTGTGTTTGTTTGTATTACTGGAATGCTGATAAATGTCAATTTGTTGATAAGTGTCCCCACTCAGCCTTTTTGCTACTTTCACTGTTCCATTGCATAATCCTCACACACTTATGCAACATTGTAATGGATTTAACACTTTCAAGTGTTTTTCCAAGTGGGATTTTCATCTGGTTCAATGCATTTGCTCATACTGTTGACTTTCAATGAGTTGCATTCAATTTTGTCGCATCAACTTTTATGTCATCACTCAAATACTCGTACAATATTTTTTATTTGCGGCTAGCTGCACTGCTGCAAACCAAAAAATCGATGCTAATTATCTCAATGCAAATGAGTAAATGAAAAGTAGAGAAACTCTAATGAAATACTATTTGACTTCAATTGGATTTAATTGGCCAAAGACGATTTGTATATCTTGCTGTGCTGCATATAACATAATATTGTGCTTCGTTTGAGTTTCTGTTTCATATTTGCTTTTGTGTACCTTCAATGCATTTGAAATGATGCAGTGCATCTGCATTTACCTAAATGCAAGCAATGGTTTGTTTGATTACCTATTACATTTTGATCAATGGACTTTGCAGAGCAAACAAACTGGGTAAATCATAATTGCTGCTGCAAGAATTACAATTATGTTGCATATGTTTCGTCAAATAAATTGAGTTCTGTTAATAAGGATGAAACATGAAACCCTTTAAATTCATGAAAATTACTGTAATTAAAAGCGACTGACAGTTGAACATTAATTTAAGTTAACGGAAAATTATGATTTGTACGATTTCTATATATAATATACTATTCTATGCAACTGTAAGTGATTTTGTAAGGTTTTAAATTCTGTGTTCGACTTACACAATCAGTGACGTGTAGCATGTTTCGCAAGTGTTCAACATAACCAATAACAAACTACAGAGTTTAAGAGTATGTAGAAATATCTAACGCAGGGCGACCTCCAATGTCAAGAAACGACAACATCACAAAATATATACATGATGGTTTCAGTCTGTCAATGTTCAATTCAATGTTCAATTTGGCCTATATGGCTGCAAATAATTAAAAAAATCAAATTTAGTTAGAAATGCCCTACCATCTGAATTATCACGTCTTTTACTCTGAAGCTGTAATATATTATGTTTTATCAGAGTTTGTGAACCACATACACCTCACGGCAGCCGAAGCTTTATGCACAAGACCAAAACCACGCGAGCACATTGACGTCATGTACAGATTTACACCTCAGCTTTGCAATTTATTAAGAGACAGGCGTCGCCTCCGCAAGTTGTACTTGCACTTTCTTCATTCAATCGACAAAACCAATTGGAGCTGAGGCGCTAATTAGCTTTGCCAGGAGTTACAGCTGTAACGTGCAAGGTAACTTGATGATATGCTTGCAATTGCTTTGACATACAAAGCAGCACCTTACTGTCCCTGAAAGGCCACCACGAATACGACAATAAGCATTGCAGAGCCCTGATGGTGTTTGGTTGAGATGTTCGGTGTCGTTCCCATGCTGAACAAGCTAAAGGTAAACAAGCTAGGTAAACACCTAGAAGATCGATTTCAGCAGCAGGATATTGCAACGATGCAGAATACTGTTGACGTCAGCGCTGTAGATGCCTCCCAGATTTTTTATTATGGAGGAAATCGCTGCCGACGATAACATATGAAATCGTACACCTAGTGACTTTAGGCCTCAATGCTATTGTGGTGGTGCAAAACTTTCCGAGCAAACCTAGCGATGATTCACAAATGTGGCAAGCCCGAGCATGATTCTGAATTCTAATGGGCCATCAGTAAGGTGCTCTCGCTATCGAAAGTATGGGAAAGACTAATTGCCGCCAGAACTGCAAGCGTTGCTGAGTAACGGAACTACATTCCGGATAAATGGTTTGGATTTCGCGGTGGTTACAGCACAATTGAAAAGTTACACGGAGTTGTAAACCACGCATTGCAGGCATTTGAACAAAAAATGTACTTACTTACTTATATGGCCCTCAGCCGTCTTTCGGTCATGACTGCATTAAGGAATGAGCGTAATCCTGTGCGCGCTTGCGCCAGTTGTTTTGAATGCCAAGTACGGAGTGATCTCACCATACCTGGTCATTTGAACGCGTGCCCCGTCGTGCTATATTTCGTTGTCCTCCAATCAAATCTTCCTCTCAAAGACCTCCAACACATTTTTATCTGACTCAATCACGGTCCATACCTTTGCGCCATACAGTTGGACCGAGAGTATCAGCGTCTTATAGATTTTGATTTTCGTCATTCGAGAGAGGGCTTCATTTTCTTATTTGCTTGCTCAGCCCAAAAAAAACTCTGTTTGCAAGCGTGATCCTTGGCCTGATCTCCAGGCCGACGTTGTTGTTGCTGGTTATTTTGGATCCAAAATAGACGAAGATTTCAACAACACTGAAGTTGAAATTCTCCATCGTCACTGACCGTCCAAGACGCGATGACGGAGTGCGAGAAGACAACAAGTACTTCGTATTGTCCTCATTCACCGCTAGACCCATGAGCCAAGAATGTTTTTCAATCTCTGAGAACGCCTTGCTGACTTGCCGTTCCTGCGTGCCGATGATATTCGTAGTTGTTGCAAACAGCAGGGCCTCCTTTCTTAAAGATAGCACAGAGATTCCAGTCATTAGGTATGCTTTCATTCGACCATATCTTGCATAAAAGTTGGTGCACACTCCTAATCAACTTTTCACCGCTTTTCTGCCGCTTTGTAATTTGTTAGCCTTTTAATAACCGAATCGACGTCTTTATAGTCTAGTGGCTTTATAATAACTGGTGGACCCGGTGTCATTTCTTTCTCGTCGGGGTTGTTCGCTTCATCGCCTCCGAAAAATGTACTGCAACGTTTTATTTGCATACGTCGCTCAAGTATTCCTTAAGTTAAAAATGGTCTACTATCATCATATTTACCTTGATCAGATTTTACTTGTAGTATCGCATTTTCAGAATTAAACTAAAGATAGAGCAGTCTCCTATTTACTCGGTTTTAGTTGGTTTATCAAAGTGTAGCACGCTCGCCACATTACTACTCGCACTTTTTGCTATCGACATGCCAAATCCAGATGTAAACGATCATGTTCCAACACTTCAAGCAACGACTATGGCTGTTTACGCAAATTCTCCATAAACATACAATACATATAAAATTTTTTTAATATTCCCTAAATGCATATTTTTAATGATACCACATCTTCGCATGAAATGTTTTCTCGTGCTCTAGCCACGCTTAGATCACTGGAAAATTTTTATGCGAATCTAAGAAATTTTATTTTAACCATTTCCATATGCGATATATAGCCTACAAACAGTTTCACTTTTGAAGCGTCTTTGATTTTTAAGAAACATTTTAACTCCCCCTTCTACCATACCAAACATCATCGTGTTTTCTTTTCAATAATTATTGTTTTAAAACTTACAAAGCCTAATTGTAATTACATGAAAAAGCAAAAAGCAAATTCATATGAAATGTCAAATGGAAACCAAGTTCAATTAAATAATTTTATTTAAGGAGCAGAGAAAAACTTTTGCCAAAGTTTAAAAACAAAGAAGCTATTGTAAAATAATTATATCGAATACAGCCACAAAGACAAGATAGTAATTAGAGACAAAATAATTTCAGTTGTTGCAAAGTCATGCGTAAGTAACGCAGGAAAACAGTAATTAAAACAAGATAAAGTTTAGTTTTCACAAAACAAACCAAAGAAAAAAAAGAAAAAACAAAAACAGGGCGACTAAGTATAATCTTAACTTGTGGCACGCAATCCATTTGCGTTAAGTCGAATGTCTTAGAAAAGTTTTTCCTATAAATTTGATCACTCAGTACTTGTTCGGTTGCACTTAAATCGAGCACATCTCGTTAAAATGTTTGACTTTCTAAGCGCTGCTGTGCCCATCAAGCGTAGTTTCTATCGTGTACCACATTTTTCGGCAATAATTGTTGGAATTTGGCCGCGAAAGCAACGTCCGCTCTATACGTATCCATTATTTGTATTCTGTGCATTTGTTGTTGGACTGGGCGCTATTGGTGAGAATCTTTATGGTATTGTACACATCGATGATCTGGTACGCGCACTCGAAGCTTTCTGTCCGGGCATGACTAAGCTTGTTTGCTTTATAAAGATGTCAACGTTCTTTCTATTTAATAAACGTTGGGAACGAATTGTGCAAAGTTTGCGTGGCATGATTACGCATGGTAAGCAAGTATGAAAGTTTTGAGTTTTATAGAAATCTGTAAAAAATTTTATATTTATAGATAGAAATCAGCATAAGATAATTGAAGAACTTGCATCCACTGCGAACATTTTAAGTTTTGTATTGCTTGCCTCTGGTTCGATTACAAATACGGCCTTCAATTTGCAGCCATTATTAATGCAAGCCTATCGTCGGTTGTATGATTTGCCAGGAAAGATGCCATTGCCTTTTAATTTGATGTGAGTATTAATGTGGAAATGTTATATGTGCCAACTGTGTTTATCATCCAAAGTTTACCTTTTTTTATGAAACTTGAACGCTTAATCACAAATATTGAAAAAAATTAAAATAAATAAGTAAAGTCGAAATATAGTATGAAATATTTCCATAGCGAAAAAGGAAATCAAGAAAAACAAAAATGAAAGTGTAATGTGCCCGATTTCGAGATACCATAGTTTTTATATGATTTATATATTTGTATGGGTGCTATAATCTATACTAGTCCGATCTGGGGATTTTTTAATTTTTTAAATAATGAGTTCGAACCACAGTTAAATTACTTCTGCTATATTGGGACCATATAGAACCAAAAAGAACTTGACAATCGACAGCTACCTACTATAAGAGATGTCATTAAATTTATTTTATTTGTTAAAAACGACCTACAATTGAAGTATATTGGGCCAAAGCTTCGATTCGAATTATGACTAAGGAACGAGTTATTCATTTACTGCAACATTATTTCGGAAAGTACCGAATAGATACAAAAGATACCACAAAAGCAAACGCAATAATAGTTTTGAAAACAAACTGAAGTCTTTTTTATAGTCATCTTAAAAGCTTTTCGACTTTGCGGCTTTCAAATGCACTTCATTTGAATATTGTTTGAGTTTGAAACCTAGGAAGGTTCCCATCAATAAAATAATTTTATTTTGTTGGATCAAAGAAATAAAATGAAAATGGTTATAAGCGGAGTTGATAAGAAACAAACGGCTAGATTAATGAAACGAAAGCTGAGACAAAAGCTATTGATGCTGTCCCAGCACATTGTAATGAAGATCCGGCGTGTGAATCTTACTTACAAACTTATCCCATAACAAAGACAACCCCGACAAACATGCCCACGACTGAGACACCACCGTCTTTAACGGCCAATCGGAATATATTCCCGTTGCCAACAGTTGCTAAGATCAGTGATAGTTACGGTTTATCGACGCGATCTGACTTGCCGAAAAATGTGGTTAATGAACTAATTACGGATCAAAAATATTTGTATGAGATATGTCCAGCTGTATCAACTGGTTCCTTTAGTCCTGAGCAAAACGCAAACCTGGGAAATTGGCGCATTCGAGATGGCTTACTTTTGCTAATCGTATACTCAGATTTTACATTAGTACCCTCAATCCATCAAAAAACATGCAATTGTTTGTCAACTACGTGTTTTAAGTATACGCTCCGATATATTATTCGATGATAGAGACCACATTCGTGTACTGAATAATCAAGGCTAGAGAAGCTAAATGTAGGACTAAACGAAGGATATTAACTTCTCTGCTAGAGATTACATCGATATTATTGTGCCGGGTTATAGTACCGCTGGTTCTTCGACATATTTCTAATGAGAACCTTCAAATCATGACAAATGAAAAGAGTTCTTGACCTTCCTTATCATACATCATACACCATCTGTGGAAAGATGTGTTAAATTGGTAACAGAGGCCTCACAAAGTGTAACAGATTGCAATATCGAGCAGAAATGCCAAATTTTGACCACAAAATTCAGTTTGAATTTTTAGTTTTTGTCATTCATTATAAGCTTCTTTCGTAGATTTCAATAATTAATTACCTTTCAAACTTCATTTTCATATTACTTTAGGCACATCTTGCGATAGTGACGAACGAAGAGACGAACAGAGATAGATCGAACCATCTTGTCGCATTCTAATCCTTCCAACAAACTGATAATAACATGTTACACTACATGTTACATGTCACATTGAGTTTTGTTGCAAATTTAGTATAAAAATTGCTTGACACTGATTTAGGTCTTTCGATTTATTTCCCACAAGATGGAGGACATTTGACATACATTTGAGATACATTTTTTTGTGACAATTTTGTGATTTAAAATTTTTGTGTTCTTATCTATGTATGTAAGGCTACATCCAATATTCGAAGAGTTGGCAAAATCAAAGATTTATTTATAGCCAACCTTAATACGTTGCTCCATCCGTAAATAGACTTTGAATACCTACAATACTGCCCCACACATGCACCGATGTCAGACAAGACGACAAAAACAATTGCTTTATTTTACCCAAAGCTCTTCAATTGACATATGTACATGTTCCGCGGCGCACGCTATTTAAAAGTAGGGAAACGCATCTCAATCTACTTTTTTTGATCAAATCGCACAACACGCGTTCCCCTACATTTGAAAAGCAAGCGCCGCGCGACAAAATATATCGGCTATTTTTAAAATCTAATCTAATTCCAAAACTTCATCAAAATCGGATAAAAAATTACGATTTTATAAGCAATTGAACTTGAACGATTTTTGATACGTCCGTACTACCTTTTCTTTTCATACATAAAAAAATGTTTTATAAAACACTTATTCTTGAAACATTTAATGTGTTTGTTAGGCGACCTGTACTGGTACTGGGCCTCTTACTGTCGGTTAAGCCCGACTGTAATTTTCTTACTTGTTTCTTTTTCCTACCTTTTTATTTTGCACTGCTGGTCATAAGCTAGGAAAATTCTTTTCATACATAAAAAAATGTTTTATAAAACACTTATTCTTGAAACATTTAATGTGTTTGTAAGGTGACCTGTACTGGTACAGGGCCTCTTACAGTCGGTCATGCTCGACTGTAACTTTCTTACTTGTTTTTTTTTAATGATATAGTTGCATCGTCTGATTCGTTAATATCAAATTTGTTTGCTAAAGTTTTCAAAGTATTTATTCTAATTGCTCTGTTAGTCCTACTGTTATATATCCCTACAATATTTCATATGTGACTTCATAATTCCCCACTTGATCTCTATTCAAACTATTTTAACATGTCTTTAATCCATTAAATGTTCCTATCTACCTGGATCTGACAACTTTTCCAGTAGTATACTAA
Organism: Leucophenga maculata; assembly: GCA_035044805.1. Taxonomy (NCBI): domain Eukaryota; kingdom Metazoa; phylum Arthropoda; class Insecta; order Diptera; family Drosophilidae; genus Leucophenga; species Leucophenga maculata. The sequence goes on along the minus strand of JAWNNP010001732.1, from coordinate 470,975 downwards.
AATAGTGATTTAGCTCTATTCGTTTTCCTTAATCAATTGTTTTCAACCTATCTATAAGGTTTTCCAAGTTTCCATCTCTTTAAAGAGAATCTTTCATAATTCGACTTCATAAAAAGGCGGTAAATCTGATATATCGAATTATAGAGGGATTGCTAAGCTTAGTGCTATACCAAAACTATTTGATAAAATCACCAATTGCAACAGTTGTTAAAGTCTGTTGTTAGTCCTTACCAAAATGGTTTCTTTTGATAGTGTATATATCACAAACACCGTTTGTTTAAATTGAAAACTATAGATTTTTCCCTTTGTCTTTGTACTAGGATCGAATCATACTTATTCGGTAGGACACAGAAAGTATTATTAAACAATTGTTTATCTAAAACTATTGTCGTATCTTCTGGTGTTCGCCAAAGGAGTCACTTTGGTCCTATATTGTTTTGCATTTTCATTTATGATCTTCCCATTGCTATTAAACATGGCCATACACTAATGTATGCAGATGATGTTAAATTATTTTTGTCATATTCTGATGTCTCCCAACACAGATTTCTTTTTGCACTTCGCATTCTTAATTGGGAAACCAATGTAAAACCATGTAAAACCAGACTAAAATATATTGATCTTCCACCCCTTTCATCACGCAGATCTATGCACTATGTAGTTTTACTCCATAAAATTCTTTTTGGTGAAATTGATTCTCCTTACTTGTATAATTTATCTCATTAAATGTCTCCTTTCGACCAACACGCCATTTTGTACTAAAAAAATTTTAACTCAATGTCGGCTCGGAAACACTGATACATAATTGTCTGTGCACCCTCTGGTCTTATTATTTTTATGCCAATGAATTATAAAAATGTAATAATTAAAGCTACCCCTCGCAGCCTGGTTCCTGTATGCTCATTTTTATAGCAGCTAAAGCTGCAAAGTTAATTGGGAAAATTCATGCATGGCATATTATGAACAGACATGGAGTGTAGGAGATATAAAATAGTCGAGCATAGTACTTAATTGTTTCTGTTTGTAAAGTGTCAGAGCAGTTTTCCAATACCTTTAATTTGAATTATTAATGAATTTTGTATTGGTTCATAATATGACGAAATATAGAAAATGGAACAAATAATAACAGAAAAAATAGAAAAATAAAATTAATAAAGTTTGATTACTTACTAAAAGAAGATATACAGCACCACTTTATATTTATTTTTTCCAAATTTGTCTGTTTGTCTGCTGCCACAGTGCGTATGTGCAATATACAATTTGTTATAAAAATATTACGTATACGCCGTGCGCTCGTTAAAGCCAATTATGCATCCAGCAACGAAATGTTTAAGAAAGACATTAAATCATGCCAAACTAAAGTCAAACAAGCATTTCACTTTTAAAATATTTAACTTGTTACACCTGAAGGAAACCGCAAACAGCAACTGCTTGGTTGCATAAGAGTACAACACACACGACACACACAGTGCACAAGTTTACATCTAGTAATAACCTATTCCTACTTCTTCCTCTTCTTCTTCTTCTTATTAATATTATTTTGCTGCTTGCGCTCGTTTTACCAGTTTGCCAAAGTTTGCCGAGGATTATCCGCTATTTCCATTCACATACGCCCTGTTGACAGCTTCCGGCGCCTGTACCGTCTTTACATTCTCCTTCGTTGATGGATTTTTCCTGTGCAGTTGCATGTACATCTCCGGTGTTTTTCGCATGGTGCAACAGGATATACGCAACGCATTCGTTGATATGCGCGAGCGTAAGTTTAATACAGATCATCCTTGCATACATTCAGAGGTGCCTACAGAAACTTTTAAGCTGTCATTTCGCTTCATTTCTCGCACGCAGGTGAAACTTTCTCTGCATCCGAGAATGCCGTAATTCAGGCCAGGTTGAGCGTTATCGTTTGTCGCCACAATGCGATTATCGATTTGTGCACGGATCTAACGACGCAGTTTACGCTTATCGTTTTAATGCATTTCCTGTCGGCCGCTTTCGTTTTATGTTCGACCATTTTGGATTTAATGTTGGTAAGCCTTTTTGTCGTTTAAACGTTTTTCATGTGGTTTTGTTGTCAACAAAAGTTTTTCTATGATTTGGTTGGTGAAATTTTTCAGTTGTTGAAATGCTATATGTAAACTTTATAAAAATAATCAGAATGCTTTACATTACATTAAATTAATAAACTTTTTTGTATTCCTTACAGAATTCAGGTTCGATAAATGTCTTGACATATATTTGCTATAGTGTTGCAGCGCTGACGCAGCTTTTTCTCTACTGTTATGGCGGCAGTCATGTCAGCGAAAGTGTAAGTGTCAATTGTTTAAAAAAAATGTTTTATTGTATTATTACATAAGCGCATTATTCGTAAAGTCTCTAAATGTCATTGGTATCAATACTTTTTTAACGAAGGATTGACAGTTAAAGTGTGTCATTTAACTTACGTTCTGTTCTGCCTTTGCACTCGTTTCTGACAGCTCCAATACAAACATCTGTCAAGCCAACTCTGATCAGAATAGAACACTCGGCAATTTCTGGTTCTGGTAAGCCTTGAGCCAACAACAAGAAAGGTTTCAACATTAATCGTCTGTGTAATGCATTTGTTACGGTTGAGCCGCCCAAGAAATACGATGACCTGGCTTAATGCCATAGGTGCCAAGATTTTGGCATACTTAAAAGTATTGTCGCCTGCCATTCAGTTGCTCAAAGTGCGGACCTAATATACAAACCCTAGAGAGAACGAAGCAAAATATGTATAATGCGTAGAGGAGCAAACTGCTTCTTAAAAAGGCGGCAAAGTTTATAATGCAACGAAGAAGCACACCAAACCAAAGCAAACTAAGCCGTGCCAAACGATTGCTCCAAGTCAGGTAGCTACCTCTCAGAATATATCGCAAAATGTTATCAACGGCATGAGCTATTCTAGCTATTCTGTTAGAGGCTACAAGCCACAAAGTATGAGCCAGTTCTCAATCGAATCAAAGTGTTAATGGAAAGGATGTTCGATTAGTTTGCTGCATTAACTCAATTTTCAATCACATTGTTGATTGATGCTGAACATATCAATCAACAAGTCTAAGGTGGCATGTAAGTTATTTAAAAAGAACACCAACCTCAGTATATGTCACTCTTGGCTAGAATAGCACATGAATGTAGTCATCAGTATGGCTGACGAGATAGATGATGGTATTGCGGAAATGACGTGGCGTATTCAGGACGCTGCGCAGTTTGCGACTCCTAACACTAGAACCAGAAGTGCAATTCAAGTAAAATTAAGCTAAGTAAAGTTAATATTGAGCTCGCCCGAAGTATTGACTGAGACAACTAGATGGGATGAAAAGGAACCTCTTTGGGAATGAAAAAAAAATGTTTTTTAATTTTTTTTTTTTATTTTATTCAATGTAGTCACATTTTAGATAGATACACTTATTCCAGCGATTTTCTAACTGTTTCATTTCTCTGGCATAATTCATTTGCTCCATGCAGAAAATGTTTAATTTCTTAGCTCGACTTGTCTAATGGATCAATTCATTAATGTTGTTCAAAGTAAAGAGGGTAAAGAGGAAATAAAAGCGGCATTTATGGTGCCGTGTTGAATGCTCACTTCCTCGTCGCAGTAGAAGTGTTCTTATCCACATTTCTAGCAATCCCAAACAACACCTTGCATCATATTGCCCGATCCGATACTAAGATCCTCGAAAGAACATTTTTGCGACGACTACTGCCTATATTAGACACGAAGTAGCTGAGTGCAAAAGTAGGGCAAAAAGTACAGCTCAACTGAGTCTTTGGATGCTAATCAGTTGCGAGCCTGGCATGACCGATTATTGTATAAATTGAAGAAGTAGCTATACACTCTATACTAGATATTACTCAAGAGCTATCATTCCTTCAAGTCCTTCTATGTAAGAAGATACATAGATACATGCACAGGGCAGTGTTCTTGGATCAATTAATATAATGTGTACACCGCAGATGTGCCTTTGATTAATTACCCGTTTATACTTGTGGCCACTTACGCTGACGTCACGGCCTTTTTGGTGTCAGCGATACTGCAGAGACAGCTTGATGCGCTGAAGTGCTGGCTATTCCGGTGGAATTTTGATATAAATATAGACAAATCGGCGCGCATAACATTTGCTGAATTAAGTGACTGGTCGTAAGTAATGCTGTTGGATGTCCTCATACTCACTGTGCAGTGTATAAACCACATAAGTCGTCTCATGCAGCCTCCATTATTATACGAAATCTATGTGTAGATCCAGTTTAATACTATGATGCAAATGTATTAAAATTAAATCAAAATTTGGAAGTATTTTCACGCATTATCACAAGTTTTCACATCAAATTATCCAATTCATGTTTAGAGCATTATATTAATTATGGTATTTCAATTCATTTAGTTATTTACTTAGCCCATATTTCCGCTTATAGTATTTGAATTTAGACATTCGCCCTGGCTGACAGTTCTTTGTGATTATCAGTTTCAGATTTTTATTGTTATAATTCTTTGTTTTTTTTTTTGTGCTGTCCTTGCAGAGTGCTGCTGTCGCGGACACATTGTACGACATTGAATGGTACAAATGCGATACAAAGACTAGAAGAATGATTTTAATGATGTTGCGTCGAGCACAAAAAGCTAAAACAATTGCGGTGCCATTTTTTACGCCATCACTGTCGGCCTTCAGCTCGGTAAGTTGTATTTGGCAGTTTTCAGTTGCCTGTTGGTTTAATCCTGATGCTGCTGCTTATTGCTTGCATTCACCATCAAGTTTATCACATAATAAATGTTTATTTTTCATTTCATATTCAAGCACACATATATGTATGTACTTAGTTATAATTAAATGTTGCTGTTTATTTGTCTTTAATTTTAATTCTTTATCACTTATTATATTTCATTGCAGATACTAAGTACAACTGGTTCATATATTACATTGCTTAAGACGTTCTTATAAGCAATAAAATGTTTTACGAAGTTTTTTTAAATAATGAGTTTAAAATAATATTGTTATAACTCTAATATTGTAATAACACTTTAAGATAATTGTCGCTACAAAATGTTATCCCTAATTTTTCTATTTTGAAAGAATCTACACTGGAGTATCTCACAAGATTAATTCTATATTATAGCTGTTTAAATTATACTGATGACGTCTTAGAGAGTACAAAAACATTCAGTTTTAATTATTATTTATTTAGTAAATTTATTTTTTATTTGTGATTAATGTTGTCTTACATACTTAGCCGTTGTTATTGTTGCAGACAGCTTAGCAACTTACAACAGCACATACTTCGTATACAGCAATGTAATGGGTGAAAGAATTAACCAAATCATTTGATATTGTTGTTGTAAGAAAAGGCAAACTAAAACTTCTTTGTCTTTGTTGCAAGTTACTGACGAAATGGTGTATCCAGCACTTTTTTGCATTGCAGCTGGATTCTCATCTGAAAGTTGAAGAAAAGAAAATATATTTGTAAGTCAAAGTAAATAAGATTGAAATTAAGCAAAATGGTTTTTTTATAGCTTATTTTCAAAATTCTTTTTATTTATATTTCAAATAAAAAGTTGTCAGTTAAGGCAGATTCAATCAATTTGGTGCAGCTTTTAGCACCAAATTCAAATTAAATTCAAATTGAATCTGCCTTAACTGACAACTTTTTCTACGAGCTCATGCAACTTTGCCAATCACATTAGTTACTTGAGACAATTGCTTAGTTAATGCAGGCAGTTTAGCTAGGCTATTATTTATAGCTCATTCAAGTGTTCCATTTATGGTATAATGTATGCCTATTTACTCGAATATTTATTTTGTTCATTTTAAATGTTTTCTAAAAAGCAATTCTTTTTAATCAATTCAAGTTAAGTTTGCTGACGCGTGTGTGTTAACGAAACCTCAAATATTTAAATTACTTAACGCAAACATTCCAGAGTCAGTTTCATCATCCATCTACGCTCACATCTATTCCTTCATCCGGACCCACACCCACACACACGCATATGCGAGTAAATACATTAAGCGCATTTGCCTAAATAAATAAATGACTTATGTGCGTTGAAATGTTGAAAATGTCAGACTCTGCTGAGTTTTTCACTACGAACAAACGAAATAGAATTGTTTGCTGCTAGATCATTTGTCACACGCTGGCTTCTATGAGATACATTTAAGTCTCAATTTAAAGTATGAGCCTTATTGTGAAAATAAGTCGCCCCTATATTTACTTATATAGTATGCTGAATGCGTTCGTCGTCTTTGTTGTTTCTATTATTTTTTTTTAGTTAAATTGTTAAATTGTTTTTGATTTATTGTATTAATGCTTCACATGTGTCATATGATTAACTGCCTTTCAAACAGACTCTTGACATATAATCATATTTATATCTATTATACTTATGAGATTCCGTATGTAACTGAGGCGGAATATTTCTTTTGTTTTACATTTGGAGCCATTAAATAAATCTGATTGCGAAACTAGGCAAAAGTGTCAGCATATGGCATATTAGATTTGTGAATTGAATTTGCATGAAATGTGTGTCTGCATCATTACGTTCAATTGCAGGGAAAAATTAACATGACTTTTAATGCATCTGAAATGTGTTGTCGTAAAGATATTTTGTTGAAATTGTATTCTTAATGGATGAACACCCAAATTTGATATGAACTAAAAAATTAGAAACATGTGTGTGAATGGAGTCTAATGTATGATATTTGTCTAATATATATTTGCTTCAGAGTACAGAGCTTGAATAATAGATATTATTTGCAGAAAGACCTGTTGAATGCACACTCAAAATCTAGATGGGAAAGTATCAATGATGAATTTATTTGACAGATTGTCAACTGAGAATACTGATGAAAAATATGTTATCAATAAAAGGGTCTTCCTTCCATAGCCACGACTCCATTGTCGAAGTCATTCTTTGAAATTTCATGGCAAATACGATTGTTTTCTAGTTTACATTGACACACCGAATTTTGTTGTGATAAAAGGAGGGTACCTTCCTTTTAACACAAAATATGCTTCACCAAAACCAGTGCGTGCTTGAACAGTTCTGGTGGAAGTTTGTCAGTTTAAACGGCTTTACTATTTATTAGATTTGCTCGACTAATTTTATCCATAAAAAGAGGAAAGGTTGTTCAGTTATTTAAATTTTTAACACATCACTCTTGCCCTGTAATGTTTTATCTCAGCGAAATGTCATCGTGAGTCAAGCGCCGAGCACATAAAGTCTAAGCTGAGTAAAATGGCGACATTAAAGGCACTTGATAGGTGCTGCTTGCCCCAGAGATCGGTCTGGTAAATCAGCAGGAGCTCTTTATTTCTAAGAAAAAGGAGCAAGAAAGGCGGGAGTTTGAGGCTGTAGAGATGTTACGTGACAGAAATGAAGCTCGAAAATTCTATTAAAAAGACAAGGGTCTGACTGAAGGATTTAAGCCAAAAGTAACTTTCTTTAAGGATGAAAATGGAAATCTGGTTACGGATGAACAGTAATCACTGAGATTATGGAGGAGTCATTTTTCTAATGACACCGGAATCACCAGTTGATGATGGCACTATTGTAGAGCCACCGGATTGTAACGAAGTCGATTAAGTTATTAAAAAGCTGAAAAATAACAAAGCGGTAGGCTCTGATGTGCTGCCAGCTGAGTTATTTAAGATTGTCGGCGAAGAGTTGGCTGGGAGTATGCACCAACTTTTTTGCAAAATATGGTCCGATGAACGCTTGCTCAATGACTGGCATCTCCACTTTTTGCGCGAACTAGCGCGGAATAAGTCTTCTTTCCATCCGATGTAAGATTCTGTCACTGATTCACTGACATGACGATATCAGTGTGGCTTCAGACCAAAAAGGTCGACCAGTGACTAAATAATCACATTATGCAAAATCTTGGGAAAGACCCGTGAGTTCAACAAATACATGCACTACCTATTTGTCGACTATAAAGGCGCTGTCGACACGCCGATACGATCGAAGTTTTACGACTCCCTGTCTCACTAGATATCCCGATCTAGCGGTGAATGAGGAAAAGACGAAGTACTTGGTGTCTTCTTGCACTCCGTCATCGCGTCTTAGGTCCTATTAGAGACGGTGACGAGTTTAGGTCCCTTATGAACCGTGAGCTGTAAGAGCTATTCGATGAGGTTGACATAGACCAGCGCATAAAATTCCAGCGGCTGCACTGGGCTGGGCACTTCATTCGAATAAATAAAAGAGTTCCAGCATGCATGGTTTACATGGGGGCCCAGACTTGATTGGTGTACGCCGAAATAGAGGACGACCGTGCACGCGTTGGAATGACCAGGTATGGAGAGATCTCACCGTACTTGTCATTCAAAATGACTGGCACCAGCGAGCACAGCGAGCATTCCTAAATGCGGCCATAACCGGAAGAAATTTGACGGACATTTAAGAAAGTGATTTCGCGTAATTTCGCATTGTTTGCATCCTCATGCGGTTGAATTTGACTGCATTCCCGCAGATTCAGAGGTCATACCTACAGATACGTGCGATTGTTTATTAGTGAATTTGGAACCAACTCCTGCTGCTAAGAATATATTGAAACTTTTGCATATTGAGGATCAGATCGACCATTGCTCGGATCACTTAGCTGTCATGATCTTAATTGGCTCAGCAGTAATGACATACCGCACCGTGGATAATGTCCTCCGCCATGGCACAAATCTAGAAGTATTCGAGATGTAACTGAAAATCGAAATACAACCATATAAATAGGTTAAAGGAGCAGAATCTCGAAACAGTATTACCAGATCCCATAAATTCGATAACAGTACGTGTCTCTCTCCAATGGGCTGCGGAGATACTGCATTATTAAAAATAAAAAGTCTAAATCTTCATAAATTACCTGGTACGGAAGGCATAATGAGGTGTGGGCTGGGTGTAAACTTAGAGAACCACTTCAAGAAAAACTTATCATGGATATACCGGTGAATAAGGACAAAAGGTTGTAATTGGGATATTCTCACACGCCTTCATCACATCTTCGACGGTCTGTGACGGTGGAAAACTTCGTCTACCTTTGATCCGAAATTAACAGTAACAACAACTTCAGCTTGGAGATCGGACAAAGAATCATGCTTGCAAATATTGGCTATTTTGGACTGAGCAAGCAAATTCGAAGTATTGTTCTCTCTCGAAAAACTAAAATCAAAACTATGAGATGTTGATATTCAATAACTTGCGCCAGAGCACGCATCAGCTGGTTCACTTTCCTAAATGCGGCCATGACCGAACTACGGTTAAAGACAATTTAAGTAAGATTAATTGGCTAAGTCAACCATATATGATTAAGAAGGGGGTGTAGCTGCGTACACCGGATATGTTAGTAATTTAATAAAACGTTATGACTTTAATATTAAAAATGACATTGCATATATGGAAATGTTCAGGTCCGCCCAAATACAATTCAATTAACCAAGCCACTCAATTCTGATTACGGCGATGATAGTATTACTACATTTTTTCGTTGCGGAGTGATTTGCTGGCAATGAGATATAGCTATGGCTATAGCTATAAAGCTTGTTTTAATTTAATGGAATGATGTCTATTTGTGTCTTTGCATAAACAACTCTGACTTATGCTTTTTGCTCAATACACCTTTGGCGGTCCAGCATATGAGAGTTTCTGCGGAATGAGGAGTTCCATACCCAATAATATAAATAATGTCATCATGAACAATCAATCCGATTTAATCATGTCAGTCTGTCCACGCGTATGGCTGTGTTTGATATTCGATTCTCAAATAAATTGTATAAAAATGAATGTGCCAAGGACACTAGAAGTTGTAGCTCCTAAACAAACTGGCCTCAATTTTTGCAGTTTAGTAAAATTTCTTTGTGGTTTTTTAGTTATAAATTTAAAAAAAATATCATTTGGAAATTTGACTATATCTCAAGTAGGAACAAGTTATTTTGAAGTCAAACACATTCGACTTCATCGTACATTTTTGTTCATTTTAAGCGCATTGAACAACAAGTGAAGCACTCTAAAAAATGTCTTAATTTAATGCAAATTTATTTTGGCTAAATATGCTCCAACAAAAGAGAAATTTCGTAATTCAAATAAGTTATTCGCAGGTTTCAGTGCTTAAAGCACATTACTCATACGCAATGTAGTTGTCAAAATTCGGCTGCGTCATACTTTTCAAATGAAACTGCACGGTAATGTATGGCACATGAAAAGTACGCGAAGTGTTGAAAACACGCGCCAACTATTTCACGTGGCAAAGCGAGCCATATGCAAACAATGCGACAATGGAAATATAAAATATTTTAAGCGATTGTAGGGGAGAGCAAATAAGAAGCGCGTAGCGTGTTGCGGCATGGCGACTTGAATGTCATGCATACATTAACAAGTACAAAGTTCTTAGTAAAGATTTGCATAACAAATGAGCCCAAGAATTGTTGCAAGAGCGAATGAAGGACTAACAGCAGTCACTAAGAAGTCATAGTTGATGAGCACAGACAGTAGCTTCATAGCTATGCAAAATGTTGCAAACGACAAATGATGACAAAATCATAGCGTTTGTCTTTGGTTCTTATACAAACCATTTATTGTATAAAAATGACTACTGCTGGGCAACGGCGACGACTGCCCAGCGCTTGTGCAGACAAACGCCCAACTGTCTGTCCTTATTTAAGTACTCACCATTAATCACATGCACCATGACGCTGGCGCTGCTCGCCGTTGTCGGTTGACAAGTGTAATTCCCCGTATCCGTTGTCTGTGCATTAGAGATGCGCAACCTGAAAGGACAAAAAGTGGTAGTCGTACAGTCAATGAACGCACGAAACCTCTTGTTGCACTATTCATCTAATTTATGCTTGTTCATTTAATCATTTAGTCATTTGTTCATTGCTTACCTTGACTGGAGCGTATCGCCAAGTTGTGATTCCATAGCAATACGCGCTGCAAAATCCTTTTCTATATCATTTGTCATTATATCGTTGACGTCGTTGGCATTGTTAGTAGAACGTTGCGTCCGCTGTGTGCCGGCCAGGCTATTATCTCTAGCGACGGCTTCAACGTCGCCTGTATTCATGTCATCATTGACATCGTATGCGGCACTGTTGTCTTCGCCCTCGTCATTATCGTCAACGTCGGCATCAAATGGTGTTATCATATGCTCACCACGATACCAATAAATTGGTCCAATATCCTTTACGGTCGGCTGCTGCACTACGCAGTTCAGTATAATGGCACTGCCGACTTTGAAGTGCAGATCCAATGGCCCGCTGATGATTGCCTTCGCATCTGGTGAAATGTCTGTTGATAGATGACATGTCGTTTAAATTAATTTACATTTCTTAAGCGGCACTAAATGACAACGAATAAATGTACGTACGTACGTAGGAGAATGAATGATGGCATTTATGCTGGTATGGTATCCTAGCTATGAGGGCAAAGTATTGCCATTATAAGGGTGGTCGGCGAAATTAGGGAGTCTATGTCGAATCTTTAGATTTATGACAGCCTATAGACATTGTTGCTGTACATGCATTCCATCATTGAATTAGAAATGCTTGTTCTAATACCGATTTATTGTATGTGTATGCAACATATCAATTTGGTCTCAGCTTTCTAGGCGTATACGTAATTTTACTAAAGAAACACTTATTATTATTGCGCATACGCAGTGTGACATTAAAGTGAAATACTTTATAAGTTTAATGGATTATTTAGAAATACTGCTTGCAGTAAACCACTTTTAATCATTAATTTGTTGTGGGGTAATTATCCCTAATCACGGCGGTATTTGAATCATACTTGATGCTGCTGCTCAACATTTATTGAATTTGACCAAATTTAAAAATTATTTTGAACAAAGTTTGGTTGAAACTTGACAATGGAGACAGTTAGGGAATTTGATTGATAAATTTAAAACTTAAAATATAACTGTATCAATTAATTTTTTAAGTTGCTGCTCATTATACAAGAGTTGACTTGCAATTATTTAGCAATAAAATGAATTGTTAAATATTTCCTAAATGTAAATATAAATTAATGGAAATAAAGCAAAAATGTATATGAGAAAAAATAGCATAAATTGTTTGTGTAGGCATATAACATCAGCACACGTGTAGAGATTGGTTTCGTCCGTTCAAAGACGGTCGGTTAAGAAAACTTAAAGACCATCAACTGGAGGCTCTTAAATGTGGCAGATACCCAATTGCAATATATGCTAGCTGAACAATTAGGTGTTACTCACCTGCCCTATGGAAGTCTGCGTGTCATAAAAAAGTGCAAAGCATCGGAAAGTAGGTGCCTCATAAATTGAACGATAGACAAATTGCCACTATAGGAGCACTTCCAAAACAAATGCAAAAAATTGTTCGCCAAATAAAAAAAAAGCCGTTCTTGCATTAAATTTTGACTTGCGTTGAAAATTGGATATCTTCTGAAAATCCTAAACGCAGGATATCGTGGGTTGATCACGGCCAACATGCAACATTGTAAGCAAGACCAAATTACTTCGGATGAAAGACGCATTTGGTGGGATCTTTACTGAGTTGTTGAAACCTGGTGACTATACCAATGTCCTCCGCTACCAACGAAACCCGATGAATTATAAGCAAAGACATGACAAGCTGATATTTTCTCCACGGCAACTCACCATTGCTAATGTCAACATTGGCAGAAAACTATTTGGAGACACTCAACTGGAAGGTGCTACCATATGCCGCTTATTCTGCCTATTTAACCGCTTTCGACTACCACCTCTGTTCATCAATAGACTTACGGAGAAGTCCGAAAATGGCATGATGCATTCATCAATTGTTTTTTTCGAAAGGGATGGAATTATTTTGGCGTTGTATATACAAAATGCCCGAGAGATAGGATAAATGTATACCCAGAGAGGCCCAGTACTTTAAAAAAATTATTATTCCGTTTTGTATGAAGCGTCTTTAGGCTGTATACACTACCAACTACTTCACCAAAATCTCTATTGTAAGCATGCCAGCCACGAAATAAAAACTCGAATACATTTCATGCACTGTTTCCCATATTTGAGCAGCATAATGGACAATTGATTACACTACATAATATAGTAGAAGTATACTGTTTCGTTTGTTTAACAATACCCTGGTTTATTTTGCACTTCCTGAGGAGCTTTCCGGGTCACTACTATCAAAATTTTATGCTCTTTTAAACATTATTGTCGTGCATTGTGCAGCCTAAGAGCCAACAATCATTGAAGTAATTGTGTATCCGTTTTGTTGATATACATATTTATATAACTGCTTCCAATACGGTCTATATGGCGAGAGATGAAAGAGGTTTGACTTGTTTAGTATTCAGGATTAGCTTTTGGATTATTCATGTTTTAGAAAAGCGTTTAGATATCACTTGGCTATATAAACATTGCGCTGGTTACGTATGCTATCGAGTCCCAGAAATGTTTAATTTTGGATACTTTTAATTGCGGAAACTATTTCTTATTGAAAGAGAGAAAACCCGTATGAAAAATAAGAATAATTGATATCTCATTCTCTCTGGATCCGTGGGTCATTTGTTTTTAAAAGCCTTTGTGTTTTTTATCACGAACCATTACATCCACCTCATTGCATACTTTGAGGAAACGTCATCACGACTTCTGGTACAGTCTTCTAATTTTTATATTGGCTCTAGCATCAGCGACTGTTAATGACTACTAGAAGGGAAAAGAATATATTCATCAATTCGTACCATTCCGTCCAATTCGTCCAATTGTACCAATTCGTCTGTTGCAATGCTATTCGACTCATCTGGCAATGTCATCTTGTGAAGAGAGCTAACGAATTCCAGCTGATTCATAGTGTGATTTCTATATCAAATATCATGAGGAAACTTTTTCATTGGCTTTCGCTAGTCGTATATACTAAGCTGATGCTTCATGTGGAATTTTTCGTCAATGCACTCTGCATAAGTTCGGCCAACTACACCCTTCCTACTTAATATGTGAATTCTGCCTTGATTCATCAGGGGAACATACAGTGATACATACTTTACCAGACTTCAACGGCAGCTCAAATATAAAAAATTAGTAGCATAATCCCACATTATAACTAATTCACAACTCAACGACAAAATGACGAATAACTTCAAACAACAAACATCTATAGAAATAATTTAATAAAATTCGTCGACTCGCAATCTTTGTTTACATATTTCCTTTTAAAAAAAATTACTTTGAAGTTCACTTCAAATACTACGAATTTTAGCTAAAATCGACAGATTAAATGATATAAATTTTTAATCAAATATTGCCCTAAAACTTTTGTCTGTCGAAAATAGCTTTTGGTAGTAGATTAAGCTTTTGATTTTGCAACTTCTGGGCACACATTAAATAATAAATGTTATTTGAAAACGCTAATAGAATGTGAAAAATTCAATTAAATGAAAACACTTTGGTTCGGGCAAACTTTTGCCATTTAAATCAACTAATCGATTATAAATTTAACTTCATTTTGCACATATTTTAGCAATGTTTTGTTTTAAATCATGTAGAAAGTTTTAAACTTTCGCTCGAGTGATTTATTTTTGTTGATGAATTTAATGCACTGCGCAGCGTGTAATGTGTGAAGTGTGAAAAGCGTAAAATGCGCCCAGACATAAAGCTGACCTTGGACGTGCATTCACGTGTTTGTGTGATTTTTACCAATTCACATACTTATAATGCTTGCAAGCATATGTAAATATATATATATATATACATATGCATGTGTGTGCCACTGCCGCGAAAGTTGGCTGCTGGCAATCCGCCTTGCTTGCATACTTTCAGGCGCACTGCAGTGCTACAGATGCAGATTGGATGGTGTAAAAGTGGGTTAATAATGATATTTATTATGCACAGCAAACGCACAATGAACTCAGCAAATAAAAATAATTAAAGTATATACATATGTACATGTATGTATATAGTGAAAGAAAAAACAAGTAATAAATGTGTGAAAAATCTGAGGCTGAACAGTGGTTCAGTACAGTTTATTTTAATCGGATGAAATAATCTAAATCTAAAATACAATAGTTAAGGGTAATCATCCTAAGGTTGTTAAAAATTGTATTCAAGACGAAAAAATTTATGTAATAGACTGGCCGCCGCAAAGTCTTGTAGTCAAGACTATATATGAAAACATGTGAAGAACAATTTATGTAATCACAAATATTAAAAAATTTGTATTAATTGCATGAAAATATTAAAAATATTCATATTTCGAACCAATGTGCCCGCATCGAGACAAGTAATTACACAAATGTTTGCAACAGTACGCGTAAGGATTCGTTTGGTTCGTTACCCTTCCACATATAACTATGTATATAAACGCCTATGTATTTCACTAACTATGCACCTTAAAGCATATTCTCATATATCCAAATTGCTGCATTTGGTGGCATAAAATATGCAGTTAAAGGGAATTAAAATGCTGCCAATATGTATTTTTGTGACTATACGAAAAAGATGTAAATTTGTTATTTTTATGATTTCACAATAGCCTACGAACAATCTTTTTTATATTTGATACAAATTTAAAAACATTACATTTAATTTCAATCGATTTATTAATTTTTATAATTATTTTTTTCAAGCATCATAAAATTTAATTTCAAATAATTAATTTCTTTATTACTACTTTTTATAGTTAACCAATGGATAAAAATATTAAACGCATTTACAATCAATAAAATATGAAATTATTTTGTATTATTAAAAAAAAAAAAATGAAAATATAGGTAAATATTAAGTAATAAAATTAATACCAATTAAGTTTATTTGTTTTTAAAATTAATAATAATAATATTAAACTTTTGCTTTAAACTTTTTAAAATTGGTTAGTAATGTACGAATTTAAATGAAAACAGTGAAGTTTAATAATGAAAAGTACGAAATTAACAACTTGATTGTTTATGCAATTAAATTGAGTTCTTGTCTCGCCTCACTCCTCTGCATTTGTTGCTTCTGTTAATTGCACTTTATGAACAGTGTGCATATTAATGTTAAAATCATTATCATTTATATCATTTCTTCTTGTTTTATTTACATACGATATGACGTTGAGATATTATTTTTTTAAAGCCATATCCATCTACTTGGCTCACTTCAATACTGCTTCTTTTTGTAAGATAAACGCAAACATATTTATTTATATACATACATACATACAACAAAGACAACTTTTAATCTTTCATCGGTAATATTTGCAGTACAATTTATTTGTATTTTAACGATTTATTCGTAATAATTCTGTATGCATAATGGCTGCTTTGAGTTCGATGATAAGGGGAAGAAAGCTCAGTTTTTAAGTGAAATTCACATTGCGTAATGCTTTTCAGTAGTGGAAGTATTTATTTATTGATAAAAAATGAAGTCTGAGGTTATCAGAAATATGTCTTCCATCGTAAGTCGCTTATTAATGCTCCGTTCATCCATCAATATCATGGAGAAGATGGTAAGATTAAAACAACAAGGCCAAATACTTGATGGAAATACCACTTCATAAAAATTAAGATGAGTATAAAGCAGGTAGATCTACTAGCTCTAATGTTCAAGATGCCTTGAAGATGTCAAAGCCTGGGTACTCTTGTGAGAAAATATCGCATCAGAAAGCGAAGTTTTCATTAAATGAATTTATCCCAGCATTGCAAGATGGCTGGTACATTTTATTGGATTCGTGGAACGTTTTAGCAGTTCTATTAAACAAAGCATCGCCGTTAAAACTTTAAAAACCTCCACATAGAGGGTGTTTTATCTTTTTAAAGAAGCCCACTTCACATATATTAGTTTAGAAGAATAAGTCGTTCATCAATCATCGTATTTAGTTCAAATAAGCGCCGTTGTGATCAATAACTTGTTGTCAACGAGATTGATTCATTATGCCTCGCTCATAGAAGCTTGCTTTCCTATTGGCAAAAAAGTGAGACAGTCAATTTTCACAAGCTTCTTTTATGGCCTATTTCTCGCCAGCTAAATCGTTAGACATTGACAGGAAGAGATGGTAGTCCGATGTTGCTAGATCGGGACTATAAGGTGGATGCATAATGACCTCCCATCCGAACTCTCAAAGCTTCTGAATCGTCACAATCGAAGTGTATGGTCTGGCGTTGTCCTGATGGAACACAAATCCTCTCCTATTGGCCAAAGTTGGCCGCTTCTGGGTGATTGCTGCCTTCAAGAAGTCCAGTTGTTCACAGTAGAGGACCGAATTGAGCGTTTGGCCATAGAGGAGCACCTCATAGGAGATGATTCACTGCCAATCCCACCAAACACACAGCAGAACTATCGTGCCCGTCAATCCGTTTGAGTCGCTTCGCACCCACGAACGTTTGCGTTTCACGTTGTCGGGTCGATTTTGATGCAATTCAGCAGTGATTCGCAGATGGAAATTCGGTCAATGAGGTTTTTTGGTGTCAATTCGTGTGACACCCAAATATCATTTTTTTTGTGTAGCCAAGCTTCTTCAAATGCCTTTGAGCGGTCATATGACTGATATTCATGGCCATCTATCTCGATCACTTACTGATTTTATTGACTTCTTTGACATGTTGCATCTTCCACTTCCTCCACACCAGATCGTAATCGAGTGAACCACTATTCTGCTACGCGAATTGAACAAATGTTGGCCCCGTAAACATCACCAATTTTTTTGGCCGCTTGTGATGCGTTTTTGCCTTTCAGGTAGTAAAAATGTAAAATATGGCGAATTTTTTCCATCGAGACATGTTCCATGTTCGACGCGCTGTAGCTTAAAACTGAATTATCCAAGCGTAATGCTGTCAAAACAGCGTAGTACTAGACACTCACACCTCACACGCACGCCATAAAGTATGTCCCCATATGGCAAACACTTAATGAGATATACATAATTGAAAAAAGGAGCGCGAAATACGAAAAGAATTTTGTTCCATCTAATTAGTTTTGCAAAAGATGACCTGTGACGCCAACAAGTGACCGCACCATGATCTTAATCGCAAATAAGTACAAGGAGTCAGGACCTTGGTCGCGCCAACGATTGAGTATGTCATGAACTTATGGGAACCGGATAACGATGACCAGAAAACGATATATAAGACACGAAGCAATCACAATTCGTTCAGTTACGTTTGGACACTGATCCAAATAAGCTATCCGCGGGTTAAATCGCGTGTTGTGAAGTGAAGGTGAGCTGGGATTAGCCTCTGTGGCTAATATTACCTCCGCGCATGCAAAGTATTTCGCGAGTGCCGCTTGCTAAGATTAGCCTTTGTTGAAAATAGTTTTCCGCTATTGAATACATCCCGCGAGTGACATTTGATAGTATTACCTCCTATGGTTAATAGCTTCCCGCGATCGCATATATTCCGGGAGTAATGCTGCTAGCTCTACGCGATCTTTAATACTCCGCGAGTGATGTTTGCTAGTATTAGCTTCTATGGTTAATAGCTTCACGGATCGCATATATTCCGAAAGTTATGCTTCTAGCTCTACGCGACCGTATATTCTCCGCGAGTGACTTTTGGTAGCAAAAGTCTCTGTGGCTAATCGATCTCCGAGTAAAATCTAAGCATACCACACATCGCACTGTTTCTACATTCATACACATGTTTCATCTCACCACGTTTATACCCAAAGACACGTGACCATACGCACTCACACACTCATACACACACACTCCACAAAACCTCACAGATCCACACACAAACTCATCTACACTAGCGTATTCATAGCACACGAAGATCACAGGATACTAATCACATTGGGTTTAAAGAAATCATCACCACAACTACATTATTATTCAGTAACATTTTAAATAAATTTAATGAAACTAAACAAAAACTATTTTTTTTGGAGATTTCACAACATCGCAGCAACAACCTATAACAATTTTTTGTAACGTACCTGGACCATCCGGCGAGCTATACCCAAGCAAATATAACTTCGTTACAACTTATATGCTATAAATCCAGGTGCGTACGACGACGGCCATATAGATGTGCAACTTATTTCTCAAGAATAGTTTGCTGAGAGGCCCAATTTCTACTGCGGGTGTATAGGTATTTCACGACCGCTTTAATGTGGGTTATAAAGGTTACGCATTTGTCTAGGTGCACTCTTAAATATTAATATAGCCAGTGTAGTGATCAGTGACGCCTGCGACGCTTTTTACGCAAGCTCTTCGGGTAAGGATAGGTCTGTCATCAGCGAATATGGGTTGGTTCTCAAAGTCGGCATATACCAAGCATATGCACGACAGAAGACTTATAATTCAGTAAAAATCAACGAT
Source organism: Leucophenga maculata (assembly GCA_035044805.1). Lineage (NCBI taxonomy): Eukaryota > Metazoa > Arthropoda > Insecta > Diptera > Drosophilidae > Leucophenga > Leucophenga maculata. The sequence continues at coordinate 451,718 of JAWNNP010001732.1, read as the reverse complement.
CGATGTATTTTGCACGGCCTTATGAACAATAACGACTTTGGCCTTTTTCAAAGTTTTAGGAAGTTCCGCGTTGAAAACAACTTTCAGTGACCTGTTGTCAAGACCAACTTCGCCGGGGGCGTTTTTATTTTAAATTTAGATTTTTGATAGTTTTCATTGAGTTTGCTGTCACTTTCTATCGAACGTATGAAACTCTATCTTATGCAATATGATAAATGTGTCAGATATTTGGCATCGTGTGAACCTGCCTTTTCCAACAATCAGATTTACTGATAGTCTCAACTGTCAGTTTTACCAATTTATATTTAATTGGGATATAGACAACGTGGACAGATTGACAGACGGATTGAGGTACATGAAGATGTTGGGAACTTCTAGCACTTTGTTCTTGAACGGCGTGTGAATTTTGCGTATATCTGCACCACACCATGCACATCTTGTCAGGGCAAACTCGAGAAAGGGATGAACATTCTAAGTAATCATCTATCAATCAATACTTGAATCGGCTCCCCAACTTACAGAAGTGTCTCAAGTCAACGGCAACTGCATTGAGCTCATCGGCTCTTGAGGCTTCATCGCAAACAGCAAACAGCTTCATCACAAGTATCATCACCTGTCGGATGAAAATAGGGCCCGTTCAATCGTTAATACTCTTCAAGTTGAAACGTTTGGAGAGTATTAAAGCCTTAACTAAACTGCAGTTAATGTCTACTTTCTTTCAGTTTTTATATCTTGTTGAAGTGGCTGGCCGTGATTTTATTTGTAATTAATTTGTAATTATGTTAATTTAAGCAAAAGATCCCTGACCAACTGTTCGCTATTGTAATTTGCATAAACAGCTGCTGTTCAGAGTATTGTATCTGTATGGTATATGTATTATTATTATTTGTATAAAGTACGCATATTGTTACGAATATTTTATATGGCGTTTGTGTGTTTGATATATATCTCATTTTGATTTAAACCAAAGGCTGTAGGAGATTTTTTTAAGCTATGGAACTTATGCAGCTGAAATGTGGTTGCGTGGTTTTAATTTTATTAATACTTATTTCATTATTATTTCAATTTTCATTATTATTTATAATGTACGTAAAATAAATGGTTTTAATGGTATGTTAAAAGATGCAATTATACCATTTTATTTATATATAAATAACTTTAAGTGTTACCTCATTTCGATGGTTCAGTTTGCCTTTATTGAAGTTAAATTCGTTTAATATATATATTCATAGAACAATTGAATGTTAGTACACAATTTCTCATACAAGGATTAATTGAAAATAGCTTTAAGATACTTTAACTTAAAAATGTCAATCGTTTACTTAAAGCTTAAAACTCATCATTTCGGCAACCCTTAAACGCAAAGTGGCCGCAAATGTTTTTGTAAATGCGTCCTTTCACATTTACTTATTTTCGTTTTAAAATTGAAATTATAAATGTATGCCGTCAGTTGTGTACTTAGCATAAAGAACAAACAACAAATGTGAAATTCGCAAAAAATGTAGGGTGTAGGCTGTAAAACAACAAGTAAAGCAATTTAGCCACTGGCGGCTGACAGCGAAACTTAATTAACATTTTAAATAAGCAAAATCGTACATTAAATATGAATTATTTGATATTTTTAAAGAAGCAACGAAAAGTTTAACATTTGTCACAGAGATTTTAAAACACATCTTACATGCACTTGAATATTTTGCTAAATATTTGTCGTATTTTGTTGTTAGCTCTCAAAATAATGTAGAGTATTTGTATAAAAAAGCAAATAAATAAACGTTGTTTCTCATCTAAACCAACATTGATTTTGTATATAAAAGGAGTGCAATAACCCAACGCACCAAGTCCTTATAGGCCAAACAAACTCTACTGTTTACACACACACACACACACAAAATGAATGCTTACCGAAGTCAATTAACATTACTGCTAGAGATATACAAAAGAAGAAACAATTATTATTACTTTTGCAAAAACAACTTAAACAAGTAAGGAAATTTCAGTCGGGCGTAACCGACTGTAAGAGGCCCTGTACCAGTTCAGTTCGTCTAACAAACACATTAAATGTTTCCCGAGCTTATGACCAAACACATGACCACTTCTCACTGCGCGAATATGAATGAAAAGAAAAGGGGGGTCGTTCAAATTCAATTGCTTATAAAATCGTCATTTATTATCCGATTTTGATGAACTTTTCGGATTTTGGCTAAGAAGGACGATATCTCTATACTGGCATACTTACTTTTTGTGCCGAAGAAATTTTTACCCTTGGTGGTGATTTTATGGGGAAGGGGGGAGGGGCAAAATTTTAAAATAAACTTGTGAAATTCCGGAGCAGTCCTAGTCGAATGCAAAAAACACGAAGTCTCTATCTATTACCGTTTCCGAGATCCTTTCGTTCATACGGACGGACGGACGGACAGACGGACAGACGGACAGACGGACATGTCTATATCGACTCCTCTATCACTCCTGACCATAATGGGGGTAACTTTGGGGGGTCTCCGACCATTATTTCTACCTGTTACATACATTTGCACAAACCCAATAGGCTCTTGTACCTTCGGTACAGGGCCTAAAAATCTAACATAATTTCGGAGCCACTTTAGAAAAGCAAATTTAACCTATTTTTCTTAGCTTGCTAAAATTCATATAAAAAAAAATTTGTATAAAAATTTACACACACACGACAAACACACAAATTTTTATAAATGCACAAATACATACACACATATACATACATAAACAATCGTACATAAACACACATACATATACACAAAACAAAAACATTTCTGGCCATGATCAACGAACTCTGGTCATAGCGGACGGTCGCGGTCATAGAAACGCGGCTATACGAGGGTTGCTACATATATTTCTAGCCTGAGCAATCTGAATTCTCCATCGTAAAGTCTAACATATCTAATATAACTTTGACGTACGAGCGCAATTTGGTTACTTTACAGGCACCTGAAAAATTCATCTTGGCCAAAAAATGGAATTAAACGGAGAACCTTTTTGTACGATGATTTATTACGATTTTTAACGTGGTTTATCAAGCCAAGAGCGCACCAATTAACTTAAATCATCTTTTGGTGATGAAACTTCATCATTGGCCACTGTGAAAAACTTGTACAACGAATTCAATCAAGGCCGCAGTTAGCTCACCGACGAATTTCGTAAAGGTCGTCCAAAATCGGTCGTTGTTCCAGAAAACATCGATGCTGTGTGTGAACTGATAAAGAAGGATCGTCTTGTGACATATTGTGAGAATGAAACATCTCTTGGCATTAGTCTAGCATTAGACTAGCATACATAAAATATTACATGAACATTTCGTCGTCAGAATGTTTTGTTCACTTTGGATACCCCATAATTTGACATTCGCTCAAAAGAAGGCTCGTGTCGTTTGGTGCAAACAAATGCTGAAGGGGTTCCTGCCAAGTGCGTCAAAAGCCTTCTACTCAATCGTGAGAGGTGACGAAACGTGGATATATGCGTATGAGCTCGAGACAAAACAGCAGTCTACTGTCTGGGTCTACCAAGACGAGCAAAATCCAACAAAAGTTACTCGCTCGTGCAGCACATCGAAATCCGGATATGTTGCGACCGTGCCGCTTGTGTAAAGAAGGATGGTAAATTCTGAATGGTAAACAAACATTGGTTTGCCTGAAGTGTTCGATGAACTGAGGAAAACCAACCAACGAAGACTTTATCACGATAAATGAGTTTTTGGACGCTCAAAACATTGAATTAATGGGTCATCCGGTGAACAGCCATGACTTGGCACCATATGACTTCTACTTGATCCCTCACATCAAAAATAAACTGACAGCGGTTTTTAACTCCCGAAGACGCTGTTGATGGCTTCAAAACGCATGTTTTAGAGATATCTCTTTTGGAGTGGAAAAACTCCTTCACAAAATGGTTCGGGCGAATGCAAAAGTGTATCGATCTTAATGCGATTTTTTCTCAAAAATATAAGTAGCAACGCTCGTATTATAAGTTTATTAAAAACGATGTAAGATATAAAACTATTTATTCCCACTTATCATACAAATAATCAGACATATCTTCTTTCGTTGAAATACATCTCTTCCCAGAAACATACAAACTCTCCCTTTGTACGTTCACTACAATATTTCCCTTATTTTGTTCATCAACTCCTTCATCAAAGAGTGATAAAACAGTAATTTCTTCTAACAAGTGCAAAACATGTTAACTAAACTTGTTAAGGGCTGTTTTGGAAATATCTTTGTCAACAGTTTCATATTCCTTAAGCCTCTTTAAAAAGCGCCAATGAGAAACAAACGTCTTGAAGTGCTCGTTTATCCTTGCCGTTAATTTTAAACTAAGATTGTAACAAACATATTTTCAAAGAGTAAATAGCTCTAGACATCCACCTTGCTTGATGCATTGCTCCAGAAGGTCTTATTCATATTTTTTTCTCAGCATCTCCTCCTAAGAAAAGAATAGATAGTTCATTCAGTTCCCGACAATCGTTGCGGACAATGGATTTACAAAAAATGCTGCGAGACGATGTCGGCGTATGCTTCAGCAGTATTAATAGTTTTCCAGTTGTCTCTAAACTTTTAAAATATAGGGATATCAGGGCTACCTGTGATTTTGTGAAATTTTGTTTTAAATACAAATTTTAAAACCTGTTCATAAACGTGATGGACGGCAAGTAAAGAGTAATAATTGCATGTCTAGCTTTTGTTTCAAAAGTACCCAAGTCCATTTCAATCGCCCTGTGTCACAGCACATTATTTGTACTTCCGTAGTCGAGGTTCCGGTCATAAAATGAGTTTTACACAGGTTTAGCTTTTTCTTGATCGGAAGAGCTCTCCCCTTTGGGTACAGACAAAAGTTGTTCCTTTTCTCCAATTGAAATAATAATTGGAAGGCTTTCTTCTTTAGAACTTTTTACTTCCAGTTCCATAAGGGACTCCCTAATATACACACATGCGTTTTAAAACAAAAACTTTTTTGGCCACGATCAACGAACACACATATGCGACCAGACACGAATGCATAATTTCCCATCATGACAACGCTCGGCCACATGTTGCAGGACCGTTTAAAAACTATTTGAAAAACAGTGGGTGGGAAGTTCTACCTCAGCCGCTCTATAGCCCAGACATGGGCCCTTCTGAATACTACTTGTTCAAATCAATGCAAAATGCCCTCACCGGAATACGCTTCACTTCAGAACAGGGTATCAAAAATTGGCTCGATTCGTTCTTGGCCGCCAAGCTGGAGAATTTCTTTTGGGATAGAATCCACAAAATGTCAGAAAGATGGGCAAACGTCGTAGCTTCCGATGGACAATATTTTGAACATTGAATGTACACCATTTTTTCACAATAAAACCTTAATTTTCGAAAAAAAAACCGCTCGAAATACTGCATACTGCCAATAGTAATAAACAATTCGGCATCGAGCACAACTCATCATGTACATAGTATATCTCAAGTATATAGCTACATTAAGTATGAGCAAATATGATTTTTAAATTATAAATTTCCAAAAAAGAACCTATTTCCATTAAAATTGAATGCCTTGGAGGAGTGTTTGTATGAGTTTTGTGTTTGAATTATTTTTATTATTTTTTTTTGGATATGTCGTACAAATTTCATTTGACAGCTCACTTTAGGCTGCTACTCACCGATGATATTCAGTTGAAATGCCATGGATATTTTCGGCTCGGTATTCACCTGACACTCGTATATGCCACTGTCGCGCGGTTGCGGCGCCTTGACATGCAATACCCATTCGCCACCGGCATCCTTCGATTCGGTTACCTGCGCGAAATCGAAATTGAAAAATGAAAACGAAATTGAGAACTTCACAAGTTGTCGTTGCCACTGCGAAATATTTCACTTTTGGTCGCAACTCGAAATTAAACAATTATTCAATTGTATGCGAAAGGACGAAGCGCACACGCATTCTACTCTGCATGCACAAAGGCAGACGACAAGCAGGCAGGCATTGCCTAGCAATGCGTAATCGAAATGACTGAATGCAAGTCAACGTGCTTGAATTATTCGCACACGAGCACTCATCATGGTCAATTAATTAAATGACGTTGAGTTGCAATGCCATCTTTGCAAGCAACAGCTCACCTGGAATCGTTTGTCCGATGTATATGTCGCAGTGCCGACAGTCAGTATGTGCAGATCACGTTTGCGTATCCAGGATACCTGTTGGCAGATATTATTGATGGATTAATTAACTCGACACGCAATGGCTTGACTTGTTAGCATAGTCAGCAATGATGGGAGTATTTGAATTTAAAATTATTTTTTCATACGTTTTGTTAAATCTGTCACTTACCGATTTATCATGTAGTCTGTTTACACGGCATTTAATTAATGCTTCTGTCTGTCCTGTACGCGCTGTTATATTACGCGGCATGCCATAGTTAAAAATGGGCAAATCTTCGATGGCAGGCAAAAATGCTTCAGTTTCCGTTGACAACGCATTTAATTCGTCTATGAAAGCTAAACTCTTGAAAGTGTGATTCGTGGTTTCCATTTGCGGTTGACGCTCATCTGTTGACCAAAGTCGTTTGACGTTGTGCCAACCGCTTCCGTTTCCATGATATTCCGCTGCCACAATGTTGCCATTGTTGTTGTTGTTGTAGTAGTGTGGCAAATGTGTTTCCTTCGGCCTTGAATCTGTATGAATTGCTTCAAATTGTTCAACTGTTGGCAAAGTTGCTGCATAGACGCCTGAAATGTGAAAATAGTGAAACGTAAATCATTAAAATCTTTCGCGAACTTCGTTACAGTGTGGTTAAGTGCGGTTTAATGTAGATATTTATATTACAAGATAGTTGTATACGAAGCTTTTTCGAAACTCAAACTGCAGGGCACACATTTGGTAAAAACGCTTTAATAATAAGTCATTTCATATTTCCATATCTGAACTCCTATCGAAAAGCATTTTAATTCGGTTTTTATTATTGCCCATATAAAGAGACTTTAGAGACTGAAACAGAATATATCATCACATAAAATCTTAAACATAAAATAAATCATCGAAATTCAAGTGGTTTAAAATAGCCAAAACAAATTGTATTGAGGTTCTTGCTGCGGTTTTCGCTACAAGTGCTAAGAGCGCGACAAATTAATAGTTCTTTGGAGCTGGGCTTCCTTCGCTAAAGTATATATATGCTTAGTCAGTTCGACTGTCAGTCTGTCCTTCGGTCTGTATAAATCGAAGCTAGTTTCTCAATTTTATAGGCTGTACCTATGGGGTAGGGTAAGTTTGTACAAAAGTATGTAACATGTAGCCGAGTCAAACTACATAAAGTATCAGCAACAAAAGTTAAGTCGATAAAGACATATCGGTCTGTTTAACTGTATAAATAATGAAAACTTGTGGATTCTAAGAGATATATCAAGTCTGAATATTTAGTTATTTCTATTCCTCAAATCACTCCTGGAGTAGCTCCCATACACTTATATTTTAAGGGTCTTTGTATGAAACCATTGTTTTTGTTATGGTTCATTTAACTTGAAAAGCCAAATTTGGTATATTTTACATGTATTCTAACAAAATAATCTTATACAAAAATCGAGTTGATATAGACAACTCCGTCTGTCTGGTTGTTTGTATGACCAATGAGAATTTGAAGATTATAAAAGAAAAAGCATGTATATTTAGTTTCTCCTATTCCCTCATTAGATTAGTATTTAATGAGATCAACGGATCTCTAGGAGGTAATACTCATAAAAACCAGTCCTCTCCTCCAAGTATTTTAATGAAAAAACGGTGTACCTTACATCAATTGTCATAAAATATGTTATTGAAGTCCATATCGAACCACTAGAAGATGCAGCCCTCAAAGTTTAAGCTTGAAAATTAAAAATTTGTTTTATTTTTTCCCCACACGGTTGCAGCCAGGAGTATATCTTAAGATATCGATTGGAAATTGTAAGAATTGAAGTCTTATTATGTTCCGAGTCTTATTATGTTCCGTTGAGTATAGGTAAAAATGACCGCGATATTATGATATACAGGATCATACTTACTTAGTAAGCACAACTGAATTCCAGCGTTACCGAACCCAGTCAAGTGTGGAGAATAACTAAGCTTTGGTTTCAGCTAAGTGTTTATATTTTTAGGCCCTGTACCGAAGGTACAAGAGACATGTCTATAGCGACTCCTCTATCACTCCTGACCATAATGGGGGTAACTTTGGGGGTGTCCGACCATTATTTCTACCTGTTACATACATTTGCACAAAACCAATAGGCTCTTGTACCTTCGGTACAGGGCCTAAAAAGGGAGCCGCTCGCTAGAGCGGCTTAGTAGTTAATGAACACTCAAAAAAAACGCGTCGATTATTTCCGCGTTATAAATGTATCTCGTACCTACAGAGCTCTACAACAATCTTGATATGGAATTTTTTTTTATAATTTTAAAAATATTAAAAAAAAAAAAATTAAAAAAAAAGTTTTTTTTTATATTTTTTAGTTATTTTTAAAATTTGTTGGATTGTTTTACTTTATTTATGCAAGTCATGCTTCGGTCTACAGGTTTCAGTAACTAAGCAACAAAGAGGTGATTTTTACGAGTACATCCGTAAGATCTATCATATTCAAGGTCAGAGGTTCAGATTAGGTTGTTATAGGTTAATAAGTTAATAGTAAAATGTAAACTTAAATAAATATGTGGACATAGAATGAGCGTGCCGTGCTAATAAACAGAATAGAATTAATTGACTTTCTAAATCAAAGCCAAATTCATATTTTTCTTATTTGAGAAACATGGCTAACACTAATAATAGGTTCCATTTCGCCAACTGAATGGTTTATAGGAACGACAGTACCATCAGTTGAGGTGGCGTTGTAGCTCTTATTGTAAGCTAGTTAAAATTATTTGACTAAAGCTAAATGAAGATCCTAAAAACTGTTTTTAAGGATCCTCAAGAAACATTTAAACTTATTTACAATATTCCAAAGTGAGATGAAAAAAACGTAAACCTCATTTAAAGAAAAACATCCAAAAACAGACTTCAAATATCTTTAGGTATAAGTCCAACATGTTAAATAGTCGATAGTGTGGTCGAATGTCTTAACCATAAACATAAGCTGGATCTGTATGCTTTCTACACTTGATAAAAACTTAAAATCGTTCTGGAACCTTTTTCAAATTTCAATTTTAATTATACAAAATTTATAACTGGTGAGTAAAAGATGAACATTTTAGTAGATGTTTTTGAATTAAAACATCACTTAACTGAATCATATTCTGACTATGCTGGGTCCTACCACATGTATCTGTGCTAGGGTCATTATTACGCATGACATTCCTATCCTTGGGAATTGCAAAATTAGACGACAATATAGCACTATACTGCACACGTCCAAGATGTATTATCATTCAAAACGAGTGCTATTCATCCTAGTCAATTATTTTAGTTGGTGGAATATAAAACAGAATGCTTTTGAAAAAAAGCTGTTTTTTTTATCGTACTTCACCAAAATGAGTGTAGTAGTGTAGTACTAAATGCGAAGACTATGTTCGATACCTTAGTTTTTACCTTGATAGAAAATTTTCCTACATTGAGCATATAAGGAAAACTGCGAACAAGATCACTAAAACTGTTTCTATTTTACATCCATTTACATAAAAAACTAGCAATATTTAAATCTATTTTTGTGCCCATAATAGTGTTCGTTGCGTAAAATTTAATAGCTTCTTTTTCGGAATGAAAACTGATGCATCTAACCATTTTATTAAAAGTATTAAAGTTATTTTTTAACAATGCTAAAATTTTCTTTGTTTTCAAGTTTTTATGTGTTAAGTCTCGCAGCTTTAAATTATTGAAAAGTCCATTGACATTTCTAATTCAATTGTCTCATTCAAAATTCATAATAAAGCATAGTGAAATATATCATATATAAAACTTTTAAACCTCTCACCAAAGCTGCTTTATATAAACGAAAGAACTTGAGTTGGCTCAAAATATCAAAAAATATGAAAATCGTCCTGGAAATGATTGTTTTCAATTTTGCTGCTATCGTCGCTTTTGTAAATATTTTGTTTCTTTTTGTTGCCGTTGCTATATCCATCTATTTTCAAACACGCTGCAAACTACCAAAATCTGTTTCAATATTCACTAAAATAAAAGAGAAATCTTATTTTATTGTTTTTGCAAATATTACTCCAAGTTTTTTCCTTTTTTTTTTTGAGTGGTATCAAGCTAGCTTTTGGGGGATTTAAATAGAACATGTCGCCAACATGCGACATATATGCGACAGTTTTCAGCGTTGCGGCGACCATGCCATCAGCAACAGCAACATCGCATCACCATCATCAACAGCAAATACAGCAGATATAGCTAAGCGCCAACGCGGATTTTAGCTACGCCCTTCACCGTCCTCGTCAGCATAATACTATTGTATCCTTTTCAACGCTTTTGCGGCTGCCAGTTGTATTTTAAAATGTTGCAGTTGTACTCGTTAGACTGGTAGCCTCTGTTGCCGGTGTATCTGTTGTTTTTGGCATTTTAAGAGCATTGTCAAATGCACATGAACGCTTCAGGCGCACAAACATGCAAACAAGTGGTGCGCCTGCTTGTATGCTACAATATATGCTTTCGTTCTGTGTCAGTGTCGCCGTACACGAATTTATATTTTGCATGTATTGGTGCGCCGGAAGCTGTTGAAAACGTTTTCGGAACGAAAAGAGTGGAAAAAAATGGTGGCACTAAAAATAAAACGCAGACATAAAAGGCCCAAAATGTAGGAAAAAAAAGAGAAAGGAAAAGAAAATACAAATAGAATGCAAACACATACGCCATTGTTAAAGCAAACAAACACAAGTGCATACGGCGGCACAATTGCAAACACAATACAAAAAAAAAAAAAAAAAACAAACAAACAAACAAATAAATGAAACAAAAACAACAATATCAACAACAACAAAAACATCAACACGAACAATTTCAGTAAAGATTTTTAGCCATGATTTTAGTCGCCAGCATAAAAAAAAAAAATAAATATAAAATACTTTTAGCTTGTTTAAATCGCGTAAAATAAAGTTCAAAAATGACTTAGTTGTCTGTTTTGATAGCATTTAGTATAAAATGAAAAGACGAACTTCCGTTTCAACTATATCTGCTAACTATATACTTATGTACGAATATACATTCTGAATATTTCAAGTTTAACATTTTACACTTAAAACAATAATAAAAATTTATTTTATTATTTCATGATTCAACTTTATTTTGAGCCATCTAGATAAATATTTTATGTAAATATATGTTAATTTGATTCATATATTTTTTTTAAATCGAATATTGCTATCACAAATACGTTTTAGAATATTAACTCTATATATTTTTTGGTTCATGTAAGTATTTTAAGTTGATAGTCACTGTAAGAATGTTGCTGTAGTAATTTTATGACTTTCGAATAGACTTGAGCAATCTATATAGGATAGTCGATTCTGACTAGTACTTGACCATTTATTTGACAGAACTCTTCGAATAAATTCGGGCGAATAATTCCTCATCATAAAATACGAGCTATATATACATCGGCTCAAACAAAGCTTATTTTAAAAGGTCAAAACATCGAACTGATGGTCATTCACCATACAGCCTCGAAAAAACCAATAACGTGGTAAACGTGATTTTCAATATTCGGAGAAGTGGTTAATATTATGGAACAAAAAGTCGTACGCCTTTATTTCAAATCTTTATAAAATTGCGTATAATCATCAAATTTAGCTAAATCGTTCGACATTGACTGGAAGAGATGGTAGTCCGATGGTGTCATGTCCGGACTATAAGGTGGATGCATAAGGACCTCCCATCTGAACTCCCGGATTTTCTGGCGCGTCACAATTGAAAATTATGGTCTGGCGTTGTCCTGATGGAACACAATTTCTCTCCTATTGGCCAAAGATGGCCGCTTCTGGGCGATTTATGCCTTCAAGTGGTCCAGTTGTTCACAGTAGAGGACCGACAGCTCATAGTAGATGATGCTCTGCTAATCCTACCAAACAAACGGAAAAACCTTCCCGTTTACACTTCACGTTGTCGTAAGTGACCCACATTTTATCACCAGTCACCATTCGCGTCAGAAACGTGTCGATTTGTTGCGATTCAGCAGCAATTCGCAGATCGAAATTCGGTCCATGAGGTTTTTTGGTGTCAATTCGTGGGACACCCAAATATCGAGTTTTTTTGTGTAGCCAAGCTTCTTCAATGGCCTTCTCGGTCTTCGCGGTCTATCTCGATCACTTTGTTGATTTTATCGACTTCTTCTTCAGGTCTTCCGAAGCGTGGTGTATCTTCCACTTCCTTCACACCAAATGGAACCAGAATGGAATTGAGTGAGCCACTATTGTGCTACGCAAATTGCACAAGTATTAGCCCCGTTGACATCACACATGTTTTGGTCGCTTGCAATGCGTTTTTGCCTTTCAGGTAGTAAAAATGTAAAATATGTATGTCGAATTTCTTACTTCGAGACCTGCATGTCGACGCGCTGAAGCTCACAACTGAATTGTCTAAGCGCAATGCTGTCAAAAGAGCGTAGTACTAGACACTCACACTAGCAGAGCGTTTGTTTGCATTTTTGACAACAAAACGTGGGAAGAGTTCCTTTTCTGGCGCTTAAAGTTGGACTTTTGACGTCGATACACTGCGGCCGCACCGATGAGCTACGGTACACCATTTTCGCTGACAGCAATAGGACAACAACAACGTCAACTTATTCCAATGCTTGAGAGAACAACAACAACAATTAGCATGTTGTATGTTTGTTGGCGTTCAATCTATACGTAAAACTGGGTTAGGCTAAATCTTATGTTTTATATTGCAGACGTTTGGTCGAGTTAAATGGACGAAACCTTTATCTATTTGTTTGTTTATCTCAATCGTTCGACATAATTTACAATGTTTTAAAATATTTCGAGAAGAAAAATACCAATGTCATGTCGAGAAAACGTGTAATGTTTGTAACACGGAATTAAGCATTTCCCACGATGGTAATTCGTTCATTTTGCTGCCTTTAATTTGGCAAAACACAAAACAGCATTTGCTGTAGCTACCACCAGTCAGGCAATGACCAATTCGTTGAAGAGTGATACATTGCGCAAATCCAATTTACACATGACTGCTTTTGAAGGCGCGTGGGCATATCATTATCATCCATTACAATTACAGTTTTTATTCATCAGATTGTACGTTAAAAATCATTCGAAATTGTTTTAGTAATTTGTATCGTATGAACAGCAAAAATTGTAAGAGAACTTGAATGACTGTTTATTCGTCGGCTTCGTTACTGTCTGACGCGTAGAATCACGGATACATAAAAATGTTTCCAGCTCTGCTTTGGCATTTTTCTGAGAAGAAGTTTACAAAGTGAGAATTTTTAATCTGACGTCATCTCTGCGATGGAAGTTGTCAGCTTAGTCAATATTTTTATGAAATCACTTGAAGAACGAATTAATGCTAAATTTCTGATCGCAGCAATGATCAAATAACTTATTTGATACAATTCGTAACATTAGAGAAGATCCCAATGTGGGAAGACAACCATACAGTCATTGATTTGCTCTGGTTGGAATGTTTCCTATGTTTTGACACAAATAATGTTTAGTAGCATCATATGATTTTAATTTTTTCATTACTTGATCAACTAAAAAACAAGTTTTATGTTTTTTCTTCTTTTTTTTAATGTGTAGGAGAGAGTGTCCAGCAACTGCCACTCCTTAGTTCTGACGTTCGTGGCGACAACAGCTCCAATGTTCTTAGTGTCAAAATGTCATCGCATTGTGCTTTCACTTCTTATTAATGACGAGAAATCCTTCATTCTTGTGAAATGGACAAAAAAAAAATTTCAGAATAGCTTCAGTGCTCAACTACTGGCACCCTTGACCCAACCTCATGCAAACATCGTGCAAGCATACCATTGTCATTGATATGATTGCAAATGGTATTTGAAAAGATTTAACTGTGATTTTTGGCCACTTTCAGACGCGTTCTTATTATTCCGTCGCTGAAAATACTGAGTTTAAAGTTGTCTCCGAAATATTCCATGCCGGAAAAAATTCATCATAGAAAGTTTATCGACTCTGATGTGATGGCTGCAGTTTTGCCGATCGACATATCGGTCAACAGACATGTAAAGTCCTACTACAAAGCTGAATGAGCTTGTTGACATAAGAACAACGCAGGCAAAGTTCTGGAACTTCGTTACTTTTTTGGCCTCGGATTCGGCTCTTGCCCTGCGAAATTCAAGGCTGGCTACATCGCAATCGGGATCCACAAATTCATCTCAAACATTTTCACCGACAGCGAATTCGACATAGATCGAAAGGCGGCAATTGCGACCGAAAATAATGCCAACGAAGCCCATCAAGGCCGCATTGTTGCAGTCGACACCTACGGGTGCTTTGAAAACAGTGACTTCAGAAACATCTAGTGTGGCAGCAACTAGTTTGGCTTCTTTGGTGGCTGCTTTTGGTCCTTTAAGGACGTCAACACTTAAACCACCATCGAATCGAGGCCGTAAACCAATAAAACCAAAGTTTATTTCGGAGATGAAAGAATAACGTCAAAAGCACATCGACACTCTGAATAAAAAAGCAGAAAGAGGCCAAGCGATTGACTCGAATGCCAGAAAAATTAGGACTTTTGCAAAAATTAACCAAAAGTAACTCGAATGCAATTTGTTTAGGCGGGTTGTTCACTTAAATGTTTTAACATGAAAAAGAAGCTACTTCTCTTGCAAAATCTACGATTCTGGTTATGAGAAGGAAGCTAAGCCCAGCGAAACATAAATTGAACCCATTTCCACTTAATTTTTTTTTACATATATCCTTTTATTTTGCTAATAAAATTTCACAAATAATTCGTTTTCAGTTTAAATGGCCATTTTGAACCACTGAAAGAATATACAACACATAAAAATTATTGATCGACTTTTAAAACTGTAATTTTTGAAATTTTTAAGTTCTGTTTAATTTAAAATTTTGATTTGCTATTGAACTCGACTTTCAAACGAATGTTATGGCCTCAAGACCTTAGAGCGTCAGTAGGTGGGCACTCTACTCTACTGATTTTTCATGTGCCAAACCGGTCCGAATTTTGGTTAAAAATATTATTTATTGAAATCAAAATTATACAACGCTACAAAATTAGGCTTTTTAGGCCCTGTACCGAAGGTACAAGAGCCTATTGGGTTTGTGCAAATGTATGTAACAGGTAGAAATAATGGTCGGAGACCCCCCAAAGTTACCCCCATTATGGTCAGGAGTGATAGAGGAGTCGATATAGCCATGTCCGTCTGTCCGTCTGTCCGTCTGGCCGTCCGTATGAACGAAAGGATCTCGGAAACGGTAATAGATAGAGACTTCGTGTTTTTTGCATTCGACTAGGACTGCTCCGGAATTTTACAAGTTTATTTTGAAATCTTGCCCCTCCCCCCCTTCCCCATAAAATCACCCCCAAGGCTAAAAATTTCCTCGGCACAAAAAAAAGTAAGTATGCCAGTATAAAGATATCGTCTTTCAAAATCCAAAAAGTTCATCAAAATCGGATAATAAATGACGATTTTATAAGCAATTGAATTTGAGCGACCCCCCTTTTCGTTTCATACATAAAAAAATGTTTTATAAGGCACTTAGTGGTGCAGTGAGAAGTGGTCATGTGTTTGGTCATAAGCTAGGGGAACATTTAGTGTGTTTGTTAGGCGACCTGTGCTGGTACAGGGCCTCTTACAGTCGGTTACGCCCGACTGTGATTTTCTTACTTGTTGGAATTACTTTTGATGAGATCTAATGGAGAATTCGGAGCTAGTGGAGTAAATCATTGCTATGTATAACATTTTCAATATTTACCCTTAAAATAGCTTTGTACACCTAAAACATTTCAGCTTTAATTTTAAAATTGATTATAGCTATGAATAGAGAAATGTTTGCTCTTTCAGACATAGGCTAACCTTTATAAAATATTTTGAGTATATACCTATAAACAATCTAGTGACATCAAATCGTTTTTATTATTGTTGTATAAAAAAGTCTACTACTAAGGCATAATTAAATTAGATTAAGCAGAAAAGGTAGCTTGTCTTAACTATAATATGTACTAATAGCATAAGAACAAATCTGTATATCATACTGAATGTCCTTGAAAGATGTGCACATAAAATACAAATACCTAAGTTAATGCCAATTAAATATACAACAGATCTGATCAGATTGGGTTCAAAATCCACAATGCAACTCGCAGCTTTACTCCAAGTCTCTATAAAAAGGATGTATATTCTATATTGGATCAAAATTCCTCTTTGCCATTTCACATGACGAGTTTTTTTAAATTCAAACGATTTGCATACGAAATTGTATTTTATTTTAATTTCTTTTTTATTTGCGTGTGACTGGTTTTCAAATTTATTTACGTTTTTTTATTTAATTTTTTTTTCGTTTGTTTTTTTTTTTTTTTTTGTATTTTCGGAAACAATAAAATACAAATTTGCTACTTTATTTCGCTGATTATTGTTGTTGTTGCTGGCTGCGTAAAATTGCTTTTTCATGACCTCATGTGGCGCAAAGGCGTCTGTCCCAATGCATTGTGAGAAAAAGGACATGACTATATTTATATAGGGTAAAAGAGATAAAAATTGAACATTTAAGTGAAAAAACAAAATCGACAACTGCGAGTGTGAAGAAGTTTTGCGAGTTTCTATGCTGAACGATAAAAATAAAACATACAAAAAAGACAAAAATTGTAGACGGAAATGGGAAAGTGAAAAAAAAAATTTGTGTTGATTTGAATTTAAAAGTAATTTTGCCATATTTGCAAATATTTGTCGTGCAACGCTTTTGTTGTACTTGTTTTCTGTTTTTTTTTGTTGTCATTGCAAAATTTTGTGTCCTTGTTTGGCTTTTTATTTTTGTACCATGAAATGTAATACTTTTTTTATGTTTTGTATTCGAATTTATGCAAATTTTGTTGCACATTTTTTTGGGAGTCATTTAAATTTTTACATTTTACGTTTTGCTTTAAGGCTTTACGACTTTTTTTTTTATTTTTTGTATTGAAATTGATTTCACTTTTTCAATTATTTTATTGATTTTATTTTCTATCAATTTATTTGGAAAAAAATGTTGAATTGCTTAGTTTAAACTTGTGATTGAATTCAATTGAACAGACAGAAAAGTGAGTATTTTTATGTTTTATTTTTAATTGGCTTAAAAGTTTTTAATTTTTTAGCATAATTTATAATTGAATTGCAATAAAAAAAATTTAAATTCTGTGTTGTTCTACAAAATACCAGATTTATTTTAAATCTAACACTTAAAGCTTTAAATCGCTACAAAATATTTATTATTAAAATATGCTGAAACAGCTGAGCCTGAAGGCTGTGTCTACTGACAGAATCATTAATCTCAGCAGACTCATTGCAAGGAAAAAAATTCAGTTGAAACCATAAAAGCAAAGTACGTCTATAAAAATGGCAAACACCAGACGCATAATAATCAACTCGGCGGACACTTGCGAGGACATTGTCTGCATTGCGTTGCCAGTTGGGAGGAAGAATAACTTCACTTTGACTGTTGTTCTGTAGTAGCTGCTTTGCATATTTGCACTTTACGTTAATGTCGTCTTGTCATACAAAACATTAGTTTATATGGCAGCCGAACTTTGCAAACTCTGCGCTTGTTGCATAATTAATATGATGTATTGTTGTGTTTTGCGGCATATCTGTTTATTTTTGTAGCAAAAAAAATTTTTTTTTTGTATATCAAACTATGTAAATTAATTTCACAGCTGCATGAATGCATGTGTTTATTATAATTTTTTTTTCTATTCATTCGTTCATTCATTCATTCATTTTTCAAACTCATTCGTATCCGCCACTTCACTTGTTGTACTAAACCATTTGAACACCCATTTGCTCGTTTATTCATTCATTCAGTCATTCATTCTTTCATTCATTCTGTCTGCACTTTAACCTTAGGTTTTATTTTTTGTCGAGTTTGTTTTAAATGAAATTGACCGTAAACGAAGCGTAAAACAGCAAATAAAATTCAATTTGACATTTCCCTTAACTCAATTTAAGTGTCAAGTGAAGCATTTTTTGTTTTTTGTGATTTATTTCATTGATTGCATTATATGGTTACATATTTAAATTTTTCGATACTGGGAATTTAATACCAAAAGAAAGAGCAGGTAAAAAAAAAAAAATAATGAGATTTAAAACTAACGTGAGAGTGTAAGGTGGGTGAGTATTCGATTAGACCTCTATCAAGCAAATAATATTGCTTTGAAGATTTTTCAAGAATTTTCCTGCATCTGCCGAAGTACTTTAAATTTTTACAAAAAATATTCAAATTGTATAACATGCAACACAGCTGTCAAACCCACCGCGTAACAATGCTTGAATTAAGTGGTGGGTCGAAGATTTTTATGCCCTGTACCCATTAGGGGATATATTATGTTTGAGCAAATATTTGTATTAGGCAGATATTTATATATCTTATCGGCATAAAAATTAAGTCAATATAGTTAAAATTTAAATACTTAAAGTTTGAATATTTAGTCTGTCCTTTCGTTCTGAGTTTCTCATTGCAAAAATTTTGTTTTTCTTAAAGCATCTAATTCGGTATATCTTACTTCAATTCAAATAAAATATTCCATATATATCCAAATCGGATGACTACACAAATTTTTCTCTTCCTGAGTTTTTGGAAGAAAAATATTTTCTTGTGGTTTATTTTAGTTTCAATTTACAAAGTAGTTGTATCTTACAATGCAATCCCTTTTTAGATCGATACACTTATTCCAGCAATTTTCCAACTTTTTGATTCAGCCCGAAAAATAGTTTTCCTGAAGGTCTGCAAAATACTCCTCCGCAGCGTCGATGAACTCCTAGCGCGTGCTGAATTTTTTTATTAATGAGCCAATCTTTTGAGGTTTTGGGGAGATAATAGACCTAGAAAGTCAAATCAGGCGAATAAGGTGGATGAGGAAGCAATTGAAGCCCTAAATCGTTGATTTTAGCCATGGTTGCGATGCTGTTCTGTGCCGGCGCTAAAAACTTGTAAAAACAAATTTTTTTTCAACTCATATGAGGCCATTTCGCAACGATCTACCTTCAATCGCTACATTAATGCGCAGTAATACTCGCTGTTGATGCTTTTTCCACTTTGGAGGTAGTCCACGAAGAGTATGCCATGAAAGTCACAGATCTTTCTAACCCATTGAGCCTCCCTCGGCCGCTTCGGAGCACTTGTGGCCTTGCAGGGTACTCATTCTCATCTCATACAGTTATTGATCGACGCCCAAAGTCCAAACACTCTTACGAAGTGCGCTCGTGTTCGAATTTTTAGTCTGGACTGAGCATGCGCGGCAGCCAGCGGCGAGATAATTTGTTTCATATGCAGAATATCGCCCAATACACGAAGTGTGCGCTTAGTACTAATCCTTGTGGCATCTGATAGCACTTTACGGTCATGTATTTTTTTGACATTGTGCTATGTAACCGCAGCGGAGGGCCTGCCACTGCGGACTTGGTCGGCAGTGGAGTTTTGGCCACCACGAAACTCTCGAAACCAATATTTCGCGTTGTAATCTGAAGGAGCACTAGCCCCATAATATTTATCCAATAAAAAAAAATATTGTCATCATCATCATCATCAACATCACCTGACAAAACAAAACTTAGGGTTGCATCGCGCTGAAAATTGACATGTCAGCCCAAATATGAATGGATTTAAGGCACCGTAATCTATTTTGCTATTGCTGCGCATTCTAGCGGTCAATGAGGTTACTTTTCACCCCAAATGCATACATCGACGATAACAACACCAACGGTAAGTGTTCATGAGTCGACAGGCGCTGGCATCCGAAAGGAACTACAACGAAGGCTACTTAATCTTTGCGACATCCAGCAAATGTTCATTGGCGGCAGCGAATTTCCTCCTTGATCAGACTGACCTTCACCTTGATGATTCAACAACTGTCTTATGATCGAGCGCGCGAGTAGAGGAGCCCTAGTGTACAAAGATACCAATCTGATTATGGGACGGTGACGTCTATGTGCAGAAGGAATCAGAAAACAACTGGAACTAAAACAGATCTGCAACCTGGACGGTCTGACAACAATTTACATGCTTCAACTGTACCAGGAAGATCTGTCCTCTGCACTCACGCGTCGGAATTTTATACCAACGTGGAAATAAAGCAAAACAGAATAGCGATCGAAAATAAAAATATTTAAAACCAGCATAAAACCCATCCTATATTATGGCTCAGAAAGGTGGATGTTTCAGATAGGATTAGCGGGAAGTTCTATGCTTTTGTCAACAAACGATCTCAAATATTAACCTATGGAAACCAACAAACATCGATGCTATCAACATCAAAGTAAAATGGCGCAATAAAAAATTTAAGAGATAACACCTTGTGCAGATCAGAAGACAACATTGCAAAGTTGTTACAGTGGAATCTACAAGGCAACCGTTCAAGGCAAACATAAGTTTCGGGTCCAGGTCAACATGAAAATAATTAAGAGTCCCCGCAGTTTATGGAGGGCATTTGCTTTCGCCCTATGCTCCAATAAAGGTAGATGCTTTTAGTCACTTTACAACATACGATTTAAAGTATCAAGGACTTCAAAAAAAAAAAGTAACAAGATAGAACGCTGCAGTCGAGTTGGCTCGACTACGAGATACCCTGTTCCTAATGATGTGTATGAGGGTCACCCTTTCCATTGGCCAGTTTTCGTGTTCGTTATATACAAGTTATCTGAAGAATAAATAAAAGAACCTAAATATGAAAATTGTAAGGCTCAGTATCTCATGTCTTTAAGATCTCGATTTTCATGTGGACAGCCAGATAGACAGACGTACATGTTTATATCGATTTGACAGATGATTGATGAATGAATGAATGACTGAATGAGGTCTGTCTCGTTTCTCTTCGCCTGTTACATACATTTGCACAAACTTTATATAACATTTTTCTATATAGGGACAGTGTATAAAAACACTAATTGCTAATTAGGAACATACTACCCATATAAAATTAAATTTCAATAATAAGTCGAAAAACTTTAGGAGTGGTGCATATAAAGGAGCAATAGCCAGTTTCTAACTATTCCAAGTTACATCGAAAGAACCATTTCCTGCCATTTAAATGTTAGTAAATAGTTTAGTTTTAATCTTAAGCACCTTTCACTATTTGTAGTTCATGGTTCTTGCAAATATATGGTTCTCTGATTTAACTACCGCAAACTAAAAGCCTTTGATCAGTTAAGCTACGCTTTAACTCAAAAGAATTGATGAGTCATCTAATGATAGATGCCCCTTGAGTAATACATCAAATCAAATTAGGACTTCATGTACCGAAGCTGAAAATCACATTTGGTGCGGAAATTGACACTCAAGCATACAAAGATTGAATGGCTGACAGACGCCTGGTTAGTTGAATAAAACTACATACACAGACCAACTGGAATGCGCAGCATAAGGGCTTTCAATCGTACAAACACACACACACTCCGAGAGAACAGCCCAGCCAAACAAGCAAGGCACATCAATTTAATGCCGGACCCGTAACTATGTCGCTTCAAAACGAGTTCTGGGCTAGATGCCATGTGTGAGTGTGTCACTGGCATTCACACCACCGCCTTCGACATTGAATGAAAAGAGGCAGTAATGTTTCTTGCAAAATTTCCATAAAACATGCAATAAAAGTACAAGGACAACGAGTACTAAAGTAGATGCGTAAACACGACAAAGAAATACATGAGTAAATGAATGAAGAAAGGCTTGCTAGTGAGATACAGATGATACAACACATAAAAGCATAACAAGCTAACGATAAAACAGTGTGACTCGAGTCAACTGAGTGTGTGCACATATGTAGTAGTATATGGAAGGATGACATGAGGCCAACTCTTGTAAAGTAAAAAAATGTCATCATCACTTGACAACGCAATACTTCAATCAAACACTCACACACACCCACAACTTTCAGACTTTCAGACTCAGTGCAAGTGCTATGAAAATTGAAGCAGCTGGAAAAACTGAAGTAAAAATGGTGCAGCAGCAGCAGCAACGGAAACGGAAATGCTGCGTAGAAAGCGAAGACAAAAAAGTGTGAGTGCTTGTTACTATTACAGTGCAGCACCTCTCAGCTGACAACTATCTAACTGACAGACTCTTAAAACTGTTGCTACTTCTACTTCTATTTTTACGAGTAGTGCAGTACGTGAGTTTGTGGGCGTATTTGTCTTTTAAATTATAGTATTACAAGCAACTTGCAGCATATTTGAAAACATGTTATACTATATTGTTATTGGTATCCAATACTACGTAATATAGGTACATACATACGTTTTTACGATATGTCGTTCGTTGCTGCAACCAAAGACAGCATATAGCTGTAGCTGTTCTTCTGTGATTGAAGTGCTCAGCAAACATGGAAGGCGTTATTGCAACAGTATAGAAAATGCATGTTTATTTGTTTTCAACTCAATTTGAAAAATAAGAAAACAACAATAAGAAATAAATAAAGAAAAATATAAGAAAAAGAAAAATATTACATCGATAGAGCCGAAACTTATCTACTCATCACACTTGCCATGATCTTACTGAGCCATGAGTAAAATAAATAAAAAAAATTCTAAACTGGAAAAAATGTGGTGCTTATTGTTTTTGGTTATATTTAAAGATCCTTACTTATTTTGATACTAATATCTCAAACAATGTGTAAATAGAGCACATAATGGGGTCATGACTAGGATAAATTGTTTGCCACAAATCCGGAACTTCTCTTTAAGGTAATGTTGCTTCGTTTGAAGTTGGTTCTGGAAGTGCAAAGTGTTGACATAAGAGCAACATTCGATTGCTTGGCGTGAACCAACTATTATGGCGACCTCCTCAGTCAATTTTTGTAACAGTGATTTGACCATGCCACGCTCAAGGAAGCTCCGTTCCCTATTGGCAATAAAGTGAGGCAGTCAATTTTCGCAAGCCTCTTTTGAGGCCAATTTCTCGCCAGCTAAATTGTTCGACATTGACAGGAAGAGATGGTAATCCGATGGTGCCAGGCGCCAGGTCCGGTGGACCATCCGAACTGCTGGAGCTTCTGGCGTGGTTCAATTGAAGGGTGTGGTCTGTCGTTGTCCTGATGGAACACAATTCCTCTCCTAGATATACCTAATTGAAAAAAGAGCGCGAAATACGAAAAGACTTTTGTTTCAACCCTGTATATGGAGTAGCTAAATCAACAAAAAGCGACTTAATAACATCTAAAAGGAAGACATCTAAAAGAAAAGCATTAATTTGATAAACAAACAAATTAATCAGCATTATTTTTTATGCAACGACCAAATTTTCACCGCAGGCGAGGTCGGTTTGTTTGGGAAGATCTTCCTAAAACAACGTATGTCTACCAAACTGAAATTAAGTCGGTTAAAAATAGGTTCGGGTAGAAAATCAGAAAAGTCCAGACAAATTATGCGTGCAAAGAAGCTGTGCTCTTTTAATGCTTATGACATACCTGTAGATTAACGAAACTCTGCAGACATTTTCATAGAATAGTTTTAACATTGTTTCATCCTTAGGTTCAGAACACGCCTAGTCATCCGCCAGAAAATGAGCTTAAAACTGCTGAACGACTTATATTCGCCAATTCCAATCATTTTATTTGACACCAATTGTGACTTGCGTAACTACGCTGTACTTCTAAAAACATCTGATATTTTTACCAGTAAGGTAGGATGATATCACTCAATTTTTAAAACATACATATTAAAAGAAAATGAATGAATTTCTTTGCTTGGAATCAGCTGAAGGCAAATGTAATAGCGAAATGTTTGAAGACTTTATAAAAATGCCTTATGCAACACAACCAAATCGAAGCGAAGTTGACCACGATTATGCCCCTTTATGCTTTCTTCGACCAAAAATATTGTAGGAAAAATATAGAAAAATTTAGGACCGTTGCTGATCTTCATATTTTTGCCTAGTACGAAATTCATCTAGATTTGCAATTGCATCTACTTGGTAAAGTGAAGTGCACGGCTTTATAAGTTCACAAATTTGTTGGAAGTGGGGATACGCTACAATGATAAAGTTGGTAATGCGACAATTAATGGTTGTCAATAAGCCTGAAAATAAGACCAGACTGTGCGGAAACTTAACTTAACAATGGCATTTATTTATTCTGGCGGGCTAATTAGGCACTATTGACTGTTCAGTAATGTCTGACTGACTGCAGATCAAACGCTCTTGAAATATTTTCCATATTTGCAATATATATTCGACAAATGAAATGTAAAATTTAATAGCAAGAGCTGATTGCTGTTCAGTGCTGCCATAAAGATGACAATGCTGTATGTGGGTCCAGCTAGTTGCAATCTCGTGAGGTTGGGACAACCATTCACAAAATTTACGTGAATTTTAATTCAATGAAGATCCGAAAACGGCCCTTAGAATTCCATGACATTCAAACACTCTGTTTATTTTATAGAACCTACATAAAAATCGATATTGAGAAATGGCATACAATTTGGCAAAGATCTTCAAATGGGGCTTAATTATGTTTGCCCGTACTGGACGATCTGGATAAGAATATGAGTTGGGAATATCTTCGTTTATAGTTTTTCGATAACTGCTTTAAGTCTGATACAGAACTTATAAAGCATGGAAGGGGAACTTTTGATATAAAATCTGAAGCAAACCATATTGTAGTATGTCTGAAGAGGCTTGACAATAAACCAGTTCAACTAATATCTTTATGCATAGACCATCAACGCGTTAGAATGTGTAAACGCTAGAGCCCAAAAGTAAAGTTTAGATTTTTGTGCTAAGGACAGCGATTGGACTTGGGTGATATGCTCATGCAGCTCTACAAAGTAAATCAACGCTCAAGAAAATGGTATAAATGAATCTTCTATTTTTAACTCGGAATTTTCGTCACATATTTCTGCTGGGAAAAGGACGATATTCAATGCTTAACGTTATTTTAATCCAATTTCATCTGATGGCTCTGTTTCGAGCAGTGTATCCTTGCAAAATAAAAAATAAATTTAGGAGTCAGCGGAATCCATCAGACTCACAAAAAAAAAAAAATTTCTGTCTTATCATACCTAATAATATATAACAAACCTAATAATCTAATTTAATATGGTGGCACCTTTGTCCAAAAGTGCTCAAATGCAAAGCTAATGCTAGTGCAAAAATGACAGAGCGTTGCAACTTGAAATTTTGGTTCAATTATTTTTGAAGTCACAAAAGGAAAGTAAAAACAATTTTTTAGGCTACAGGGAAAAATTGGATTCAAAAAGCCTAAATTTCTGAAAAACACAATTCGTCGTAACTCACTTTTCTTTATACTCACATGGATGTGATGTGATGCATATGTAAAGGCCTTAAGTAAAACCTCTGATAACGCATCATTTTAAGAGGAAAATAAAGAAGATATAGCAGTGCCTGACTAGTATTCCAGATATTGACACTCTCTGTATTCTTGGAATTATAGGAAAAACAAAGCAGCTAGCGTTAAATGTTCTGCCAATTGCTACATGTTATTGTTTATTTACTGGAATGCAACCATTTTTCGATGAATCGAATCAGATATACAGCACATCAGTCGCATTTACACTTGTTCTAACGCATTCACTGCCATTTTCACAGAAGCATATCGTCATGCGATTAAATCTATATGCTCAGCAAAGTGTTTCGGTATTTGGTTATCACACATATAACAACATAGTCAATAGTTTACACAAAATGTTTATTTTATAGTGTATACTTCGATAAATAATACAAATTGTAATTGTTTAAAATTCAAATAGTATTTCTTTTTGCTCTGCTCGGCACTGCTTTGACTGCTGAACGCATATTTCCGTATGCAACATAAAACTTTTGTAAATATTTAATTGCATACGATTTTAATTAAAGAATTGCATTGCTGATTGTATTGAGTTTCCCATTTTTTTTTTTGGTGGCTTCAGTCTGTAAAGTTTTCAGACTTCAGTTTAAAGCAATTACATATTTTTTTATGCCTTATGCTTGATTTAACCACTGAATATTAAAAATATTTACACAATTAAAATAATAGGAAAAAAATAAACCTATTAAAAAATATGAAGTATAACAAGCAGGCCATTACAAATAATTGCACTCTACTTGACCCAAATGTAAATAGCTCTCCTAGAATTTAAGAAGTTTTGTAGAAAGTTGAATTGTAATATGTTTATAGCTGCCAACCGTATGCAAAGTTTTTGCTTGCATGCAACAAGCTGATAAGAGTAGATTTTATTATTTGATTTTTTATTTTATTTTCTTAAATTGATTTTAAAACAAGAAATTTAAATGTAAAAACCATTTAAATAAATTTCACAGCATTAAATTGGCAAGCTTTAACAAAAAGTTTAAATTTTATTGTTATCAAAAATCTTCTTAAGGCGAGAAAGTTTAATGGGAAAGTATTTGGCTTTCTATGTTTTTTCGATTTATTGATTTTTGAGCACAAGTTGGAAGGTAGAAGAGCGACGTAAGTGGCGACAACGAATATTTCGATTATTTTTAACTAGAAACTTGTTCAGAAATATTTAATTGGAATCGAAGAAATTGTAAACTATTTTTTCACAATGAGGTAAAGTGGTACCAAATTGAAAAATAAAAAAAAAAAATAAAAATACTTAAAGATATTCGAAATAATATTCATACTTATAACAGAAAAAAGGAGTTCAGCCACTTCTACATCCTTCAACAGATTTTGCTTAAATTATGTTTGAAGTATTGCCAAAGCGTCAATCTAACGAATTCTGATAAGACATGCAATAAAAACTACAAATAATAACTTTTGTCTTATATAGTTATAAGTCAAAAAACTAAATATTGAGACTTAATTTTGAAAATATTCTTAATATACAGGGATACCTCTATATGTGCAAGGTGCCAACTGGATTAACGATTTTAATAAAATCAAAGAAGTAGTAATTCAAAATAAAAACGGAGATTTAATAAGAATGGGCGTTCTGAACGTAAAGATTGGACAAGAGCAACAAGAGACAGCTAATTGTATACTACCTTTGTTTATTATCGACTCCAAAACAGCTCTAACAAATAGTTTTAAAAAGAGATGATTTGATGCACAATTTAAGAAGGCCTATAGACATTTGAATACCTAAGCACACTAAGAAAATCACAAGGTCTAAATGACAAAGAAAGATACCTCACCGCAAAAATGATTATACAAAATTTTGCAATACAAAAAGCAACAACATTCAATCGGTCTTGACCATAAAATAAACAGCTTGACAAATAATAAATATTGCTGAAAAATAGGTAAAGAAGTAAGAAGTAGGCCACATCAAGTTGGACTACACATTTCAGCTGATGAGTTTAGTTGTTGTTATCATACACTACTGAATGTTTCTACAAAGATGAATATCTGGATAAGTCGGTGAAAATTTATGAGCTAAAAAATATGTTAGAAAAATTTATGATGAACAAGGCGCCAGACTTAGATAGAGGCCATACGAATTTTACGCCAATGCATCAAAACAGTTCTTAAATGTCTTAGTAAACATTTACAACAATATTTTAAATAATTGAAATTTGGATGACACATTTATTAGAAGTGTTATATTTTCTATTTTTAAAAATGGAAATCCGAATAGTTCCGAAAATTTCGTTCACGAACTGTTCATTGAAAATTTTAACGGGCAATGTTAACGATCGAATTTTGCGACATTTGGCAATATATAAAATTTATCCTTAATAGTTAAAATAAAGATATTCAAGAAAGAAGGTCAATTTTTTTTTTTGATTTTAAAGCTGTATTTGACATAGCTCCGAGGAAATTATTAATATTTAAACTGCACAAAATGGGTATATCATCCAAGATGGTTAAATTTGTTGAGAGTATTTACAAATACACTAAATGCGCAGTGTGAACCGGAGAAGAATTATCTGAGGATTTTTAAACAATGAACAGCTGAGAGATAATGAGTTGGAGATAATGGTATTTCGTAAAGGAGGTAGCATGTGAACTAGAGAAAAGTGGTATTTTAAAGAAACTGAGGTTGAATGATTATGATTATTTAAGTTCCAAATTAACGTCTAGTATATCATTTGTTTCTCATGTCAAAAATAAGAAAGCAATATTAAAGGTGGCTCTAAACTTTAAATAAAGTCTTTTTTGAGGCAAAGAAATATAAATTTCAGTGCAAAGTGGATTCTTTTTAAATCTGCACGCAGCTCCATTCAAACATATGAAGCCCAAGTATGGGGCATTCGTGTTTTAACAAAGTTAATCCGTTACATAGGGACTTCATTAAATGGATATTGCAGCTACCCGATAACATACGAAATTATATTATTGACATAGAACTTTCAGAACTTTATATTATAAAAAGTACAACAGATTTTCACATATCCTAACAAAAATTTTATTAACAAAAGGCATTTTATGGCACAAATTTAACTATATATATAATTTTGATATACACTCGACAAATAGGATAACGCTAAGGAAATGGTACGTGGAGATTTTATGGTTTAATATGGTTCAAGAATATATAAGTCTCGAGTGATAACCGCATATATAGGTACCTAAACTTTGGAAGAGGAATGCCGTATTATAATAATTTCCAATCGCAAAGAATAATAACGTGTATAATAAAGGTAAGTAAGTGTTTTATTGTGTCTAAATGGTAGTCTATATCGACAAGCTAACTCACGATTATGCAATTTAAATGAAGAAGAAGATATCCACCATTTCCTTGACAGATGCTCTGTATTAAGAAAATTTTAATACATGTATTTTGGAAGACCTCAACTAATGGAAAATGAAATTATAGATGTTTTGAATGGCTTTCCTGAAGATAATTGGTATAGCTTAGTAAGTAGAAATAGCAATGAATTATAGGGAACTAGTAAAAACTGTATATAGTTTCTAATCTTTTAGGGATAAGTTTGGTTTTAGTATAAGCATCAAATGAATTTGAGGACTATAGGTAATACAGTTTATATTGGTGAGGAACATTATTCGTATGAGGCTGTATGACAAAAGATCGCAGAAATTAAAAATATAGGTAGTGCAATGATACAATACATCAAAAACTGCAGGTGTATTACAGTATAAATTTATCAAAAAATTATCATATCTCTTTATTAATGTAACATTAGAACTCTTGATTTGATGCCAAACGCTTAAAGAGGATGAATTTCATACGAGAAAGTTAAAAGTGTCAGTGAGCAAAGTCTCTAATAGTTGCAGCTGATTAACTTTTTTTTAAATATAGTGGGTGGATTCAGCTTCTTAACGCTTAAAAATGTTTTTCAATGCTGAAGAAGGAAATATTTTTCATAAAAATTCATAGCGAATGAAACTTTACGCAGAATAGGTAACTTGAATAAATTATCAAATAAGACAGTTTTGGAATATAATAATTTTTAATTTATATAAATTCCGATTCTGATTCAGCGGATTCATCAATATAATTACTAAAAAATCTATAAAGATCTGAATCAAATTTATTTGCATACAAATTTTTAATAATTAATCATAATTTTCAGAGTACTCTGCAGTATAATATACTGGTTATGTGAGTCGAATCACGTTAAACAAAATTAATTGGCTAAAATTCGATTGCCAGCTAGCTTTATTAGACTTAAAACCAAACGACAACATTTATTACTTTGTAGCTCCAATTTTATAGAGTAAACTAAAGCCAAACTACGTGACTATGATTTAAATGCTGGCGTTAAATATAACAAAGTACTTTATTCATTTTCACCAAATATTTTATTATAGATGCCTTTCAAAATGGCTTTCTTCTCGCAAAACAAAAGGAACATATTCAAAGTTTTGCAACGGAAATAAATAAACTATTCTTCTTTTATTTTTGCTTTCGCATGTCTATTAAATTCAGTTGAAAGGAATATTATTTTATTGTTAAATATTTACTAACTCCACTCTGCGTACTTCGAAACTCTGGTGCTCATTCAGTTCCACGCCGCATATTAAAAGTACATACATACTTACAATGCTGAAAACCTTGGGGAATTTGTACAGAGTGCTTGTGGCATATAAATAACAATGACAGAACTTATTCATTATGTGCACGCTTTCGTTCCACTTCTTTTGCTCTCTACCAGCTGCTCACTAGCACTCACTTCGTAGTACAGAAATTTCATACTAAAATAGTAAAATGTTCAACTTTTGACTTGAAGTACGTTTTTCTCCTAGTTGTAGAGTATTTTATTGTACTTTATTTAAGTCGATTTGAATTTAATTTAAGGAATGCCACAGCTACAAAATAGCTCAACTCGAGCATGTAATAAATCATCAAATGTCCAATTTGCTCCAGAGCGTATAATTTTTTTGATTAGCTTAAAATTCTCGTACAAGTGTAGAGAAATTTAGTTTTGTTGTAAATTTTAGAAATTCCCAAAGTTCTTGTGAAATTATTTTTTATTCAATTATATTTTTTTTTTTTTTAGTATTTGCATGAATTCTCTGCTGTTTATGCCTTCGACATGTTTGTCGATGGAAGCAAGTGAGTACCTAAATATATATACATATATAGACATGTATATAGTTTGACTGAAGTTAATTAAATTTCGTTGGAAAAATTTGCTATTGTTGTTTTAGTTGTTTTTGATATTGCACTACTTTAGCATGTCAGTGTGTGCTTGTGTATAGATACATAATAGGAAATATGATAGATTGTTACAGGCAATATATGAAAGTGTACAGAGATGAAGTTAAAACAATTTTGTACTATTTAATTGTTTGGTATACAGGTGAAGAGGATAGTCAGTGTAAAAACTATTTTTAAACAAAATTGGTTGAAAATTTTGAGCATAAAAGGCTTTAAGCATCTCTTAGACATACTCTGTGTGTTTATATTATACATATTTACAATTGAGACTCTTGATATAATCATTTACCGTTAAAACTGTAGTGAACACCATATATATAATAAATCTAACCAAGTCTGAAACTTACTCACCCCTGAAGCTGTTGGAACTCATGAAGAACCTATCAACACAAATTTAGATCCTTTTTTTTCTATTCACTGAGAAAAATGGACCATCTGTGAAAAGTTATGAATTGGCTTGATGAGTGGTTTGTCCTGAATGGAAAGAGGTTCTTTTGAAATGACTTTAAGCGCTTTCAGATGGAAGAAAATTACTATCCGATACAGAAATATACGATACTTCAAAAATTCAGCCACCTCCGCCCATAATAATTGATTCTGTCAACAGAATATCTGATATGATCGATGATATTAAATCTGTTATTGGGCCCAACGACTTATAATACAGGGTTTAATAATAAAGATACTATCTATCGACAATTACCGAAAACTGTTGAGATGCCTACAAGATAGAATGGTTCAGTTTCACCATTAGTAACCCAAAGAAGGACGGGCGTTTAGAATTGTAATAAAGAACCTCCACTTTTCCACATCTCATGACTTCATTTAAGAAGAACTTTTGACAAATTACAAAAGAGTTATCAAAAATTACCAAAAAGCCGCTTTTAGTAGATTTAGAAATGTCAAAGACTTAACCCAACTATGCTGTTCTGTAGTAAAGGTGGAATGGTCTAATAAATTCGATGACTTAGTCCAGTGTCATAGGTGCCAAGAAGTAGTACCTACTCAGATCATGCTTGCAAATTAAGAATGATTGTGCTCTATGTCTTAACTGTGTTGATGCACATACTGATAGTTATAAAGAATGTAGCATGTATGAGATATTGCTGGCCCGACGTGATGAACCAAGCAGTTTGTCAATGAATTATCGCCAAATAAATATTTCCTCCATATTGAATTCATTGAAAATTCATTGATTTTGTTTAAACTTATTGCTTGGTGATTATGAATTTGAAATCAGCTTTTATGCTTTAAAATCAGGCTTTGATACCGTCGTAGCAGTCAAACGTAAGAAACGATGCAGGGACTCGGAAAGGGTTAATGTGTCAACTATTTACAAAAGGTATTCCTTTCTGATGTCTAATTAAAGAGAGTGTATTTAGGCTTCCTAAAATAAGGAAATTGTGAAACATCAAGAGAAAGCTGATCGGCTGAGTTTCGAGAGTTGCCCAAAAAAAAAAAAAGTTGGTAAGCTGATAAAGAACTACGAGATACTGGGATGTTTAATTAATTTAAAGTTAGATTTCTTCGACTCTCATCTTGACAAATTTTTTGAGAGCCTAGGACACTTTAGTGAAGAATAAAGTGAACGTTTCTATCAAGTTAAGAAAAACATCGGAACTCGCTATCAGCGAAGGTGGTACGTAAACTTGACGGCAGAATGTTGCTGGATGATGTAAAAGAGAAACACTTGATGTAAACAAGAAGCGCTAGAGAAATCTTTTATATAGAGCTTTTGAAGAAGAACAGATGGAAACAAGAAAAGAATTAAATTTAGCAACTTCATCAGACAGCCTTTTTAAAGGTTATACGATATACAAAATCCGATCGGGAAACATTCCTGCGGTACCAGGCTACGCAAATGTCGATGGTACAATGATTTGAAAAACCGACATTAGTTGAATAAACCCTTAAATACAAATATTTAGAGAATAGCTTTAAGTTCGTAATCGGCGTTCCCAGAAACCTCCCTGGAGTTTCAAGCGAATCCTATACCATATTTGGACCACAATGTTGCATTTTTGAAAACTGCCTTTAAATTCGTAATCAGCGACCTTAAAAAGCTCCAAGTAATGAAATTAAAGCAAATTCAATATATTTTAAGCAATATTGTTCGTCATTTGGGATCCGCCATTTTGAATTTTTGAAAAGTGCAATTACATTTGTAATTAGCGCCGCCAAATACTCCGAGAAACGAGTTTCAAGCGAATTCAATGAATTTTTCGAATAAGTGTTGGTTTTTTGGGGTTATTTAAAAACCATGAGTACAAGGGGTAAATGGACATCAAATTCCGATTTAGACCCTCAGATGAGTACTAAAATTGTTTTTTGTGTGGCTGTGTAATCATCGTCCTTATGAAACAAGTTTGCAATAAAAGCAACAACAACATATTTCAGCGAAATATTTCAGGAAATAATAGAGCGAATGGTGCAACAAGTGCTGTCCATCTTGACAATATTTATGAATACCAAAAAAAATGCAATTAAGTTTTCTTTTGCATCTAGAAAGCCAATGGAGCTTTGAAACTCTAAGTTGAAATTGAGAGCTTTGCTAATGTGGATGCGTTTCTTATTTCAGAAAGTGATATTAAAAGCTTGTGGAGTGTACGACATTATTTGTTCAAACCACAGTGGGAATAGATCGCAGGATAGGAGCATTAATTTTAATTAAAAACTTACTGAAACATGAGCCTCAGGAGGTAATCAATCTACCTCGAATACAGTTCTATATCAAGAGTGCCCAAGCCAATTTTATCACCACTGTAATTTATTGTCGTCTTGGACGGATTTATAATTTGTTTCTTTTTTATCTGGACTCAATGGGCGTTTTATAGTAGATGGTGACTGGAACTCTAAGCATAGTTGGGAGAATTCTAGACTAAATATTCAACGAGGCCGTGAACAATATTAAGCTATTACATGCCAAAACTGTGACATATCTTGAAAAGGTGCACCAACATATTAGCCAACAGATCCAGTTAGAATTTCTGATCATCTGAACTTTCAGTTAAGTCATGGTATACCAGCTTCTTCACTCTTTATTTATGAGAGTTCCGATTTATGACTTGTTCATTCTGCTCTAATAACATGAGTGCCAGTAAAGTGAAAAATATGTCCAGGTTTATGTAGTACAATGCAGACATTAACACTTTCCGGAAGGTATTGCACCAACGAATACATTTTATGGATATATTAAATAGTAGAAAACCCGATGGTACTGATAAAATGTTTGTAAGATATATATTCATGAGGTTCCTTTTCTCG
This sequence comes from Leucophenga maculata, assembly GCA_035044805.1. Classification (NCBI taxonomy): domain Eukaryota; kingdom Metazoa; phylum Arthropoda; class Insecta; order Diptera; family Drosophilidae; genus Leucophenga; species Leucophenga maculata. The sequence goes on along the minus strand of JAWNNP010001732.1, from coordinate 417,801 downwards.
CGACATCAACCACACCACTCCTAAGCCATTTGTCAATACAATGAAATCAACCTTTTAATGTTGAAGTATGCAATATTGTGCAGCTTAAACGAATGCTTCGTCGGAAATGGAAGGTTAGTGGAAATCTGCTAGACAAACGAGATTTCAATAAGGCATGCAGAGAAGCTACAAGGTTGCTCCAAAAAGTAGGAAACAAAGCTATCGAGGTCCAGCTAAAAAATTTGGACACTGTCGAGAAAGGACAATTTATTTATGGAGAGCTAAAAACGACCTACACGAAGACAAGTTCCAATCAAAGATGAAAACAATTTATGGTGTAGATCAGATAAAGCCAATACTGACGCTTTTGTTAAGCATTTAAGGCCATAATTTCAACCCTTTGATACTGTAATTATTGCTGAAATTTGTAAAGTGAAGGACTTCCTAGATTCAATGTGCCAAATGGACTTACCCATACATCATATCACTTCTTAAGAGGTGGTTAAGCAAATCGGATCTCTTGATTCCAGAAAATCGTCTTCGTTGGTGTTAATGGCATAGTTAAAGCGCTTTAAAAAAAAGGGGATACTATTCCTATCAATGATTTTTAATGCCTTGCCTTCCCTTACCTATAACTTGGAAACCTGTAAAATTGATCACGTCTAATGGTTCGATAAGCCTACTGCCATTTTTCTCCAAAGTATTCGAAAGAATACCTATTGGTGTAGGTCTATTAAAAGTGTTTGTTTAAACCTAAAATACCTTAAGTTTTTCTAATTTATGTTAAAAAGAATCGGAATTGTTAAAAACGTGGTTCTCGTTATATTGTCAGCATTCCATTCATATTTAAAGGCTTTAGCTTTAAATCTTCCTTCTTGTCAAATTACAACCGTAAAATAAACTTTAATTTAAAAAAAAAAGTCTTTAGCATGCTTGCTTCAACAGCAGTACGTAAATAATCTTTCACTTTTTCGTGGCGCTTGAAATTTGTCGGTACCCTTGGTAAAAGTTTAATTTTAAAAACTCTTAAATCGGTATTAAATAACATAAATTTTATTTATTTTTATTTGTTATCCTCGTTTAATTGTTTACACTGGCACTTTGCATAAAACTATTTGAAATGCCACGGGGCGTATACTTAATATATTGAATAAATGAGTGCATGAAATGTTTTTGTTTTTTTTTTTATTAGATACTATTTTACAATTTTTCTTTTACACATTTGATTGTGTGCTGTATTTGACTTGCTTTAGTATAAATTTCATTTCGATTTTGTTATATTTTTTGCCGATTTTCCCCAAAGTATCGTTAAAAGTTTACACAGCCACTCAGCAATGCAATTGTTTACAGTTTACTACAAAATCGTCCGAATTTTGACTTATTTCAACAAAGTCTAAATACTTGCATTGAGTATATTAATTATGAATTGTGCTTCAGCAAAATCGAAAAATTTTATTTAAGCTTCAAATCGATAATAACATATAGAAATATGAAAAAAAGCCAAGCTAAGTAGTGTTTAGTAGCTCTGCTGAGAATAATATAGTTCTTAAGCGCACAAAAGAGCAAAACAAATAATGAAGAAGTCTTAAATTTTCATTTGGCCACAAAACAATTGAAAGTTTTCGGCTTTTATGAGACCAGCCAGTAACCAAGCGATGCCAAATCGAGACAGCCATGAGAAAAATGGCAGCCACAGCAGCAGCCAGGACAGCCACAGCGGCATCAATGCTAGTAACTGGAGTTTGAAATTATTCGACCCATAACCACAACGCAATCAATTGTAGCTGCAGACACTTGAACACACTCTTCTAAAGTATTGTATACGTATGTATATTATGGACGCACATGCCACAGCGTGGGCGATTACTGCATGGCATGGTGCAAAAACATGTACGGTGGCTGGTGGTGCGCTGCTTTGTGGCAAGACATTTAAACCGCTGAAGTAATGGTGCTTAATAAACGTCTTCTCGACTCGAGTGCGAGCAAAATGTTCGTTGATGGGAAAGCGGCAGGCAGCCGTAATTATGATTTATGCTGCATGAAAATGTTGGAGGCGTTCTCGTGTAGCACCAGTAGCTAGCCAGCATCCAGACATGCGTTGCATATGTGGCGCGCACATGCTGCCTTTTACAATTGCATGTATGCGTACCATTAAGGTGACCATTCGCTTGAGCTTTTGTGCAGGTAGGCGTTGTTGTCTCAGGTGTCCAAACACATTAATAGATAATAGATAAATGTAGGAAAGGCTGCATACTTTTTAGGAATTTCACATTTGCTTGCTAAGCCAAAAATAGCTGAAATACGTGTGAGAAAATGACATTTGGCAGATGGCAGCAGCAATTTAATTTAGCTTAACTTATGACGTCTTTGCAGCATGTATCGAAAAGGCGTAGGCAGTGTTGTTGTTTATTGAAACGAAAAAAGGGTTTATTGAGTTTATCTACGGTTCGAGTATATTTTATATAAATAGATTGGCTGACGTCTAGACGACACCACATTAGTTTTTTGTTTAAAAGGATTTTATAGAAAGCTGGATAGTATCTTCAGTAAATAGTAAACGGTAATCCATTTAAAAGTGTGGTAGTTTATTCTTTTAAAAAAATGTATACGAATAAACGAATTGTTTTCTTAATTTTATGCTTTCAATATGTTTATTTTTAGAAAACTATTTCCTGCATAGTGAGCCTGAGTGACTGTTCCTTGTAATCTCGACTGTTTTTGAGATTTGCAAACAGTATAGTCTTAATAACCGATGTAATGCTTCAAACTTACCATTTTCCATCATGTGACCATAGTGCATTGAGACTGGGTAACATGACTGCCGATGCAGAAAATATGGCTTGTAAATGACGATTGTCAGAATTTAGTGAATAAATTTTGTTTTTTGTGTGGTGAGCACAGAATTCCAACCAATAAAACTCAAAGAAAATGCAAAATTTACAGCAAATCATTTATTTTTTCTAACCAAGAACAGCATCATCCATGGGTTCTGAGTTTCATATGTACAGCTTATGCGAAATTTCTGGAAAGCTTTATAAACGCAGTGAATTATGACTTGCCAATGATTTGGAGGAAATCCACATCGCGGAATGACTGTTGTTTTGTAAAACCAAATTTACATAATTTTATATAAGGTAAATTCAATAACTTCGAAATTAACTACTGTTGAAAAGCAAAGATGCTTCGATGCCAGGAAATTATAACTATAACAAGAGCCATTTAACAATACATCAAGTTGGAGCTGATGAAACATTTCGTAAAATTCGTAAAAGAGGAGGTGTGTGTTTCACTTACTGGATATTCGACGGATTTTATGTAGCATATAAGCAAAATCTGAGAAAAAGGCTTGTGAGCTGGAGGATTTTAACGGAAATTATAAAGCCAAGGTTTTCGTGGAACTTCTTCAGGAACTATTCACCGAACATTCAAGTTGAAAGCTTTTTAATGAATTTAAAAGTTCTATTAATACTTTTTTCCTGTGAATTTTGTTGATTATACTTGAATTAAAGAACAGGAATAAAGGTACCATTCATATTTGAAAGAAATGATAAGGAAAAAACAAAGAAATATTGTATGTTGGCTGTTTACTGCTGGTTCTTGAAAAAGGATTCTACTTGCTGTGGGCTTAGAATTTCAAAGTAATAGAGGACAAAATTGATTTGGAAGCAAAAATATTATGAAATATTCTTTTGCATCTTCGTTTCTTTAATTGTGAAATAAATTTGAAATACAAAAATATCATAATACTACGTTAGGATTGCAAAAAAAAACCCCATCCATAATAACCACCTGCTCACAAATGCACCTCCAGGCAAAAAATAACAATCAATCGGCGAATGAACGGATATCCAAATAGTGCGAATCGTAATGATCTTAACTCGAGCAAACTTTCTCTCAGAGCATTCGTATTCGATATATCAAGTAATGACACTGTTTAATAATTTTTTTTAAATATTTCGCATAGTCTGACTATGAAAATTCAGACCAAAATTTTTAATTTATCATTAAAATCATTTTTATCAACACCAAAATTCGTTAACTTCGACGCGCTGCTCTTTCGTTTAACTATCCACAGCTAAAATTTCCACGAAGACATTTACAAAATATATCAAATAGAAAAGTCAATATTGCAGATTTCAATGTACCACACATTTAAATGGAACACTCTTTATAACTAATGCGTTTAATGTGTAACTAAGATTACGTATCCCATTTGGATTTTGCTCTAAAAGTGGTCGAATGTTTGCTTAAAAGCTCTCTCTGATTCATCATTTCTGTTTACTAGTACGAGTGTGAGACATGGTATATCCCATAAAGTAAATATTTCCTTCATCACATTCAAAAGACCAGAACAGCTTCATTATACACCAGGCACCAGTCGCCTATGACTTTTTGCTTGCGTCATAAATTAATATGTTAGAATGACTTTTGTTAGTACATATACTCATTGATGGTTCCTAAGTTTAGCGACCTTTCGAGCAGGGCTATGACATCAATTTCTATGTTGAAGTTGCAAACTCGGGTTACGGAGACATTGGGCAAACTCCGGAATTTTTCAAAAGTGATAGGCTAACATAAACTATAAGTATCAAAAAATGATCAGATTGAACGGGAGAACCATAATTAACTCTTTTAAAGGATGACCTTTTCTATTTGCAACTAATATAAAGTTTGAAGAGAAGGCGCCACCGATGGAGGTCAGCCATTGTCGGAAATTGGAAACTATATTAGTTCATAACATCAAACAACAATTACTTCATGGTGACCGAAAAATTGGCAAAGATTGGTATTAAAAAATTTCCTTCGGTAGTACTGGCATATGATTTATAAAAATTGAAAAGGATGTGATGATGAAGAAGCAACTGCTAAGAGTCTTTCAAATCAAACATGTCAAATCTTCTGTGAAGTTTTAGTTATTTCCACATATATCGTAAAGTTCCTCAATATGTATAGTCCGTTAGATATAAGCAATCCGTGCTGAATTTTTACATTATCAATCGATCAAGTTAACTGGTACTTGAAAAGCATCTTTCGAAATAGATAGATATCAATATAACTATTTATGGATTCATAATAATTTTAACAGTCTAACTTTGGGTTTCGAGAATAGAGTTATGATGGTCCATATTTGCCTTCCATTTTTATAAAATATCCATACCAATGGGACATTCGAAAAATGGGTGAAAATTTAAAATGAGAAACGGGTTGCATTCTCTTAATGTTTCATAATAATTTTATGATGTGTACGATGAAATTTTATCAATTTATTGCCTGTGTTATGAAAAATTGTGCTATATGTGCATAATAATAGTAAATAGGAGAACACATTGTATAGTAAGAAAAAAATATTTAATATACAATCAATATTGAGAAGCTATAAAAACCACCCTTGTGCACTTAGCAGTGTGGATATAAGCATTATTCTGTAGAAATATGTAGTTTAATGTACTTTCTAAAGGGTCTTCTAGTTGAAACCCAAGCCATAAAGGAATTACAGTGAAAGTTTTTCGACTCGTGGACTTAGGGCGTCGAATAATTACGGTAGACATCTGGTTCCATCTAAAATACACTTTTTCTCCAAGTAAAATATTATGTTTGTGTACGTCAAGTTTCATAGCTTGTGCCTATCTGCAAACTGAACTCTAGCAGTTTAATATCCCAAGACATAGCTCAAGTTTAATCAGTTTTTTTTTCATATGCCATGTGTTCCTAACTTTGAAGAGCTCGTATGGTAAACATCTGGAGAGAAAAATAATGTTCAATTGGCAATGTACAAATATTTTCATTCCCTGCATCAAATTGCATTTTTGGGATTTCGCGCAATTCATTACTGATGGACAACAAAATCGTTACCATAGTGTTTCAGATTTTTCAGAACCCTTTTCTTTGCCCAGTAAAAACTATTGTCATAGTGACAATCCCCACTTTTGTAACGGATCTCACTTTTCTTCATCGCATTAACTTGTATATGTATGCAAAGGTTTGATGAATTTAGTAAAGCACTTATATGGTGGCGCGGAATCCCCATCAACGATTTTGACCAAACTTAAAATAGCATATGTTACTCCTTATAGCATCAGCTATCAGGCAGTGAAAAACCCGTCAAAATCGATTCAACCGTTTAGGAGATAAGCCGAAACAAAAAGGCAAACAGATAAAAATTTTCAAAATGGTTTTTTTTTTCCTATAAATAAAGAAGCAAAAATGTATTATTTTGACATTAAAATTATGCATTCCAATTTAATATGTATAGATATGATTCATATAAACACTGTTATACTATGTACAGGGTATTTAATAGTCGAATAAGTTACAAGTATGCATATGTATTGACGTATATATTGTAATCACAAATATCTATCTACTCTTCAATGCCATAAAGTAAAGGAACTTTAAATGCTGCTACTTAAATCAAACTTATTAAAGTATCCCTAGAATGCATATTAATGAATAACAAAAATGTCACAAAGTGACGCTAGGCGAGAACGAGAAAAGCATTCAGTATTATGTCTCCATTCAAAACCACTAACCACGTTTCGAAGAAGAGCAAAATAGAAGCTGGACGCCAGCACAATCCCAGCATTGGCTAAACTATTTAATGAATCTGTAGTCGGACACTTATGCGCACGCGTAGCGCTTAATTTGCACTTAATTAGAAGAACGCTCGATTAAGCAGAAGCGTGTGGCGTGTGTCTAAACATAATGAATGCACAGCATCGCTGCGTGCGGTCTTCAGCTTTCGCTCTCTTGACTTGTGACGATGTCGCTAGTGATGGTACGAGTATGTAGTATTGGCGATGATACAACGACAATAATGAAGACTATGACTAGTGTAGTATGATAATGACGCTTGTTAATAATAAAATGAAGAGCTGCGAGCGACACAAGTCGAAATGTGAAGTGTATTAAATGCTATAGTGGCGGCGCATGCTGTGCACAACTATCAAAGCGCTGTCTCCATAGAATTTGTAGTATACAATATCCATAGCTCATAAGCTCATCATAGTCTCATAGTAAACGACATGGATAGACAAAGCCATGAAAGCAGCGAACAATTGCAAAATGGCATGGCGTGTTGTTCATAATGACAGCGTCAGGCAGGCAGTCAGGCAGGCTGGCACTGGTTTCATTGTACGCCGACTGAGGCTTGTGTTAAATTAATTGATGCGACGTCAAGGACTAATTCAAACAAGCAACGCAACCAACCAAGCAGCTAGGACAGCGACGCAACGCAACGCAATGCAACTCAGTCATTGGCAAGGAATTTCATTAAGGCTCATTGCCGCTCTGATGATCGCGTTTGAAATCAAAATTTAATTTATGCTGACATTGAAGTGTCTGCTGGGCAATTAAATCGAATGAGTTGAAAAAGGGAGTGACTCAACGAATGAATGACTGAGTAGTTAGTTGGGAGTACATATTCGCCTTGGCATCCTGTGTGTTCTCGAGCGCTCTATAATGTGGCATTTAAGTAGATATGTAGTCTATAGTTTTAGTGGCTGGCTTGTTCATGATTCAAATACCATGCAATATTACGCTAAGCATGCCTTGGCCACTTAAGCTATTTTCCAAGTGCATTATGGAAACACGTATTGGGTAGCAGAGGAATGATGGAATGTTCTTTGAGCTTGAATTGTGCTCTTTGGTTATTTTAATTTTGTTATTTAGTACTTGTATAATTGAGGCGGAAACTTGACTCACAGATTGATTAGCTTGCTTAAGAGAAATTATGTCAATTATTTTGATAATAATTCAAGGCAAATTGAAAAGGTCAACAAAGGGCAATATGCACAAGTTGGTTGTATGGTGTTGACGTATATTCTCTGCTTTTCCATGACTTAAAATGGCATTTGGTCTTTCGAAAGAAGATTAAGAATATATGTACATTATATTTTCTGTCTGTTACATATTACAGTATATATTCGAAAAAAACGTTTATAATATAGAATAATTTAACTACCACGGTTTGTTAAGCAAGGAGATACAATGACAACCACACTACGAGGTGCGGTAAGATCTTACAACGGTGTCTTCGGGCACACAACAAGCAAAGCGGAGATCCTTGGGAGCACCAACTGAACATTAATCAAATGATGGTTGAAGCATGCCAAAAATAATAAGATCAGTTCTACTGCTGTATTTAAAAATTTATTTAAAAATATTTTTGATTTTTTGTGGCAATATGTTGGTACTCACGTCTCTAACTTGAACCGAGAAATTCGGCCAAGTTGAATGTTCACTAAATTTTTGACAGCTGCTTTGCTCGCAAGTGTTTTAGCAGGTCTTTCATTTTTGCCAATTCAAAAAAATGGATTAAAGGATCTTTATTAAATTTTGTGTGAAAAACCAAATTAAGTGCGCGAACGCATTCCGAATGTTAAATGTGACATATTGTGAAGCTACCTTGCAACGTTTATCGGTGGTACAAAATGTCCTCAGAGGGCTGAGAAGATATGAACGACGAAGAGCGTGCAGGACGCCCGAGCACGTCAACAACAGCCGAAAACATTGATGAAGTTAAGAAAATAGAATTGACCAATCGTCGAAGCAGCGTTAGAGAAATTGCTGAGGATCTAAACATATCGATTGGCAGGACCCAATGTACAATTCCTGTCATTCGATTTGTACCAATGACTTGGGCGATCCGTACCAAAATTGCTCAGTTTCTACCAAAACCAGCATCGCATTAACATTGTTTACGAGCTGTTGGACTCTGTCTGCGACGGCCCAAACTGGCTTCAGAGGGTCCTGACTGGTGAAGAGTAATGGGTTTATGGTTATGACGTGGAAGCCAAAGCCCAATCATCCCAATGGAAGCTGCCGCACGACCCGAAACTGGAAAAAGCGGAAAGTTAGCTCGAATGTGAAGAAACGCCCGGAATTGGCTTTTACACCATGATAACGGCCCTGCTTACACATCGTTGCTTGTGCGCAAATTTTTGGTCAAGAACAACACAATAATAATGCCGATGGCACCGTATTCCCCCGATCTGGCTCTCTGTGACTTTTTCTTGTTCCCGAAACTGAAGTGGCTAATGAAAGGACGACGCTACGCTACGATTGAGGAGATATAGACAGCATCGAAGGAGGAACAGAACAAGATCATGTAAAATGATTTTTTGAAGTGCTTGGATAATTGAAAAAACTTTGGCACAATTGTATAATATCTGGTGGAGATTTCTTTGAAGGGGACAAAATAGATTTTCATGAATAAATGAAACATTGCTGTACTCTTCGGCAGCTATTAACTGATGCACTGGAAAATTTAACAAACTAGAAAGATTTAACAATAACACTCTTCACTGGGTACCTGATCACGCGGGCAATCCAAGATATAAGCAAGCAGACGGCTTGGCAAGAAGAGGAGCTGCTCTTACAATATGAAAATAAGATAGAATGCTTTCAGGAAGACACATGTAAAATTGGAATGAACATTGACCATGTGTGGGACCATAGGCGTTTGTTTCACTGATGACCTCTGCATTCGACTCAAATCTCTTAAGTCATTTCATTAAGCCAGTTCGTAGGCCAGTTAAACGGATCTTGATGGCGGCTTTATTTTTGGTTTCTTTGGTTTATTTACTCAAAAACATAATTCTTCATAAGCACAAACAATTAATTTTTTTCCATTTTCGTTAAAATTCTAGAGGATGTCTCTTGTGTTGTCAAACACAATCTAAATGACGCATCCTGCTCTAAATTTTACAGCATTCGTCTATTTATAGATGAAAGTTAACGGATGACAAAAATCGCTGACTTATCGAACCACCCTCGTATGATATTAGTCGCGTCAATGATGTTTTTTTTTTTTTGATTTTCAATGCCAAACTCAAGGGTATAGCTTATTCTGTCGTGATTAAATAATAAAATCATATATATTAATAATGGTTTCATGAAAAATCAATACTATATAACTTCTTATCAGAAAACTACAATAATTAGTCAAACCATTCGTAGGGCTTGGGTTCAACTGTTTCAAAGCATATTCTGCATTCTATAAATCTTTGGTTTCGTCTAGCCTGTATATATCGATAAATAATTTAAGTTTTAGCACGTCTTTATTCAGTTGTTGTTCTTCCGAACTTCTAAATTAGTTGTGCATTTCAGATTCAGAAGTTATTTTCAGCTAGTGTTTGTTCTCTGTTGAAGTAAATTTTGTGTCAACAGGGCAAACTTTCGACACCTTACATGGCCGCTAAATGTCGACAGGTTGAATGTCAATCAATCAAAGTAAAAGTTTCAGGTAGCCAACCAATTAATTTGTTTGCGGTTTGAATGTTTTGCTTGCCGTGCAAATGAAATTCGTTCTACATATATATAAATATTGGAAAAAATTTAAAATCAATTGATGTACGTTTGTAAAAGGCATAAAAAAATAAGTGTATTATATAAAAAAATACGATTTATAAAAATATAATCTTTTACAAGAATAGATTTCTGTGCAAGAAATGGTTTGAAAATTTATATAAAATACCCACAGACATTAAAAAATGATATGGTAACAGAGCAAGATTATTTACCGGAGCAGGTATAAAGACTAACGAAACCGGCCTAAAGTAGAAGAATTACCTGATCGAAGAAAGAAAATTCAGTACCTGGATTTAAGGTATCGAAAGATCGGCTTATCCTTCTTCTATGCAGTAATACATAGACTTTATGATGAAATCATTGTTAGTTTCCGTACTCCACCATGTACCTAAAGGTGCTGAAATATGTAGAAACTGTCGGATATAAATAAATATTTAATAAATAATTGCTAAAAAGTATACAAAAATTCGACTGTGATGAAACCAGTGCTAACCAACTACTGGTGTCAGCACGAACTAAATGAGAATTATAACACTATGAAATGCTAATAAATGAAATTACAGCGCACAGAGAAAGAATGATTGCTTTAAATCGATATAAATCAAGAATGGTCATTCGAAATATAAAATGAAAAGAGAAACCTAAAGATGATTTTCATCCAATGATACCCAAATTAACATACTTCTTCGACTTTAACACAATAGGGCTTCGTTTTTCGCCATATTGAATTTCGACTACTGTCATTAGTTTAGTCATGATTGAAAGTTTAAAACACATAAATAAATGTAAAAATTAAAATCGGTCCACGCGTTTGGTGTCTAGAGCGACAAAAAGGATTAAACATTTATACATACATAGACAGGTAAACACATTACCTTTTTTTACATCATGTAGTCGGGTAAAAAGAAGAATGTAGCTTTATGGCTGCTGTTGATGCTCCTGGTCACACAAGTTAAACCATCCTATTACAACATCTCTTCTGCAACGCTTTTTACGATGAATTTTGGATGTAACCGAATTGGATACCATAGATGTGATTACTGTGTGGAAAAATGTTCCATTAAAGATAGCGTACAGTTGATAAGAACTTTTGGAGTCAACTTTGAATGGATGTTGGAGAAAAGTCTGATCGGAAGCAGTAGAAAGTCTCGAGCTTACACAATGTGGATTAGATGAAAACTTAAAACTAGCAGATAAAACTGATGGTGAAGGCTTTATGGATATGACTACAGAGGTTATTGAAGAACTTTTTAATGACGATCTATTATTTAAAATTGCTCTGAATGATAAGGAAATGTTTAAATCAAATGACAGCATTGAGGCTAGAGAAGTTTTATCTTTTAAAGTTCCACAACAGTGCTTGGCACACACCAAATTCAATTATTCTAAGCAAAGATTCGTCTACGAATTCTAAACTCTTATATTTTTGAGGGAACATAAAAAATAGCAGAAAACTTCAACTTTGGAAGGGTATATGTTCAACTATACTCATAGTATTGGAACCAACACAAATTAAAATAGCTATAACATTTAATATGTTCCAAAGATGAGGAGCATTAAATTGAAGCGTTCGAGTTTAGGTGAAAATGGTTTTTAGCTCCAAAAAAATATTTTTAGGGGATTCTGAAAATTTTCTACATAGCCATACTTTTCGCCCTGTGCTCCAACTAGAAGTAATACTTTAAGTTTTTTAAAAATAAAGTATTAAGGAAATATAAAAAAAAAAAAAATACTAGGCTTAAAACCTCTACTAGGTCTCAACCAAAGTAATATCAAAATGTTTAGTTGATTGAAAGTTAATAACAAAATAAAAGTGTGTGTTCGGCTGTTTTAAAATCTTGGAACGTAACCACCACTAGCAGACCATTATAAAGTCACTTAGAATTGATTTTTAAACAAATAAAATTTCTGCACTGCTAGAATGAAAATTTATCCATCCAAAGCAGGGTAACAATACGCGCACAAGTAATAAAAACGAAATACAAAATCCAAATAAATACACAAATAAAATGCGCTAAAGTTGCAAAAAGTTTCAAGAATGGAATTTTAGCTTTAATTAACATTTACTACATATATTATTTATTGGGTCTGTAAGCTTTAGTGTGAGGACTGTAATTTGAGTGTTTGACGAATGAAAATAAGTTGGACATATTGCAACGTAGAATTCCACAAAATACCATGTTTAATTAATTAATGAATTTTTGTGCACATTTAATGAAACAAATGAAGTGATTTAATTTTCCCTTATTGACAGAAATTAGTTAAGTAAATAAGTAAATGTATTTTTAACGCAAGTGCTTTCAGCACTCATATTCGTAGGGTAGCTACATACGATATCATTTTACACGCCCATTTCAGACGAATTAATGTCACACTCGGTATGACCAGAGTGCGCAATTGCCGCACCCATTTAGAGTCAAGTGGCTCATTAGACGCTGTCTGATGTTCTACACTTCTTGTGCTGGTGGTACGTAATGCTTAGCTAGCCGCCGCACTGACGTGGATGTAGCTCAAGTATCCATCCGCGTGCCTATGCCGTCTTGGTGTCAGCAGCAGTTAAACTCAGACAAGTACGCTGCCGGCGGCGTTAAACGTAGTCAAGTGTGCGGCGACACTTGAGAGGCGGTGAGCAGAATTACTACAAGCAGTTGTTGCAGTTGACGCCATCTTTTGCAGAAATTAGTTTCTTTAAGCTGTTGACTTGACACAGTTTTTTCTGCAAAAGGCAGCAGAAACTAAAGCAGGCGAAAGCACAAAAAGCAGCCAGTCTAATTTCTTTCTAGGTTAGATACTTGTCAACCCCGCTTGCCTGCTGTGCGTGCGTTCTCTCCGGGGTCAGGTTGTCATTCAACTTACACACCGCACTACGTGCTGCGCCTCTTTCCTTAAAAATGCGCTGCTGCTGTTTTTCAACTTTTTAGTGTAGTATATTGCCAAAAGTAGTTTTTGTTGATATTTTTTTTGTTCACTTGACCTCTAATGCCAGCACGAAGCAGCAGCGGCAGCGGCAGCAGAGTATTGTTGAGTTTTGTTCGAGATGTGTTGCCGGTCGAATGGACTTGCAAAACGCTTAGATTGCTTTGCGTACGTGCTCCAAACATGGCGTTCACTTCCTTGCATATACGGTCAGTCAATCTAATGCGTCGCCGCTTTATCTTCGTCTCAGTGTGTGTGTGTGTCTGTGGATGTGTGTGTGACTGTTGTCGACGGGACACAGCACTTTTTAAATAGGGTCATCAATCCTGACGTGCAGCAGACGTTTACGAAAATGGCGCACATGACATTGCAGTGGCTTGGTGTGTAGCTATTTTCAAAAAAAAAAGAAAGGGGACAGCAGTGCGTGTGTTGTTTGTATAGTTTTCATTTAAGTACACTATGCATCGGCAAGCAGCCGACTGTTGCGATATTGTCGTACTTTTTGGTAGTCATGATCGTGTTTCGAGATACTAGTTATTCACCAGTCCGAAAAGACTAGCCACTGCACTAGGGAACAGTGCGATAAAGAAAACGAATGAGAATGTTCACTTGTTGTTAAGAATAACCGAACAGAGAGCAGTATGTTGTTGCTGGGTTTCGTCGGTTACGTAACCGACAACATGCAGCTGTGGGGTATTTGTGCCAAAACACACAGAAATCGCATCCAGATGATGTAAAACAAAACCCTGCGGATGATCAGCGATTGTCCATGATTCGTTCAGATGTTCACGTGGAGACAATTGAGGAACAAACTGTCCGCTACAACAGTCGGTATAGCGCAAGACTGATTACCCACTGCAACAGATTGGCTCGCACTCTGCCAAACAGGCGGTCGATCAGGAGGCTAATGAGGCGTAATGTCTTCAGGCAGATTACTATCTAAGGAGTCGGCGAGTTTTCTTTAATTTATGGTGCAGAAATATTGTAGGAATTCAAAGTGAACAATTTCATCAATAACCTTTAATTTTAAAAGCTTAAAAAGGGGTATGCTTAATATCAAATAAAGTACATATTATATTTAGTTACAAAACTAATCAATCACCCCCTCTGCATAAGCAGACTTTCGGTACTGAACAGTTTTAAGCGAAGAAGAGTTATCGAAATAAAGCAACTTCTTGCTGTTTAGCATTCAGTCAGGCAGTCAACCCATCTATTCAAGTATCCATGCTGTCCAACCCAAAAAAAAAGAGGCGTTCGAATTAAAGCGAAAACTGCATTGATGGCAATTTTTGCTTATGGCTTGCTCTATGCTGACCCTCTGTTTAGTCCTAGGCTAAGGCCTGCTTTTCGTGCTATAATTCTTGTCTATTTGACCACGCCAACATCCATGCGTAAGTTGGGCGTTATTGCTAATGCCTATGACGACTTTTGACTTTTTGCAGCACGAGTTTGTTTTTGTATCTCGACATGTGTGTGTGTGTGTCCACGTATATATATGTGCATGTATGTTCGAATACTGCGTCAACTTTGTAATAACTTTTTGGCTTAGGCACAGGATTGCAAGACTGGCTAGGCTACTCATAGCCTTTCAGCCATTTTGCTGTTGTACATTTGCCAAAAATCTGTTTAATTAAGCTCACTCCACGAAAGCTGGCATATAAGGATACTCATAATAACAGGCGGCAGGAAACGTGCAAACAGCTAAGCGAAATCTCATTCACATCTCATGCGCCTTTCTGACGACGCTGCTGCATAAAACAAATCTACTCAACTTTGTCTAGAGTTTATATCCTTTCGATGGGCACTGTTTGTTGTTTGTTTGCTGTAGCTGCTGCCGCCACCTTGTATCCTTCATTCCAATACGTACATAGTATGTCGGTCACAGCGCCAGTTAAATCTTATCTTAGTACATTTGTGGTTCATTTGAGTTGCTTAGCACGGAGGTGCTTCACTATTCGGTGCACAGAACTTTTGCTTTGCGATAATTTGTTGGCAACATTTGAAAAGTCACAACCTCTCGTAAGTCACTTCGAAAGAGCAACAGCATCGGAGACAGTACCGAGATAATGGTCATTTATAAAAGCGGATCGTTTTTCAGTATTTATGCTTTATAAATGGTTTGCCATTTACGTTTGTAATTCTGTCGGCTCGGATTTCGTAAGGTTTGAGTTTCCAAAGCAGTTTTGTTTTGTTTTTTTTGTTTTGTTTTGCACGACGGTGTCTTATATTTTTATCCCCATTTTGACCAATAATGAGACAAGTTATTTGGTCGTTTATAGATTTGCAAACGCATCATTTTCTCTTTCGTTTACTCATTCAGTTTGAATTATGTGGTAAATTAAATGGCTTTCACTGGTTTTTGGTTCGGCACAGTATACATTCTTGAAATGTGTTGCTAATTTAGTTGGTTCATTGCTCCCTACATCTATTTCATGTCATTATGATGTGTTTTACTTCTACGAGTATCTTTTCATTTTTCAAGCTATTTATTTGATGTTAAAGCATTTGTTTTCTCATTTTGTAGTCTTTATACTTTTGCTTTGAAATATTTATAGTAATTTAAATTGAACATTTTTCGTTTTGGTCCTTGCAAATGTTGATTAAGAGTTTTTGGTGAGGGATATTGGTTTAGTTTGTTTAAAATTAAACGGTGAAATAAATATATTTTAAAACTTATCATTTCTTAAGAGGAAATTTAAGTGTTCGATATATAGAACTTGTTTTAAATTCTGAAACTGATGTTCATGAATAGATGGACATGCGTATATCGATTTCAAATTAACATGATGCTGCTTCTTCACAGAAGACCCCGACGAAGATTTTAATGGTGTAGCAGCACATCAACAACCGATGAAAACTTTAAATCAGTGAAGTACGAATCTGCCATGACCTCAGTGGCTTTTACAATTGTTAGATTTAATATCCCCTTTTCCCCATTAGTTACAGATTATAAAAATTTACGGATTGGCCGTGATACGATCCTTCAACTAAATTGGACAAATCGAAATAACACCCGGAGAGTGAATAAGAAAAATTGTCCAAAAATAATTTTTTTTCCCAAAAAACTAGCAGGAAGCCAGATGCTGGCAAAGATATAGCCCAACGTAGTAAAAATTTAAATAGTTTTTAGTTGAATGCTGTTTCTTTCTTTCAGGTAAAACTTTATGCAACCCTCTTAAAGCTGCAAAACCGTGTGCAAAATAATAATGAGGAATTGTCACAGTTTGATGCTTTTATTCTGCCATATATCACAATTAAAGGTCTCTGTGTATTATCGATGACTAAACAGACTAATTCAATGTTATCTACTCAGTATCCACGGTTTTCGAAGTACCAGAATTTTCTGCATTCGGTATATCCTTAATGAGCGCTTCGAACGTAGATACGAGCGCTGTCTCAAACACGATGTCAAAATTGTGTTTGGCGATTTCAAGTCCAAGGGGAAGGAATGTTTGGCTTAACCGTCGGAAAATTTGGTCTTTGATTTCGCCGTAGGTCTGAACATAGTAGTTAGCAGCACCAGATTTCAACATCTCAACATCCATAAGGGTACATGGGTTAGTTCAAATCTAATTCACTGAAGGCACGCATCGAGCGTCGAACGTTACGTGGTCCCAACATCGACTCGTACCACTATACAACGAACGCTAGACATCGGCAAGCTGCAATCATACCAGCCCACCGAAGCCTTCTCAAACACACTATACCGACTGCTCCGTGGGACATCTCCGTCTTGTCAAGATATATGTGAGTAGTCGAAACATATCAACCGCTCCATGGACAGTGCTGCCACGGAGTTCATTGGTTATATAAAACCTATGACTAATTCTTGTTACGTCGAGAAATCTCACAACGCTACTGTGGAGGAAAACACTTCCTATCAGCGAACTCTGCAGTCGGGAGCAATGCGAGCTGTTAGAGAGCGATATCGTGAGAAACGGAGAGAGGAGAAACGCCGTTTCAGAAGCAAGAAATAGGAGCAAGAAATGCGTGAGTTCGAGAATGTTGAGAGGCTATGTGACAGAAATTAAACTCGAAAGTTTTATCAAAAAGTCAAGCGTTTGATCGAAGATCTGGCAACAGATGAACGGGAATCCAGGAGATGGTGGAGTAGTTTTTTTTCTAACCTATTTGGAGGTGATGAAGCGAACAATTCCGCCGATAGAGAAATGACACCGGTACCATCAGTTGATGTTGGCACTACAGTAGAGCTACCGGACTATAACGAGGTCGATTGGGTTATTAAAAAGCTGATAAATAACAGACTGGACGACTGCCAGCTGAGTTACTTAAGACCTGCGGCGAAGAGTTGGTCAGGAGTATGCACCAACTTTTATGCAAGATATGGTCCGATGAACGCATACCAATGACTGGAATCTCAGTGTTCTCTGTCCTATCTTTAAGAAAGAAGATATAAGTTTGGCTGCAGACTAAATAGATCGACGAGTGACCAAATATTCACATTACGCCAAATCTTGGAGAAGACCCGTGAGTTCAACACAAACACACACCATCTATTTTTCGATCATGAAGCCGCTTTTGATACGCCGATTCGTACGAAGTGTATATGCGATCTATGAAGTTATCCCACATAGAAAGCGTTGTAAGCGTATGATCGAAACTCTAAGTTAGCCCGCATGAAATCCTTATACGCTATCGAGCGAATTTTCAATCTGGTAATGGCGAGTTGGCAAAGCGTACTCGGCGATTGAAAAATAGTGTTGTACGGTCTGTGACGATGAAGTAGTTTAATTTTAGTGCTATAGAAAATTTTGTTGACCTGGGAACAGAAGTAAACAACAACAACTACAGTCTGGATATCAGATGAAGAATCCCGCTTAAGAATAGTGGCTACTATGAGCGCAGCAAGCAAATGTGAAGTAGAACCCGTCTTTCGAAACACGAAAATTAAAATCTATAAAACACTGAAAATCACGGTCCTGCAGTATGTCGCAGAAGGATAGACTCTGATAAAATCGGATGTAGAGGTTTTGAAATTAATCGAGAGAAAGATACTTTGCAAAATTTGTGGACCTTAGATTAGACCAGTGCAGAAAATTGCAGGTGTTGAACTATGCTGGTCATCTTATTCGGCTTCCTAAGTCTAAGTAAATATGAACACTCATTTCTTTCTTTTTTATGTTGCCAAACTTGATATTTAAACACAAAATACCTGTGGTTAAATGATACTTGAACTTTAATTAATTTCATAGAGTATTGCATGAAAATTGATGTGTTACGGATATATTGCGAGCAAGCCAAATTTGACGAGATATTGCTACTCCAGTCAACATCTTGAAGCCGATTAAAGTAGATTTAATTTATACTTTTTTTTCTAAATAAAACTTCAATAAATTTCTATCAGTTTTTTACTTAACTTTTGCTGTTGAATCAAATCATTTTTCAGCATTGATTTCTTAACTAACTTTCAAGTGGATCATCTTCAAACTTCTCTAGAGTATTCTGATCTAGTCATCGTACTTTCATTGCAATATTTCCGTTTACTCTCTGATTAAAACTTGTTACTCAGAAGCGAATCATGGCAACAATAAAGAAGAAACTAAATATTTTACCAAGCACTCAAACTGTCAAATTTGCACTTGAAACTTTAGAGAGTAGTACTTGTAGTTTTGGCAGAAGTACTTGCAGACAGTCAAACAGACAGGCAGACATGACCTAATATTGTACTTGAAAGTACAATATAAATCATGCAGTGTGCACAGTGTGCATGGCACAACTAATCTATTTAAACCATCATACGTCACGGCATTTAAAATGTAATCTAGCAACGAGTAGCGGCAACAATAAACAAGCATAGAGAGCAACTGGAACAGCAAAGCAAATACCAGAAAAGCAATTCAGTCTTCGAACCTAAACTAAAAAGTCACAAAGTTAGTGCGACAGAGAATCAAATGGATATATAGTGGCAGCAGATCGAGAGACAGTTTTTGTTGCACTTGCTGCACTACAGTAGCTGCTGTGGATGTTGCTGTTGCCACCGATAGCAACAAGCTTAACAACACAAATCTCTGTGCAACACAGCCACAACAATTCAGCCAAAAACGAGTTTAAACAAGTAAGAATGCGGACATTGTGTGTAAGCGACTACGAAATATCCTGCCAATTTTGCAAATAGTTAGTGGGCGGTAAAGCACGCAGCTATGTGTGCATTTAAGAGACAAATAGCTGCTTTAGCAGCGAGCTAGAAGTGGCATCAACATTTGTATCTAAACTTCACTGTTGCAGGTAACAGATGATTCTAAAAATCAAAGTTAGCTGACTCTATCTATTATAGTCGCCGAAATGATAGATTGTCACAAACTTCGTATATTTCTAGAGTAGGGTATAAAAAAAAATTAAAACAGAATCCTTAAAATGCTGCAGTGTAAAAATAAATATGACAAAGTATGTATTTTTGGTAAAAAATTCAACAGAAAATAGAAATTCTTGCCAACATTTTTTGAAGTTGTGGCAGTTGTAGATATATACCAAACATTTTTAGCTTTTGTTTGTGGCATAAAATTCAAAATAATAAATAGATTTGTGCAGACGAAACAAACCGGCAGCAACCATAATGGTTGCAACGTAAGCTACTCTGCAGTGGCAGTGGCATCATCAGCATTTTATGCTGCTACTGTCTCACAGCTGTCGGTGTTTTTGCTGTTGCTGTTGCATGTCGCTTGGTTATGACATGAGTCAACGTACTGCATCACTGTTCAGTACTACTAACAAGCTTCAAGTTTTACTTCTTTTCTTCTTTTTTTAAAGCTGCAAAGAGATGCAGCAACACTTCTGGTGGGGTAGCTAAACACCAAAATCCTTCCTATGAGTGACAAGCTTATGGACAAACGATTAGACATGTTAGAAAATGCAGCAAACATTTCAATGAACGGACAGACAGACAGACAGCAACACACAGATACATACTCGTATAGTTTGTACAATGTTGCTGTTTGATTCTGTTGAATTTTTCGAAATTTTTGAAAAGTGCCGACAGAAATTGTATCACGTTTTCTGTCGGCTTTGTTCAGTTTGCTGGCATTGCACAACAAAATATCAAATTGATGGCTGTTATCTTTTGGAAAAATATTAATAAATAAATAAAATTTATTAGTTTTACATTTTAAGTTATTTTTGATGGCTTTGCATACGAATGCACAAAATTGCAATTTGTATGTTTTTGAAAATGTTTAGTTAAGCCAAAAATTTTTCATGAATGCTTTTTGCTGTAGTGGTTTAATCTTTTATTCGTGTATTTTGCTAAGTGCTGTATAAGTGCAAACTTGCTTTTTGCTATTTAGATGACTTTTGTTAAATTAGTCGTCAGCTCATTTTGCCGCTTACTTTATTTAAATTCTGACACTTTTTTTAGTGCAAGCGAACCTCTTTTTCTTTAAAGGTGCAGTTAGTTCACATTATGTTAGGGTATGCAGCTCATCTCTTGGGTAAGGTGTCACATATTATAGTTTTGGCGAGTTAGTGGCCCGATTCATGGAGTGTCAAGATATTCTGATGTTGCTGTAGCGAATGCTGAACAATGAGATGAGGTTTTGCTTAACACAGTACATTTCTTCCTATTTGTAGAATTTTGACATATTGATCTCCCGTAATAGTTTCATTCTATTTTAAAAGCTCAAAATATAAATTTCCCTTTTAATTCCACTAATTACAGAATCTTAACTTGGATCCATGAATCGACGTTGATGTTAAAGTTTGATCAAACTTAAGCTAGGATTTCCATAATGTATTGAACTTTCCTTCCTAGTCACAATTTGATGCAAAAAACAAAGAACTTCATCAATGTTTTCGTTTGCTACCGAAAAAAAATTTCTTAGCGAGCTAAACGAAACATGAAACAACAGAGTTCCATGTTCATAGTTCAAAAACAAGAAACAAACGAAACGAAATAAATTGAATAGTCAACGTATACTAGCAAACCGAAATGACCAAAGCAAACAAAGAGCAAAGAATTGAGAATTATGATTTGATTGTTTTCAGTATTCACAAGCATCTGTTGGTTGCACTCTGAATCTATGACGATTTTATAAGCAATTGAATTTGATCGACCACCTTTTCTTTTCATACATAAAAAAATGTTTTTATTCGTGCAGTGAGAAGTGGTCATACGCTTGGTCATAAGCTCGGGAAATATTAAATGTGTTTGTTAGGAGACCTGAACTGGTACAGGGCCTCTTACAGTCGGTTACGCCTGACTGTATTTTGTTACTTGTTTATATAATAAGAGTTTGATATTTAAAACATATTAAAAGGGCTTGGACAGAAATACAATCCGATGGAAAAATAAGTGGTGCCACGTTCCCCATATTAGCGATTAATCATATTCCCCAATACACAAACCCCAAGGGCGATGCGGGTACAGCTAGTATGTATATAGTATATATCTAAATAACAAACTTCATTAGATTCATCGCTATGAAGTTCTGTGCGGCGGGCATTTATCTGATTTATCTGAGCCATCCACAAAGCTCTGTGTACTCACATATCTGACGGCGCATTAATTCTGCCCTTTTACCTGGAAGGATAAGAATTTCGGCTTATGTGCCGTGACACCTGTGCTGACAACCATAAAAGGCTGACGCCCTTCAAAAATGATGTCAGAGGAAGCAATAACTTAGGTGACTGCTCAATGGAAGCAGCACACTAGACGAGAAGAGAAGTGTATGCCGAATGCATTAGCCCAATATGGCTTTATGACGTACATATTTGATGAATCCCTGCAACATGTTGTTACTGCATTCAGGTGCTGCAGAATTGTGTCTTTATACAATTTACAAAAGGGTTAACGAACCCAGTGAGACGAACACGTTGAAAGGACTGTTTGGATTTAACGATATTGAAGTAAGTGAGCATGGGAGAGGCATTAGGTGACGCACCCTTGTATAAATTAGACATCATATGAGAAAGGAGGAAATGGTTACTCTCACTGAGGACCTTAGGAGTCTCAGCAGTGATGATAAATAATACATTTTTTTGATCTGTCGTAAGATGGACTTGAAAAGGGTTAGGTGGAGGACACAACAGCTTAATGCAACGTTAGGTTAGACTCCTAAGAAAGTAGTTCCAAATGACCTAATACGTTATGACAACCCTTAGACGAGATATTTGGGAGTACAAGGACTTGATCTTGAGTACTAAAGAGGCGGACTGGTGTGGGTTTTTAAATCAAAATAATAATGACGTCTGGGCTCTAGCTGATAAGATTTGTAGTAGTAGTAAAGATGTGAATATAGCTGCTTTTAGTGTTAGAAACTATATTACAATATGCATGGACTGTATGCAGATACTCTTGTACAAGTTCTTTCCCAGTGTGGCACTCCAGGATACTA
The DNA here is from genome assembly GCA_035044805.1 of Leucophenga maculata. Taxonomy (NCBI): domain Eukaryota; kingdom Metazoa; phylum Arthropoda; class Insecta; order Diptera; family Drosophilidae; genus Leucophenga; species Leucophenga maculata. The sequence goes on along the minus strand of JAWNNP010001732.1, from coordinate 395,251 downwards.
CACCTAGCGTGGAGATATTTTGTGATCCGCTGTCAACTGGCAAAGTCGCGGTTGCTTCTTTAATGTTAAAGTCAAAACCGTCGGGCCTAGATGGGATCATTGGAGTTATGTGTAAAAGTTTCTGGAAGATATCCCAGAATACATGTGTATTACAATAAGAACTAAGTGAAACATATAACTATAAAGATAGTGTGTCAGTGAGGGCTACTTTACCAATGCGTGGAAGTGAAGTTGTGCTCTTATTGAGATATCAATCTGCTTCCAGCAAGGTTCTTGAGCGAGTTCTTCGGAAACTTCATGTGATGGGTTGGGCTGAACTTGCTCTCTTGAAGAGGTTCGAGGCCGCCTAGGCTCTATCTGCAGTCCACTCATCTGAAACCTTATGATGTATTCCCACAAATTAGTTACCAAGTGATGTGGATGTCAATATGACAATGGACAAGACGGTGACGCTGCTTTTTAAGACAAGTTGTCACTACACCTTCCTGTTGTCATATTGGGTAATGTTAGTCTAAGGTATGTATAGGAAGTAAGATATCTAGGCACTTGGTTAAAAGAAAGGATGTGTTTCTGTCTGTTTGGTACAAAACAGTTATGCGACTACTGCTGGCCGAGCAAAAATCTGGTCCTGTTAGCGAGTTATGTTGATTGGCTGTATGCCAGTATATCACACTTTTTCGAACGATGCTATACAAGTTATCATCAGAGTTTCTCCTCTTGAAGGCATACTGTCGGCTTTAAGATACCTGACAGTTTCCTTTGCCGAGTTCTGGTTGAGTGGCCGATGTAGACGTGAAGAGTTTAAAACTGACTGATGGCAAACGGTTTATTGGTGAATGAGATCTCTCAAGTTTGGAAGATAGGACGGAAAATAATGATAGCACCAGGATTTGTTAAGACTTTACGAAGGCAAAAGCACTGAACCCCCTCTCCTTCCGCAGGTAAATATATCCCTGCGATTTACGGTACTTTGGATTCTTTTTATGTTTATATATTGTTATGTAAAGGCGTTCATTTTAAAGTTTATGAATGCAAAAAAGAAACATAAAAGAATTTCTTCTGTTTAATTTTAATTCGCTGTTAAATATGTGTATAAAGGATAATTGTTAAAATTCTCAATTCATATAAGCTAAAGAATATTCTATAGCAAACAATGTCAATCATATTCATAACAATGTCAATCTTTATAATGGATAACATATCTTCACAGCGTGAGTCAATGGCTTTAAATTTTTAATAAAACTAATTACCCTTGCAGTGTTTGATTAGTTAATAGTGCTTCTGGAATTATATTGATAGCTAAGAACATAAACTGTGCTAGTTTAAAATTCTTTTATAATAAATACTTGTAGTGAAATAAAAATTAAACAAAAAAGCTGAAATAATTGTAGTTTCTATGACACTTAAAATGCATGATTATTAAAAAGATTTACTAAAGATAAAACAAAGTAAAATCTCACCGAAAAAAGTTATTTTAAACTGCATGCAAACTATTCATTGTATAAATGTTTTACAAATTTTAAGCAGACATTTACCAAAAGCCGACAATCAAAACAATTTGGCTTGTCACTTTTACTTTCTCAAAACTAAACAAAAAATGCCTTCAAATTTAACTTTACTATAATGAATCATCTGAACTATGTAAACAATAAACTTATCTAAACAAATAGTACTACGATACACACTGACAGCAAATAGATACGAGTATCTTGCATAGTATTTCGACAAATTACAACTTTCTAAACTATTTAGAAACAAAATCCCGGAAAATGTATTAAAATAACAACAACAAAATGTATCTAACCGCAAAATCAAATGCTACAAGCAAAAAGCTTTCTATATAAACAAAAAAAAAAAAATTGCTCCATACACTTGGGAGCAATTTGAAGAAAAAGTGTTAATAAAAAAAGAGAATTTGCATTTGAACTACAACAATAAAAAGCAAATAAGAATAGGAAAAATAAATAATAATACAAACAAAAAAAGAAAAACCTTTAAATTCCAAATTGAAATGAATTGAAATGTGTTGTTGGTGTGTTTGAAAAGGATTACAAGGACTATAGTCGGATAAAACTAACTAAGCGACAAGAAACGACAACAACAACAAAAATAACACCGAGAACAGTTGAAATAGTTTAAGGCAATGTCGCAGCAAGCTGAGATAAACTGCTGAGCTATGTTCATCTCTATGTATCTGCATGTATCTCTGTGTATTTGACTGGCCTGTAGCATTTCATTGAGCATAACAAAAGCGAAGCAAGGAAACAGGATACAATGTAAAACACTATTAAGGATATGCTACGTCTATATTTGCATAAATTTTTAATATTTTCTTGCCATTTTTTTGTGCATACTCGTAGCATAGCTATGTGAATGAGTTGGGATTGCGTATAATTTATTTACTTTGTCACCGAAGAAATGCAAAGCAAAGAAAACTTTCTCAACAAGAACTATAAGAATAAAGTTTGTGGCTGTAAAAGGAGCAAAATGAAAAAAAAAAAAAAAAAAAGAAAAGAAAAACATATACATATATAAAGACTAGCAACCACAAATGTCCTTGTGCCGAAAATACACACACATGCAATGCAAGTGAAAATATTTTAAAAGTGATGACTGCTTGCGGCTGCAGACAGACAGGCGGACGTAGGGACAGACGGAGTAGCAAAGGAGTTGAACCAGATAGGCAGCAAGAAAGTCTTTCACATGCACTTTTACCATGAAAGACAACATGCACCGACTGACTTACTTTCAGTTTCTGCCAGGTTTTCTTGTTGTCAGCCTTTGTGCATACTGTCTGGCTGTCCGCTTGTCTCTCAGTCTGTCTGTTGAAACGCGCATTTTTCTATTTGGTTACCCACAATTCAATTCCATTTTTATTCCCAAATGCAGTCGTGAACTCTTTCAGCTCAAGGATAACGCAGACACAATAACTTTTCTCATGTGAGCATGCAGTCAAATTTTTTTCTGACTACTTTTTTTTTTTTTTTTTTGTGTGTTCCGTAACAAAAAATGTGGAAAAAATATATCTATGCAAAAGCCCGCGACTTCGGCCGGAATGAGTTAAGCCTAATGGATTACTTGCAATTTTGAAATATTGATTTCTTTTGTGGTGGAAATATTGTAAGATTATAGAATCACCAGTCAATAGGTAGAAATCACTTTTTAGAAGAATAGATGATATTAAATACATAAGATACAGACAGTTATTTGTCAGAAGACTGCCTTCTAAAATTGTATAAGTGATTCAAAAATATTTTTGCTATTCAAATCTAGATATAACACTTATTTGTGAACAATAAAAAATGTTCTAGTCGCGTTTAAGCGATTTGTTCACCATTGTATAAAAAAAAATACACGAATGAAGAGGTTATCTTTCTGCGTTCTGCCTCTCTTACTCGCTGTATTATTGTTGGTTTATTCATGAACGAAAGAATAAAATGTGCTTATTCTCAGTACTGAACGAACTGAGAGCCACCTTCTTACTCAAGTTTTTATTTGAAGCACTTGACTGTCGAGTAGTTTAAGTTCTAGTCCAAACATTAGGTGCAGAAAACATACGCTGTTTTCGCGCATATGGTGACATAGTGACATCACTCAGTGTTGTTCAAAACAGCACAAAACAAATTTGTGACTTTGTCGGTAGTTTGTCGGTTGTTTGAAAAGCTTCGTCCTATATTCAATGAAAGGTGTTAATTCTTTCAGAATCAGGTGAACTTAACAGAACTTCACAAAATATTTTCCCCATAAAACGACTATTTCTGAGAAATACAGGCCAGTCATTTTCATTTTCATCTCTTCTTTCTCGTCACTAGAGAAGTCCGGATAAATGGCACGCATATATTCGACAATTCGAGCAATGGTAAAGGGCACAGTTAGGAGTTCTGTTGAAACCATAATCTTGCAATTCTTTAAGTGTACGAACTAGATATCAGCTTTCATTGATATTCCATCCAGAATTTTATTGAGACCTGACAAACTTGGTGCAGTCGCCCAATGTCTGCTCCCTAACTCTATGAGTGTTCTAGTTATGGGAGGATCTTCTGAAGAGGTAAAAGCAACGATAGTTCAGTCTGGCGCACTCGTCTACTATCTCGTTACTTAGTATACCCGAGTATCCAGAAATTCAAAAGAGCTCGATTGAGTGCTGCTGGACTTGGACGATGCCATCGGATAACTTGGCTTTTTGTGGTAAATGAAGATAAAACCTTAATCGCAGTCTTTCGACGATGATTGCAACGGTGCTTGCAATTTCGCTCCAAGGGGCTTATTAGTTAAGCTAGATTGCAAATAAAGGTAGTATGAAACTTGTGTTACCAGTTCTTTCAAGACGATAGGACTACTTCGATGTATACTGAATTAACGTTCCACCTTCAGAGGCTCCTAGTTTTCACTCTTTTTCCCACGGAAGTTTTGTTTCGAGGTGGTTAATTTATATTAGCTCGAGAACAGTAATCTAGCTCCTTGATCTCAGCCTGTTTCACTGTGCATCTAGATGGATGCACTTCTGGTATAAGCCAGCCCATGGTTCTATAGTATAGGCCTATCGATCGCAGTGCAATCCAGTGCCTAATCATGTAGTGCAGTCTCAATTGATCTACTTTTAAAGTAGGTAAAAAAAAAGAAAGAACGCTGCAGTCGAGTACGTTCAATTATGTATAGAACATATATCTGCAGCCGTGTTGAATATTTTATTGGGATGAGTGCAGAAACAACCAATTTTTCGTGTTCAGTTAAACTAAAGAACAATACAACGTTATTCTTACAAAAATCAAAGAAGGTGGTTTAAATGGGAGCTACCCCTTATATTGATGTCTTATAGAAAATAGAAAATGGAATATTTGATTAAAATTAAGTAAGATTTTTTAAACAAAATATGCCTTTAGCTAAATTAACAACAAAAAATATTAATTTTTTAAAGAAAAACTCAGAAGAAGAGGTAGGTTTCTTTATTTAATGTCATTCCCGCCTTAGGGAGGGGCGGTTGGCACTTACATTGAATACAAGTTATCTGAGGAAAGAATAGGTGCATCCAAATATTCAAACTCAAAGGTCATATTTATTACAGTCTCCCAGCTTTCTTGACCCGACTATTGATGCTGGTCTATATTTTGACGTGCGTTAATTGTGCAAAATATCAAGAACGGCTCTACCGATTTGGATGATGAGTCTGAATAATCTTTGCTCATTTATCTTGAATTATGTCATCGTGAATTATCGATGTTACAAATTCAGAAACCTTCGTCGTCCTGTATATTCTCTCGACCTTTGTTTACCCACTTCAATCATTCATATACTATAAAGCAGGACTAAGAATTCTCACCATAAAATTCGGTCATCAAATTAAACGTTTCTGTAAAAGTTGTACAGAGTTTGAATCAGAACATATTTTATTATATTTTTTTTTTCGACCGATGCTATAAGCTTAATGGACCAACTATCATGAAGTTTAGCCGGAGATTGACTTAAACTCCATTGAGCACACATTAAATGAAAACAAAATCCGTCATAACTTTACATCCATTTAAGATACAACGATGGAGTTTGATACACATGTTAGTGAGTTTGGTAGAAGTCCTTTTAAGCTTGTTCAAAATTGGAGGGATCTATGTCGGGCCCCCATATCAGTGATGAAAAAAATTCGTTATATGTTTGCATTCATTTTAATCGGAAAGTAAGTTAAACCTGCCAACCCCGCTATGGGAGGCAGTTCCCACATAAATAATTATTTAAAAATTTGCAAGGTCCATGAAAGTTGATAAGATGGATAAGATGTAGTACAAAGAGCATTTAAAGAAAAAGAGAACTCATGTTGAGATGGTCTCGTTCATTATATGGACATCTCCCTATAAAAAAAAAGAGTGTACGTTACATCGCCTGCAGCTACTCTACTTCGCCTTCTCCTCCCTATTATATACATTTGCACAAATTTAATACATATATCTTTTTTCCCTAATGAACACAAGTTATATAAATTGTGCCCCGCTGTGCTTATTTCTTAGAAAATGGAATTTCGGCCTTCTATCGTTTTCAATAAAAACGATGAGAACTTATGGACATAAGGTCTTTTGTCCATTTTTACGTGGACAAATATTAATATTGTGCAGAAACTCACAGAGTCCTTCTTACATGCAATGTATCTGATAAATATGCTCCGCTATTATCTTATCTGTATGTATGATTTGAATTACGTTTGTAACATTTGCACGGAGTCTTTCAAAACAATAAGGACATGTTTTTTATCTATATGTAGTAATATGCATAAATATTTTGTTTGAGCTTTTCTGCGGTTGCGGCTAACCACGTCGCAACACTTCATGCCATTTTGAACGACTTTTCCGTGTGCGTGCCTATGTGAGTATATGTCTATTTCATTTCAACTTTTATGCTTGCTCTCACTCACTCTTTTATGAATGTATGTGGGTGGTTGTGTGGTTAAAGTATATTTTCTCGCCGACATTAGATGTGCATAGCATGCATACGCGTTAGACGATTGGTACTAAGTATGAATTTGGTAAACCAGCAGAGCAGCTTAAGTAGTTGATGGTGGAACGTTACACATTGGCATACTGCATTTTCCATAAATTGTATTTTTATTTTTGCATACAATGATTCATGTTGCTATAATGTTCAATAGTTTATTTCTCGATTTCGTTTTGTATAATGGATGCACTTTAAGATAAAGTTTTCTTTTGATAGTGCTTTCTGGCATTTCAAGTGGCACGCATACATTCGGATTTGCATTATGTGTAAAGAACTGCAACTATCCAAACCGTCGATCAACAATATGTGACTATAATGGATTTTTAAAGCTGTTTTCAAAACTGATATACGTGCATATTTTGCTAAAATTTTTACTTTTCATCTGATCACATTTTCACATATTTAAAAGCCTTCATTATACTATACAATATTTCAGTGTCGCATAGCGCTTAAAGTTTTCGCTTATATAATACATATATTTCTTTGGTGCAAATTTATTTGTATGCATAGTAAAATAAAACATATACATCTACATTTATGTAAATATATGTTTTAAATACGTATGTATCTCAGCACTATACCATTTTGCAATTTACTTTATTGCTGCAGTTAGAGCGACGGCATTTTTTGTTCGCATTTTCCGCAAAGTCTTTTATTATAATACCTACCAAACTACATACCTACCTACCTACCTACCTACACATAAAACAGTGTATCTTTTGCAGCGACATTTGTTGCTCTTGCTGGTAACAATCTTTTAAAAGCCTTTAATATCCTGTTTTGTGTCGGTGCGGTATGCCATGTATACGAGTAGCATGTACTCGTGTGTAAATGTGTTGAATATAACTTTGTCCTTAGTCAAGCAACGCATTACTTTAGGCGCTCATGTGCACTTAGATACTCGTACAACTACAAAAGTCACTGTTGTCTGTATACGAGCCTTTTAAGCGCTCGAAATATTTCGCCATATGTGTAATTGTATTTTTCTTGCTTTTGTTGAGTGTTTAAGTCTTACAAGGAAAATCAAGAGAAAAACAAGTCGACAAATTTTCCGAAAATTCTATTTAACCACAATATCCTTTTTCTGTACGTTGTACGCTCCAAATCTTCTGCTTTTTCAAAACTTTTGCGGTTGAATGACTTTTGTGAAGTGCAATGCCTGCGCCGCTTCATATGTATGTTTGTCGAAATGTGTTTAAGTATATTAGAAGAGACTAAAGCCTGAAGCGCTTTCGCGTTTATTTTTACTTTTTTTTTCTATGTTTCGAGCACAAGGTTTTCAGTAGAGAGACCCAGTTCTATGCATTTGGTGTAGTGAATCGATAATATGTTAGCTGTGCACAATGCCGCTCGTTATATGTAAGTGTTTAATGACAAATTGTTGCATTTGGTTTATTGTTGAAATGGAAAGTACATACCATTTGGGTTTCTATATATGTACTATATATAAAATAAAGTTTGAACAAATGCGCCAGTAAGTATGCTATACAATGTTCCACTCTTATTACAGTTGATTGGAAAGACAGTGGGAAAGTATAACGAACTGACAAAAGGTGCGGCAGACGCATACATCATCAGTAGAGTCGAACTTATCTCACATAAAGTTTTTTTTTTTAATTTGAAAAGAAATTGAACAGTTGGAAAGTCGTCGAAGACGTTGGAAACGCACAGGACTTGTCGTTTTATTTGACGACGACACAATGACGGAACTATACTCTTAGCAAGAAAATATTATTATTTATCCTTTGGTTTGGTAAAATATTTATCTTAAAGTTTTTGCATTTAGAATTTAATTTTAATATGAAAATAAATGATTATATAATTTATATTTATTTAAATCAAAGCGCATATATGTATGTACATGTATTTGGTTTAAAAATAAGTCATATTTAATTCATATATGCTGCATGTCTAAATTAAATATTATTCATATTATATTATTTATTTATTTAATATATTAAATACATAATACATAGAATAAACTAATTAATCTATGAGAGTGAAAGCCACTATATAATCTTATGGAGTAAGTGTAAGTCTGAGTAGGTATTATTAACACAAGCTCGAATTTGAGTATAAATTTTTAATTATGGGAAATGATATAATGTTTGTGAGTATTTCGAAGGATATGGCAGGAAAAGTTTAGTATTTTTCTGGTAATGCTTGTGAAAAACTTTAACCGTTTGATTACTTTGATCAATTTTCGGCAGAGGCTTTAGCTATATCTGTAGAGGAATTAAGAAGCATTTAAATCACGGTCAGAGTCATTAAAGGTACTGTTGGAATATATGTCAATGCTTTAATATCATCCCAAATCTTCTTGGTATTTCACTGCGGGAATATGCGACTAGTAAAATCAGCAAGAGGATTTCTTTTAGCATTAAGTGCTTCTGTTTTAAAGATTGCTGTGGTTTATTATTTTAATGTTTATCATATTTAATTAAATTGTGCTACTAGTGAAGGGAGCAGTCCACATTTGAGGGGAAAGTAGCTCAAAAGCGACCTTATGCCACATATCCACTAGAAAACGATTTCAACATCTATTTGGGAATAACCAAATTTTGAGATGGCAGCAACTGCTCCCTTTAATTAGGGGTTAAAACGCTGGGCCTTGTAAGTGCCATCGAAAAATAAATAGGACTAGTGGAGGCACAAAGAAATTCTCGGATACGATCTCCCTGTGATGATGTTTGCTTACCGTTTAGACAAGGTGCATTTGTCCAGCTGATTAATATCCTAGATCAATAAGTTGTCAAACTAAGTCAAATTTATTGTACTTTTAAAAGGCATTAATCATAAATATCAACTGCAAGAACACTCAATTTTCTTTAAGGATATACCTAATGCTAAGGACGTGGATCCCAAAGGCAAACAAAATTTACCACGTCCCATGTCTTCACTCCAATTTAGAGTCTTTCAAAATTTCTCAAATTCTTCACATTAACTAGTTGACTAGTTTTGTCTTGTGATGGCGATAATGTCCAATCCACTGGAACTTCTAATAACTAATGTTCGGAAATGAATTCCGCATTGTGGGTGATGAAGCATACAGTTTCGCGATTGTCAGCGTATGTGTCGTTCGGCGGTTTATAATGCGGCCGCAGGGCCGCTCCGATGTAGATCAAAATATGTACTTGCTAATGAAAAATCTGGGCTTTTGAACTACTTGCTAAATAAGATATGCAAATCAGATTAGTAAAAAAACGCCAAAGAAGGGGAAGAACCCGAGGTCAAAGATGAATTTAATATGTTGTAATTTCACGCCAAAATTATAAAATTTAGCCTTCATGAACAGTTCTCTCGTTATGGAGTAAATGTTTTTACATTTTAACATTTTAAAATAGACTACATCACTTAGTCCCGATCTTTACACAAAGTGATCATGTGATTGACGTAAGGCACGCATGGAGTGTTGAATGTGCAAACGTAGGACATAAAGGTCTCATTATATACTCGGCTCACTATCATAGGCTCAGCATGGTGCACGCTGCACGTTCTAACATGCAATGAACGCTAGACGTCAGCAAGCTGCAATCACAACAGACCGCCGAAGCCTTTTGAAACACACTTTCCCGACTGCTTCAGAAAACCTTTCCGTCTTCTCTAGATATACATATGTGAGCAGTGGAAACATATCACCCGCTCCATAGAGGTCATTAGCTATACAAAACCTGTGACTAATTCTTGGTACGACGAGGAGTGTAGCAATGCTACTGCAGAGAGGAACGCTTCCTATCGCAAAGCTGTTAGAGAGCGATATCAAGAGAAACGGAGTTGTCCTCTCTCCGTTTCTCTTGGCGCCTTTTCAACGCAAGAAAAAGAAGCAAGAAAGGCGAGACTTTGAGGATGTTGAGGGGTTATGTGACAGAAATGAAGCTCCAAAAATTTTATGAGAAGGTCAAGCGGCTAACCGAACCCGTAGTAACTTTCTGTAAGGATGAAAATGGAAATCTGTTTACAGATGCTCAGGAATCACTGAGATTATGAAGGAGTCATTTTTCTAACCTACTTGGATGCGATGAATCGCACAATACCTCCGATAGAGAAATGATACCGGAACCACCAGTTAATGTTGGCACTATGTTGGAACCACCGAACTATAACACGGTTGATTCGGTTATCAAAAACTAAAAAATAACTAAGCGGCGGACTCCGATGTGCTGTCAGCTGATTTATACAAGACCGGTTGCAAAGAGTTGGTTAGGAGTATGCACCAACTTCTTTGCAAGATATGGTCCGATGAACGCAGACCCAAGACTGGAATCTTGGTGTTCTTTGTCCTATCTTTAAAAAATGTGATCCCATCTATTGCGCCAACTAAAGGGGAATAAGTCTCCTTTCCATCGGTTAAAAGATTATGTCGCGCGTATTGTGTAATAGAATGAAGCCAACTAATTTCCTCCTCGAAATCATAAATTTAGAACTACAAGCGGATACTCCCGGTTCTACTGTATGGCGCAGAGTCATTGAGATAAGGATTCTCCGCTGGATTTTTGGTCCTATTAGAGTCGGTGACGAGTTAAAGTCCCGTATGTACCGCGAGCATAAAATTTCAGCGGTTGAAGTGCGCTGCTCACATCATATGGTGTACATGGGGGCCCACACTTGATTGGTAGACAACGAAATAAAAATCAACCGACTATGGAGAGATCTCATTGTACTTGGCATTTATATCAGCTGCCGACAGCGCGCACAAGACAACAGCAGCTGGTGAGCCTTCCTAAATGCGGCCTAAGAAACTTTTATACTTTTTGTAAAGGTTTTGAAGTGTGTATATTGATTTTTGGATGTGGACGCTGTCGTAGAGGAAACTGTCCATTACAAAGTCGAACTCCTAGTTTTGAGCAATCGTTGCATTCAAGTAAAAAACAAGCTCTAAATGAGACTTTTTATATTTATATTAAAAAAGACTAAGTTTCAGTGATGGGGTTTTTATGCAAAAAATAATGCAAAATTCCAATTTTTTTTTTAATATTCGTTATTTTTTTCTTTTTGGGATTTTCTACAACGAGTACGAAACTGCAGGTGGAATTCAGTAAAACCTCCACCTTTTAAAATGGTGGAATGAAAGAATTAACTGCAATAACTGCGTCAACGATCCATCGGCTGTACATCTCTGCGGGGACATCATCGCCCAATTAAAGAAAGTGAAATACCTAGACCTTGTCCTTGATCTTACTATGTTGTAAAAGAAAAATGAATAGGCTTTTCTGGCTGAGAAACTTACTCTTTCTGTCGGGAATAAGCGTACAGTCTATGCTCAAATCATCGCCCTTATATGGAAATATGGCATCCACAATCGCTACCAAAACCCACCTGACAGAAGAAGATATAGCGTCGAGATACCTATGGTAAGTCAGAAGCTCAACCCACTACACAGAGACATGAATCTGGCAGTAGTTGAGGGCCAGTTCGCCTACCACACAAGCCGATACAATGAACAACTCCAATACCAAGGCATAAATGTAAACGCTTTGACTCTGTACTGCAATGGAGCAGATATAGTATAAGGTGGCTGACCAGCATCCCCAACCCTTGATTATTTAAATATTTTTAATTTTTTGTTATTTTTTACGCATAATTTAAAAGTATAATGAGCCCTAATTGGCATTTAATACTTTAAAAAATATAAAAATAAGTTTGTAAAGTCTTAATTTTAATACGGCATAAAAAAAGAAATATTGTAACAAAATTAATTTAGAAAACTTTAAGGATGTATGGTGCAATTAGAGAAAGTGCTCCGTAAGTGCATTTATTATGTATATAAATGAAATAACTCTTTTTTTAATTTAAAATTAGTAGAGCTTAAAAAAATTTATAAGCACATATGTAAATTTATGAACAAATTTGACGCATTTTGCTGTTCAATGCTCTTTTGAGGGCAAAAAAGACAAAAAAATCTCTGGAAACAAAACAAAGTGCTAAAGTATATTAACTTCTCCTGCGAGTATAGCCAAAATAGTACATAAAAAAATTGTAGCACGAACGCAAAATTGCAATTTAATTAATGAAATGTGTTTCGTGCTAGATAAAACAGAGCAAAAAATAAATGAACGAATATAAAATGCACAAAGCGGCAAAAAAGTAAGAAAACAAAAAGCCAAAACCTCAAGCAGCTGGTTACTGGCTAAGAAACAAAAGGATCACAAAAAAAAAGGACTTGGGAAAATTGCAAATAAGACTAAAAACAACAAGAATCGACTCGACTAAGTGAAGCATATGGCGGTGCGGCAAGTAACCAATGCAAAGAAAGGCTGAGGTTGCCTAAAGGGTGGTGTTGGCGGTGAGTGCGGCAATGGAGCCGCGGTGCAGCAATAAAAATTACTACACAAACCAAATTTACTAAATTAGCAACTGTAAATTTTGCCAAGAGCTGCAGCAGCAGCAACAGCAGCAGCGGAGCAATTAAAGCCAACAACGAGCGACAAGCGACGAGCGCATGCATATGACGCCATTTTATGCTGTTTCCGCTTCCGTTTGGCGCTTGTTGCGACTTCCGTTCGCACACACATAGCCATTTTTTCTTCTTCTTAACTTTGTTAATACTTTTTTTTTAGTTAATTTTGTTTTTTTTCTTTTTTAACTTGCTAAGAAAATTAATAAAGTTGCGCATTATAGTTGCGCAGCCAGTTGAGTTGATTCCAAGCGCCATTTCAAACTATTCGCAGGCAAAAAGTTTGCAACGGCGACGGCTGACAAGAAGTTACTGCATTTATTTTTAACTTGCATTTTTTTGTTCTTCTGCATTTTTACATTCGTGCATTTGCTTATTTAACTTCCGCTCTTAATTGCGTTTTTTTTTTGGGGCAGCAAGAGACGCACAATAGGGAGTTATGGCGCGTTGTCCTTTTAGTATTGAAAATTTGAATTTTTTTATTTTTAAGAAACATTTTCACTTAAAGAATTTTTCGCTGCTTATTTTGCCTAATTTAATTTTGCGCTTTAGTTTTTACGCTTGAAAAGTTTTATCTTCAATTAGTTTGAAATATATTTTTCTTATATTTTTCGTCGTCCTTGTTGTCGTCTGCGTTGCTGTAGTTTAAGTTTTCTGCATAATGAATTTCTCGTTTGTGCATTTTGTATAAATTGTATGCAAGAATTTTTGCCTTCTGACTGCATGTCCTGCCTCCAATACGCTGCCTTTTAAAGTCATATTCAACTTAAACAAAATTTATAAAAGTTTTGCACATTTTGGTTTACTGCGTTGTTGTTGTTTATGTTGGTACTATTATATAGTTTTTTTTTCTACTTCAATTACTGTTGCCCATGAGCGTAGCCAGGCACTGTACCTGCCTTTTCAATATAACTCGTAGTTTCCCGTCGTTTCCTAAAGTGTTTGCAACTTACTTAACACCCTTCCAGCTACGCTGCAATATATCGGCTTGGCTTGACTCGTCGACGCAGCTGCAAAACACGCGCGTATCATTTTTTTAACCGCTTTATGGTGGCATTTCTGTGTGTGTTGCGAAATGGCTGTCTCCGTCTGTTGTCCGTCTGTCATACCGCGTTGTTGCTCGCCTACATTTGTGAGGGCAAACCACGGCAATATCCTGCCACAGGATATACTGGCTGCGCCGTGGCATGTGTACTGGCGTGCTGCTGTAGGTTTGTTTTGTGTCTGCAATATTTGTAGATGTACAAAAGTATCGCAGTTTGCTCTTCATATGAAACATACGCGCAATTGACCTACTTTTGTATTGGTTGTAGAAGTATTTTTTGCGTACTTTCCCCCGTTGCCATTTTTTTTAGCTTGTTTTGCTTCTTGGCTGCAACAAATGTAATTTTTCCGGTTTGTACTAAAGTTTTAAACCGCATTAAAGTTGGCATCGATTGAAAGTATAATGTAGTCATTAGATTCATATACCTCAGCATCATAAATAGTTTACCGACGAAGCATTTTAATTATGTTAGCGTACAATAATATTTGCAGATGCGGCTTGAATAAGGATGTAGTGAAAACATTCTAACCAAATTTATGTCATCTAATTAATTGATACAAATTTATAACAATGAACTTACATCAATGTTTTGGCATAATATAAACTCATTGTTTCTTGTTCCTATTATAATTTAATAGTATGATTTTTCAGATTGGTTTCACTTACCTGCAAATAGAAAAAGAAAATAGAAACAATTAAAATATTTTATTTTTGAATACAAGTTGATTTCAAGCTTTTATAATTCAAAAACTGATTGGCAAGCTTATAAAGAATTAAATTTTCATAAAATCAATTTTCATAAAAAATTATTAAAATCTGCAAATGATATCGAAAGTTCCGTGAAATATTTTATTGGCATTGTAGATGAATCGGTTTTAATTCGAAAAAAAATGTAGAATTCATAATTCCACAAAATTTAGAAAGAGAAAAAATATTACAGGAAGCAAGAAGTTGTATCCAAGACAAAAAAAAGCCTGATCAAGCACTTTAAAGAAACCCTTAGTTAAAATTTAAATAAGTATTGTGGTGAAGTTTATTTGCATCGCTCCCATGCGCTACCCATACCTGTCTATGAATGGATGTATGTACATATGTATGTATGTAGTGTATGTATGTTTGTTCCTTTGTGACCTTCTAGAGACCAAACGGGTGTGCCGATTTTAACGATTTTTCTGTCAATCGATTGGTTTTAATCTTGCGATCTCTTACTTATTAAATGGCCTTTAACCGTAGGAAGCTCCCTTAATCTTGTGCGCGCTAGTGCCAGTTGTTTTGAATGCTAAGTACATAGAAATCTCTCCATACCTGGTCATTCCAACGTGCGCCCGGTCGTCCTCTATTTCGGCGTCCTCCAATCAAGTTTGGGACCCCCATGTAAACCATGCGTGCTGGAGCTCTATCATCCATACGAATGAGGTGACCAGCCTAGTGCAGCCGCTGGAATTGTATGCGCTCGACTATGTCAACCTCATCGAATAGCTCGTACAGCACGCGGTTCATACGAGACCTAAACTCGTCGCCGACTCTAATATAAATGAAAAACCTGCGAAGAATCTTCCTCTTGAAGACTTCCAACGCTATTTCATCTGACTTAAGCACGGTCCATGCCTGTGCGCCATACAATAGGACCGGGAGTATCGTCGTCTGTCGAGAGAGCGCTTCTTACTTTACTTCTTATTTGCTTGCTCAACCCAAAAAAGCATATATTTGCAAGCGTGATTCTTTGCCTGATCTCCATGCTGACGTTTTTGTTGTTGGTTATCTCGGATTCAAGTTAGACGAAGTTTTCTACAACGCCGCAGTTAAAATTCTCTTTCTTTATTGACCGTCCAAGACGAAATGAAACAGTATCACCTCTAGACCCATGAGCAGAGACTGTTTTTAATCTCTGAGAACGCCTTGCTGACTCGCCGTTCCAGCGTACCAATGAAATCAATGTCATCGGCGTACGCGAGCAGAATCACTTCCTTTTGGAAGATCGAGCCCGATATATATGTACGGGCACTGGCGTATGGTGTATTCCATTAGCAGAATGAATCCCTATCCATAAAGCGGTTGATATGTTTCCACTCCTCACTTATATCTTGAGAAGAATGAGAGGTTTCCCGGAGCATTCGGGAGAGTGTGTTTGAAAAGTTTTCGGCGGTCTGTTCTGATTACAGCTTGCCGATGTCTAGCTTTCGTTGTATGTTGGGACGAGGGGCGAGCACTTCGCTGAGCCTAGTGTCTATCTAAGTTGCGACAAAATAGTGTTCCGAGTCGATTATGGGATCACTGCCCACCATTTGGTAACCATTTGTGTCCCACTAACTGAAAATTTGGAAGACGTGTACCATTTTTGAGGTGCTTAAAGCATCATTACTGCGAGGTGTTAATTTCTCTATCTTGGTTTATTTCCAGCAAAAAGTGCGTTTATAACTAAATTCTATAACAGAGGTGAAAGGCATGCCTGCGACTGCGCCTTTCGTCATAGTTGTGGTTCCCCACTCAGCTTGAACTCTTGTGCAGCTTGCGCATGAGTTGTCTAGAAATGTTCCTAACACATATTCTTTGTGCTGCATCGCATCCTTAATGGTAGCTACTAGGGAATGTATCACTGTTTCAACATATTTTCCTATTCCATATTCGTGTTGCTTAGAATCCATGGTAAGCTATGAGCTTTCACTTAAATGGAGACATAGTTTTTTCTTTTTAATGTTTTCAACAAGATTTAGGTGAGGCTAATGGATATGTAGTCCTATGGCATTCAATGGCTGATGCAGAGTCTACCCACTGCCTAGTTGAAAAAAATTGCACAGCTTGCCAAGCTCGCAATGACAAATCTCATTCTGTATTAGAAATTTTTACTTAAAGAGGTTCACAGAAAATTGATTTTTTCACCTACTTTCTTCAGATGTTCGCAAACCACACCACTTATGACGAACAAGTGCGCGAACCGCTTGCTCAATATTGATCTTTTTCATTAACAGCAAGCGACACGTAAACAAACCCAGTCACGTTAAAAATTATGTCGCCTGTGTCTAACTTTAGATAGACTAGGTTTATACTTTGAAAGATATTTGGCATTAAAATGCTTAAAATATTATCGTTGAGTTTGTTGTCACTTTTAATAGAAATTTTTTCAAACTTTTTTAAACCTATTTAATTCCAATAGAAACACTGTATGAAGCTACCTGAATTTTTTCTCAGCCCTGGTATAAATTGTGGTGTTTATGTGGTATATTGAATTTAGTTACACTTATTTAACAAATAGCAAACACTGTAAGAACCCTTTGCGAATTGTAAAAGCTTGAGAAATTAAATTTTATATATGAAAGTATAGAATTCTAACTCTTTTTCTTGTTGGTGAGAAATAAAAGCAAACTTTGATGGAGCATAAGGCAACCCTTGATAATTTTTGAGAACCGTGAGATATTTAAGTATGGTTATAAAAATGTTCGTTAAAATAGTGATCGATGACAGTCCCACAAAATTGCGAAAAATTCCCAGGCCGTTAGCGAATATGTGTTGCTAATATTTATGGAGAATAACCATACTTTTATGCCAACGGGGGTATAAGTCAGTTTTTAACTCCTGCAGTTATAAATCAAATTAAACAGTTGTTTTGCATACTTAATTTTCGATTTACGCTCTCTCCGATGCATATTTTCCATATGTTCAATTCTTTCATCAAATGTAAAATTTTTGCAACGTTTTTGGCCTGAAGCATGGGCTTGACATTGGATATAATCTCCACTTGGATCTGGTTGTCCACATTTTCATGGAACAATTCTGATTCAGAAATAATTTGTTTGATTAGCTAATATCCTCAGTTCTTGAACTACCGTTACATAAGATATTTTCAGATGATGGATTTTTAGAAGTATGTTTAAGTGATTGTCGGCTTCGAAAACCCATTGGAACATGTGATTCCCCATTTTTCCCATTCCAGTTTTTATTTTGCCATATCTTCATTGAAACTTCTAAGTGCTAAGCAATACTAAATAAAACTGTAATGAACACTGAATTCAACATAACAAGTAGCTTGTCTGGTATTTTTTAAACATTGCGTACACGGTTACACTGACACATAGAAACTTTTGCAGGTTTTAGACAAAAATCGTTATACGTTCTACAGGAATTGTTCAAATTAAAATAACTGAAAGAAATTTTCTGCGCGTATAGTTTTCGTTTTATGTTCTCTATTATTGAATTTGTTAAAATATCGTTTTTTCTATATTTTATTTTGTGAACTGTGAAACTGCAAGTGATTTTTTTTTTCTTTGTCATCTCAATACTATCGTAATTTTCTATTGGATCTTACTTGATTGGACAGCATATAAGCAAAATAAGAGTAAAAATAAATATTTTGTGCGCGGAATTTGTTATTGACATAGAACTTTCAATCTTCTTGAATATATTTTACATTACAAGAAGTAAGTATGTTGCAAGAAGAAAAGAAAAAAAGAAATTTGTCACAAAATGGCAGCCATTTTTCATATACATCTATATTTCTTTATTGCATTTAATTTAATTTTGTAGTTCACATCTTTTTTAAAAGTAAAAGAATCATTTAAATGGCAGACAATTTGATACCGCAGTTGAAGGAGTTGCAGAGAGATCCAAGATTGCGCAACCGAATTTCGCAGCCAGCTGTAGCGGCGGGGCAACAGCAGATACCTTCAATTTATTCATTTGGTTTTGATAAAGGACACAATCAGATGCAGCCAATACCGATCGAACCATCACCACCAAAACAACCATATCAACCAAATAAAGGACAACAAAAACATTCGAAACAGATGAATCTCGGTGGCATACCCTTAAATTTGAAAAATCAAACGCATGTGCTTAAACAGCAGCACAATATGGCTTGGATGGGCAATAATAATAAACATGACATAGCATATCGCCAGACTTATGAACAGGATAAATACCAATTGAACGCCACTACGCCCGCACTGAAAGTCGATTTGAGTAAACCACCGCCGCAGTTGGTGATCCCCGCATTGCCTCTATTGACAGTCAATTTGAGTAAACCACCGCCGCCATTCGTGATTTCCGCATTGCCGCTATCGGCTGTCGATTTGACTAAACCACCGCCACCATTCGTGATCTCCGCATTGCCACTACTGGCAGTCGATTTGAGTAAACTACCGCCGCTATTCTTTAGTTGTCTACCGGATTTAACTAAACCACCACCGAGTCTTAGATCCAATGATAATTCTGATATAGATATACAACAGTTGCAGCAAGAACAGCACAATGAAACATTGTATTTAAATATTTTTAATAAGAACTTGCCGGATTCTTTAATTGAATATATTACACGTTGCTATGAACAGTGTTCAAGCGATTATGATATGTACACTAGACTGTTGAGTATCCGAAGGGGTGTTAACAAAAATTTACCTGCGCAAAGTTCAGCACATTACAAATACAATATTTCGTTAAATGTTGCTGAGAATGCTGTAAACTCTCGTAATTATCCCAGGTAAGCTATACATCGTCTCTGCGAATAGTAATGCGATTAGTCGTTATAAATTTGTGTCACTTCAAAGCACTTTGTTTCCAAAACTTACCAACGAAACATATAATTTCCATGATTGATAAGATTAAAACAAGTTCAAAAATTCAAATCAATAACTCAAAGATTGAAGACATAAGTTGGATATGCGCTCACATAAAGATTGATAAACAGATAGACATGACTAGAATGTTTGTCCTTAGTTTCTTTAAAAAAACAAGTAAGAAAATTACAGGCGGGTGTAATCGATTAGAAGAGGCCCTGTATCAGTAGTACAGGTCGCCACCCGAATTTCCAAACCTATTAAGGATCTAAATCCTTTCCTAAGAAACACATTAAATGTTTTTTTAGCTTATGCACCAAGTTGTGCAAAACAAAGGTAGGAAATTATTAGCAAAAATGGTTCTGACGAAAAGTATTTTGCTCCTCCCACTTCTCACAGTATAAAAAGAAAAAGGCAGGACGGAAGCATAATAAACATAGGTCGTTCAAATTCAACTGCTTTTAAAATCGTCATTTATTATCCGATTTTGATGTTTTTTGGATTTTGGCTAAGCGGGACGTTATCTTTTGTTTGTGCCGAAGAAATTTTTAGCCTTGATGGTGATTTTATGGGGAAGGAGGGGGAGTCGCATAACTTTCGCTTGAACTTGTACCATTTATTAAAGAACTACTAAACGAAATGTTAACATTTTTACATTGCAGTACACCAAGTCGCAAACGTTCTTTGGATACAGACGAAGATAGTGGCTCATTAGATGATTACATAAGAATTAATAGAAGGCGCTTGAACATAAAAAACAGATTGGAAAATGCTTCACCGAGAGAGTCTTATAGCAATTCGTTTAAAAAACCGCTCAAACAGTCAAAGAAAGCGCACATCAACTGTGACGATTCGATTGTAGGCACATGTCCCATTGTTGAAAAGTCATTCTTGCGTCTGACTAAATCACCGTTGCCAACGGCAGTCCGTCCAGTTGAAGTGCTAATACAATCACTTAATAATGTAAAGCAGAAATGGTGTGCAAATCATGATTACTCTTACGTCTGTGATCAGCTGAAGTCGATTAGACAAGATTTGACTGTAAGTAATTTTTTTGTCAATTTTTATAAAATATTGATCTACTCTACTATTTGCATCTATACTATATGTAGGTGCAAGGCATTCGTGACGAATTTGCGGTTGAGGTTTACGAAACGCATGCGCGCATCGCACTGGAAAACAAAGATGTCAGTGAATTCAATCAGTGCAAAACACAGTTAAAAATGTTGCATAAAGAACTCGAAGTTTGCAAGAATGCTCCAGAGTTCATGCTATACCGTCTACTTTACTGCATTTATGCAGCTGATAATCTCGGTATTTAAAAATATGAAATTGCTTATATTATTTTTAATTATTTGACTGCTTGATTTTAGAATTGTCCACAGAGCTGCAAGAAATTGAATTTACTGCGCAAAAGAAAAATCCACTGATTTCGTATGCGTTGCGTTTTCGTTCCGCTTGGGTGATGGGTAACTATTTTGCTGTTTTTCGACTATATAGATCAGCGCCACTAATGGCTGGATACCTGATTGATTGGTTCATTATGCGAGAGCGCGAAAAAGCATTGCGTATTATTTTGAAATCGTACGTATTGCTTATTTTATACACTTCATCAGTGTTTCAGTGTGTTTAATATTCTTCATCATATCACCGAGAAAAGATCATCTGAATATGTCAATCTGTCCGTTTGACTTTCCATCTATATGGCAATATATTCTTTTGTTCTTTTCGAAACGTTATAAAAGAGTTTATAAATTCTTTCTGGGCTAGACATTCGTACTAGATCTCCAAGTTATTATAGGTTGGATGCGTTGGATAAGCTAAGTTAAACCCGCGAAGTTCTTCCTCTTCGACAATTCCAACCTTTTCGACAATTCCTTCTTCTTAGACATTCTGTAGAACTCATAAGAGCTAACTCCTAGTCAAGTGGGCTTTCTTACTTACTGACGTCGTTTTCTTATTCTATTAGAACATATCCCTTTTTATACCCAGTATACCCGTTATATTCGTCGGTTAAAAGTGTATATTAAGCTAGTGAAAATGTATGCAAGTGGAACGAGGAGGCGAAATATAACTCATAATGTCTTTATATTCTTAATCTTCATTAAAGAAACTAAGGACAAAGGCTATCGATGTAGATATGTCCGTCTGGCTGGCTGTCTGATGATGCTTCCTATGGAATTTGTAGAGTACAAAAGATAGAAGTTTCATATAATTGTTATTCAATTATCATGTCAATCCCTCCCTAATAGGTAGCCCCAATACAAATCTACCAATACTTTTTGAATTTTTTTTATGAACAATTTTTAAATGTTTTCAATTTAACTAGAAACTTCTTTTATTTGTTTTATACCACTTGAAAGTTCTCTCCTTTCTTTTTGGGTTTTTGTTGAAACAAAATGTTGTTATTATTGTGGTCTTGAGGGTCCTAGTTGCCTAGCTAGGCTATTTGGATGAGATTGAAGCCTTTCATTGTATTTTTTGGCAAGCTCCTGGATGCTATCTCTAATTTTTGGCACCTTGAGATCGCGTTCTATATCCCTGGTTCTCATATACCAATGAGTCACAGTGATCTTCCTCAGTTTTTTACCTGGAGAAGCCGCAGTTTGTTCGTTTGGCTACAATTCCATACACCTGGTTGGCATAGAAGAGGCCAGGAGGTAATATACTCTTGAAAATTCTGACCTTATTTTCAAGAGACAGCTTGTTCCGTGGTGCAATCAACCAAAAAAATGTTTAACCTTTGCCCTAAATGATTGTTGCACCGACGAGACATGTACACCGAAGGTTGATCTTCTATACTGGATTACACCAAGCTATTTGTAAGTCGGCTTGTGATTAAACACTCTTCCATCAAGTGAGAGACCAGGGCAGTAGAAATTTCGATTTGTGTAAGCCGCATTTGCAAATTTGTCGGCATTGATACACAAGTTCCACTTCTCTGCCAATTTCTGAAATCCATCCAACTACTGCTGAAGTGGACTCGTAGCCTGGATAATGCAGCTGCTTTTTGTGAGCACCACAGTATCGTCTATCCTCTCCATCATTTTGCCCAATGAAGGGAGAAAGCTGATTGGAGTTCACCTCAGTTGGCTGTTTTCCTGGCTTCAGGATCTTGATAATAGTAGTAGACTTCCAGACCTTAAGAAAGAAAACCGACTCGGGTCCCTTACAGCCGATTTAGGTGAGGCCTGAGACTTGTACCGTTTAGTAAATCGCCACAAAGAGTAATATGTGGAGACGTCGGTGCCCAAGTTTTCTAACAGTTTGTCAATTTGATGCTGTTTTCTGCGGGCCAGCATCTTATGAAGGCGATTTGCCAGCCTATTCTAAGTTTGCTAGATTCGGGCATCTCTTGTTCACGCATATTCTTTTCTGAACTTAAATTTAAGGCAAAGGAGGTCAGCTATTATATGAGGTAGCTGATGCTGAAGAGAAACTTGGGAACTTTGTTGATTTCTCGGTGCAGCTCACGTTGCTGCTTGTTTCAACTGTCTTATAAAAAAGTTGATGGCGTTATAAATATCTTCTTAGGTCGATCAGTTGCACCAGGTGAGCACCACGATCGAGTAAACGAAAGCGTTGTAGCTTGTTCAGCGGCATAGCGTGCAAGTCAGCCAAAAGATTTGGTGGAAGCTGAAACTAGATATTGATCGAAATTTCGATTCGAATTTGTAGACCAAAGCGCAGCTTCGAATGTTTGTAGTTATGAAGAATATTTAAGCATTGGTTCCATCGAAGCTAACTTTCTTTTTCTAACTATTACATTTCTATCTTTTTAGATATCGCCCATCGCTGAGCGTTGCATATATAAAAGATGTCCTAGCTTTTGAAAGCCTGAAAAAGTGCAAGGAATGGTTGACATCCTTGAAAGTGCCTTTCATCAGCGTTGATAACGGCAGCGGCGAATATATCGATTGCAAGACTGCAATTGGTACAATATAATCGAACAATTTTTTTAATTTATACTAAAATTTACATACTTATACACATCCTCAAACACGAGTCACACACACGTCATGTCACACATGCAATTTTAAGAAAAACTTTTGTATTTGCGTTAGTATAGAAAGTATGCGCTATCATGCTCTATGCCAAAAAAAAAATGAAGTCATTCTAATAGGTTAGCATACCAGTTGTACTTGGAAGTATTTTGTTGCAATTTTAGTTGTACATAGTTTCTTGCGAAGCTTTTAATTTTTTCGCGTCTCTTAGTATTTGTTGTTTTTTTTTTTCTTTATCCATTCAATTCTTCATTATCAAGTAGTTCATTACTTCTTCTATGGAAATACTAAGTCTGAGAGATATAATTTCTATTTTGCGATGTGCTACTGAGTTATTAACTTGATTATCACTTCTATATAACGTCAGCAATAAGAACGAGTCTACTCTGATATATACAGGCGTGCTTCCATTTTCACCTACTTTTGCGTTTTATGATTTCAGTTAAATTTAAATCAGAATTATTGGACTTCTTTGTGTTTGCTGTTAATTTCAAATAAAATTTGTACAGGTTTGACGCATAGTTTGAAGGTAAAATAATAATAAATCGCAGAACGCAAAAGTAACTAAACAAGGGAGCAACACAATTATACTTTTTACTGTATTTTCACAGCGACTTAAACTATTGTCTTGTTTCAACTGATAATGTAACTTCTCCATTTTGTTCTACAATTACACAATTTTGTCACGATCTGCTGGCACACTCATTTACTCGTATTACTCAACAATTTTTTTGTCCTTCTATGCATGGGCACAAAGGGTTAAGCTCTTAAATAAATTAAACAGAATCTTTTGCCGAAACATCTTCCAAGAACGAGACATAGAAATGTCAAAGACGATTTAAGTCCTTCATGAACAATTTTTTTTTATTTTTTGTTGAACTTTTATAAAATATTGTTTTCCTAGCAAATAATATATAGAAACTGGCATCATCCAACCAAGCATTAAC
Organism: Leucophenga maculata; assembly: GCA_035044805.1. Taxonomy (NCBI): domain Eukaryota; kingdom Metazoa; phylum Arthropoda; class Insecta; order Diptera; family Drosophilidae; genus Leucophenga; species Leucophenga maculata. The sequence continues at coordinate 370,832 of JAWNNP010001732.1, read as the reverse complement.
AAAATTTTCTACATGAAAATGTTCTTTTCATTCGTTTAAATTTGAGACGAGGAAATATCATTTATAAGAAAATTTTTTGGTTGCTTGCTGGTGAATGAAACTATTATTTTTTCTTTTTAATTTTACACGCATATTTATTTTAATTTATTTGTGATTTTTAAATAATTTTTCTTTACACTTGATTGAGGCATTTCGTACTAATATGTTTTTTTAAAAGCTCTCTGTGAACTTATCTATATTAGTACGGAATAGCTTTTATTTTATAATATATCACTTCTCCCACACACATTTTTATAAAAGACTCGATTGGATTTCAATCTTTTATCAAAGGATATTTACCAACATAATGAATACAACAAAAAAACAACATATTTCCATTGCCATAACAAAAACAAAAAAGCAAAACTTATTTATATTTATATTATTTACATCAATATTTCTATTGCATAATCTTAAATAAATTTCAATACAAATATTTAAAATATTTTTTTGTTTTCTCTATGGGACTACCTAATTCTTAAGTGAAACATTGATAAATTTACTAAGTAGATCTCTGTATAAGGGCTAGCTAATTATGGAATCTAACATGCCTATACGAAAGAGAACTAGATGACAACAGTAGAAATATGTATGCCTAGACATCTCATACGCAATTATTATTGTAAAAATGGACGTTGCGAAGTCAAAGACCTTTTAGATGCATAACTTACTGAGCTGCACAAGATTTCAAGCTGACTGGGTAACCGCAACAATGACGAAAGGGACACTTGAAGACACGCCCGTCATCGTTAAACTAGTAATATAAGAAGTGTTTAAGAAATTATACAGGAAATCTGCCAAGATAATACTTATATCATCAGATATATGCTGATGATATAAGTATTATGAATAATACTGTCATTGACCATCTGCTCAATCATGGACGGTGTCTTAAAAGAGATAACACGAATATCATTCTGTTCACAAACAGATACATGGTTCCGCAACGATGATCTCCAACCCAAAAAAGAGAAACAAATAAACGGAAAAAAAAAAAGAAGTTTAAATACCTTAGAGTAATGTTGAAAGAGTCCTATGAATGAATAAACATACAGCCAAGCTGCAATGAAAGGTTTACGACCTCCATTTCTTCCAGCCATGTACTGGCGCGTAGAAAATCAGTTGATGGTTAAAGCATTATAAACGGTAACCAAATGGTGGACAGTCTGGCTAAATAAGCGTCAGGCTATTTCAAGAGGAAACAATAGATGCAACAATCTTGCTTCATGCGCTATACAGCAAACAGGAGAAAATCACCTGCAGCAAAGCTGTATAAAAGTTGGCAAACACATTTGTTGCAGAACTTTAAAATATTTATGTGATCTGGTTTACGAAAAGAGAGAATTCAAAATATAATTAAAAATTTGTTTTTTTTTTTTTTTTTTTGCCGATACGGATAGAGTGTAGACGCTTTTCCACATGGTCAAAATTAGAAACTTACCGTGTGCTTTGAAATCATGTACTAAGTGTTCGTAAAGCTTAATCCTACACGTATATATACCATGCCTTTTGACCTCTAACAGCCGTTTCTCGAAAACTTGAATTCGGATGTAAGTCCACCTTTTCATAGACCAGGTTACATACACGTATTATATATTAATTACACCAATACAGATAAGAAAGAAAGGAAAAGGGAGGAACAGCAGCAGTGGGCAACACTTGTAGTTTCATTTATCTTATTTCTTTCTCTGCATATGTTGTTGGTCGATTTTTTTTTTTTTTGCATGTTTCAATCTAATTTTATTAATATTATAAATGTAAAAGTTTGTGAAGATGGATGGATGTTAACCTCTAAACAAATTAGTATGAATTTTGGTATATAGATGGAACGTTGGAAAAGTACATAGGCTACTTTTTGTGGGTAGAAATAATCCAGTAAAGTTTGGTCCAAGTCGAAGGATCAAAATTTAAATAACATGTAAATGGGATGGAGAAAAGAAATTTTAATAATTCTGCTCAAAGTCAGATTGCGGGATACCCCGCCCACATAAAAGCGATAAACAAAATTCGACATATTTTTGCATCCATTTAAATACATAGAAAAAGTTCGGCATACATGTTAAGACCATCGGGGGAAGTATTCCAGTTGAGTTTGGACAAAATCTGAGACCTGGAGATGCCCGCTACCCATATAAACGATAAACGAAATTCATATATCATTGCATCTTTTTGAGGTACGGAGATGAAATTTGATATATATTGTAATGGCATCGGGAGAAGTAAGATCCATTTGATAAGTGTGAAGAATTTGACTTTTCTGTATACTTTTATACGGCACTTACAGTTCCAACATTTCGGATTGAATATGCTTTGCATAGCTCAAACACTTCTGGGGCTCCGTAAGAACTTTATAATATTTCACACGAAATGTCTCTAAAAGCATTATTTTTCAATAAGGTTATTTTTTTTCAGACGTAAAGAAGTTTAATTTGTATGGATTCGATGGATTTCCGGTGGAGAATCCGTAATGGTGTGGGGTGGCTTGCAAAATCTGGTACTCTATTCTCCAAAATGAATAGTTCCAAGTTTATTAAGGACTACATTCGACTTCTATATTTAACTGAAAATAGTGTAAAGCAACTTTTGTTAGTTTGAAGAAATGGATATAATACTAGTAGCGCCACCAGCCGAACGTTACTTATAATATCTGAATACGAATTCGCATGTCCGACTAAACCTTAATTGATTAAAGTCTCCAACATAAATCGATCAGTCTGAAAGTACATAGTTATTTCGCGTTTTAAGAGCACATTTATAACGCTTGGAACACACACACACACAGTCAAAGTCATGCGTCTCGACACAACCGCAAATTCACCTCAAAGAAAACAAAAACACATAAAACGAGCATTAAACCCAATGCATATATTACACAGCAAAGGAGCATTTGTTGTCTTTATGTGACGGCATATAAATATATGTAAGGACATGTATCGAAGTAAGGGCAATTCAAAAGTTCACACAGTCCATTCTGCAATAAACAAACAGATCAAAAGCATGCATGAGCGTAATTTGCGCGTATTTTATAAGCCTGCCATTATTATAACTCAGCAATACGAATATGTTGAATGCTTTATATCGACATGTATATATATACATATATATATGGCTGCCAATATTTATGCCATCATTATCGTCACTGGCGTCATTATGGCCGTTGGTTACGCATACGCCACCGTGTCTGTACATATTCAGCGCATTGCGTGTGTTGGCGCACATAGAGCTTTGGTGTTGCATTTAAACGCATTTGTGTACTTACAAAGTAACCGAAAAAAAAACAAAAAAAACCAACTTACAAACATTTATAGGCATTATTCCCTCATCTCGTTTCAATTGCACGCCTCAGTTACACCCCGACTCTGCATATACATACATAGTTACATATAAATTGTAAATTTTCCTTTCGCAGCACTTCTTTGAATATATTTTGTACGCGTGATTTATTGCTCCATATCATTGTCGTTCTGTTCTGTGTGCATTTGAATGTATTTCGTACGAAATCTATTTTTTCCCTCCTGTTTGTTCCTCATCGCCTTTTACAAATCATTGCATATGCTCTGTTGCTCCCCTTCTGTCTATACGAAGGGGCTAACGTAGTTCAGTAAATTGGATTGAAAAACAAAAAATATAAAATGGTGATCTTTCTATATATTTTAATTTTTTAAAACTTTACTGAATACAATCGTAAAGGTTTGTTTAGACTATCATCTTTTCTGTGTCGATTTTTACACAAAAGTTTTGCTTTCTAATATTTTATTTGGGTGGATTGTCCACTAATGAATCAAACTTTTTTATCTCTGACGATTTTAATTAAAATGTAAGACTTCTCTGAAAATAAAGTGTAGAACCCATATCGAACCCTTCTATCCATTCAGACAATTTAAGTACATCAGCAATTAGTTGTTCAGTAAGTTTTGAACCTGCGACATTTTGAGCTGCACCAGCAAATCAGGACGACAAACACAAAGTTCGAATTTTATAGAAAAAAAAATTTCTCTAAAATTAAGGGTGCGTCAGTTTCAGCAATTCCACGGTTTATCATTTCCATTTTTACTCAACAATTTATAAGCAAATACCAACTTATCGAATTTTTGTTAGCATCCCAAAACCGCCCACCACGTATGTTTGTCTGTCCTACCGCAATAATCTGGTTTTATTAGTCTCCAGCGTAATTTTTCTACATTCTTTTTTTCGGTGTGGGTTTTCCACTTTATTTTTTTGTCTTTCTATATTTTGTCTGCTGCGCACGATTTGTTTTTGTATTTATTTCCGTAGGGATTTCTTTGCGGTTGTCCGCCTCCACTTTTTTTTCGCCTTATAAATTTATTTCTATCTCCTTTTTTTTCCTTTGTGTGTGTGCTATTTTTCTATTTTTATCTCATAAATAATTCATTAATAATTTTCAATTGATTTATTTGCAATCGGCGCAGTAGTTGAATAAACTCATGCATTACATATACGCATTGCCTTGTTGCAAAGACCGCTTCCTATATGTTTCCTGAAATAATGACTATTTGACACAATTTTCCTGGAAATAATGATGAAGGCATATATATGTATATACAAACAGGTTTATTTATTTTGTTTAGCTTACAACGTGTATGTAAGAATATACAGGTAAAGAGTTAATATATATATATATATATATAATATATTTCCTTTTAACCATCCGCATATCCCTTCATCTCTACATAAGTCTATACTTGTAAGAGTGCGGCGCAACTAGTCAACACTTTCTCCAACGTCATTAGTCTAGTTTATCTTCTCAAAAAACTAGAACAAAATTTGGCTGTTTTCAGCTAGAGAAAAGAAGTAAATATAAGAAAGTCTGAAACGCAAACGGTGGCAGCATATATCCCTACCTCAAAAAAGGAGGCTCGAAATAAGATGTTACTGAGTAATTTGTACCCACGGCGAAAACCAAGTATCCCATACTATAGATATTGTCATAGCTCATAAGAAGAGAAGAAACCTGAGACAATCAGGAGCATTTTACATATGCATAGAAAGTGCTTGCTCGACTTTGGCTAGAAACAAACTTTCAATACTTGATAATCACAAACTGCCTCACATAGATACCATTCATATATTCCATTAATTCTATTAAAACATTCCAACCGTTTTCAAATGTTAATATTATCAGTACGTATAACATAACAGCTACTCAATGGATTAAAATCGAATTACTGAAATATATGAAGCCTTACTGTGAGCAACATTTAGCTTTTATTTCATCATGATTAAAATAAATTACTTCAAAATAGGCGTTTTTGTAAAGAAATGACAATTAGTTTGCAATTGAGCTGAGAGAAAATGGGAGAGGGCAATGCCCAACCCACCAGGTAGTTGGTAAACAAAATTCTTCATATCTTTAAACCCATTTCAGGGTGATGATACTTAGTACACATGTTAATGAATTCAGAAAAATATCACTTAATGAGTTTGGTCAAGGTCGGAGGGCGGTGCTTCACCCAGGGATAATATCTAGAATACATGTTAATATTGGGGAAAGTCAGGCTGTCGATAAGGAACATAAATAGATACATCGGTTCCATATTACACAAGGCCGAAAGAAAGTTTTTTTTTTGGGTTAGAAAAAAACATGAGAACGATGGTGAAACTTAGACAACGGATCCGGATTTATCAACACAAAATTCATACAATATAAATACTCTGTTCTGTTAGACTAATCATGTTGTGGAACTGTTTTATGTATTATATTAATGATTTAAAGAATTAATGCCAGTTACCAGCGAAGCACAGGGACCTAAGGTGAGTGGAATGTACAACCATCTCCCCGCAATGCAAATCGCGACTTGAATGGAGAAGTGACAAAGGTTATGCCTAAGAACTTCTTATATATTGGCCCAAGTAACAAACAATTATAATGCGCTTAAGTTTACGTAAAGTACAAAAAATCCCTTGAGACGACCCTCTAGGGCACTAGACATTACCAACAGCAGGCAGACCCAAACGGGAATACAGTAGGCCTAAACTGCTGTTTACCGACTGGGGAAAAGTCAGGAGCCTTCTAGCAGCTCTACGAGCATATAATTAACAATTGATGCCCTGTCTACTAAAGAGGACACATTTCATAAAATATTTAATGAACTGCAGAAAACAAACAAGTTCCTAAAATCATTGTACTTAATCATTGTACTCAATAAAAAATAATGGCTCGATAGTTTCGCCGTGGTCTGTGGGACGCTCGGCGGCTAACCAATAAAGTCGATGAGCTCAAAATATACTTAGCTCATCACAGCATCGACATCATATTAATCACAAAGACCTGTCTCCGGCCTGGAACTTGTATCTTCATTTCAGAATTCGCAATACATAAGGCGGACCACCCAAGTAACAGACCAAGAGGAAGAACAGCTGTTCTTATATCTTGTCTTATCAGAACTGGTAGTCGCAGGAGGCGTGTACTGCACAGCCCTGACTAGCTGTCTTTGCAAGCTCTCTTGACGTTGAAAATGGTATCGACAACAGTACACTGAAAGCGATACCGTTCAAAGCCGTACTATTTCTAGTATTGCTCTTCAACGAGGCATTAAGACATGGGAATTTTCCAAAACTTTGAAAAAAGGCTAATTAGACCGGGAAGAACTCGAAAATCCGAAATCAACAGTTTGCAGTCCTCCATAGCGAAACGATTTGAGATGCCTGTAGACGGGGATGCTTTTTTAGATTGGCTTTAGAAAGGCACACAGAACTCATGAGCAGCTGAAAAGGATGATAATTTATTTTAAATGGAATCGTGTAAAAGAAATACACAGTTGCGGTTTATTTCAGGCCTTTGACAGTGTGTAACACGACGGCATGCTCTGCAAACTAAAAGGCAACCTCCCAACACAGTTCCTCTCGCTTGTGCTCAGCTTTCTGTCCGTCAGAACCTTTTCGGTGATTCTGAATGGTGTGGAGTGCAACATCCCGTTGGAGAAGACTCAGAACATTCGCTACAAAAACGGCCATCCTTGCCAGAAACTCGTATGTGTATAAGCCACTGACTTGCTGATAAATGTGGAATATTGGTATTAGAATCCGTAAATGTGCAACAGTGACGTACACACTCAGGCGTGATGAATGAATGAATGCCCTTTGGTCAGTTGATTGGCCACTACAATAATTTTAAATATCTAAGAGTATACGTAGACGTAGGCACCTCATCTTTGGACCATTTGGAACATTAACGCTGTGATAAAATCCCTATACGCTAGGACTAACAAATTGGGCTTGCTTCTCAGCGGCAGAAACTAAGTGTGGGTAAGAAATAAGGTGGACATCTACACGGCAATCAACGCAACTAACTGGCAATTTGAAATACAATTTTCGCTGATTTTCACAGGTTATTAACAAGCACACCTCAATCTATTTAAAAATACCTAATAGTCACACTACCCAGCCAGTTAGAAGCTTCCTGGAACGTAGAAGTAAGGCAGGAGTTAGATTGAAAAGACAAAGTATGTTTTCTAGGGACCTAAACTTAAGGAGTATATTCCGTCCATCCTCAATATCTCTACAGACATCGTTATTAATTATTATTAAATTTTTTTTCTCTAAATTTAACTGCGAAATATTAACATAAATTTGAATATGTCAACAAATTTCTTAACTCAAAACTGCATATTTCATTTCACAGAGAATACAGGTGAGGAGAACCAAAGGTTATTTAGTATTTAAATAACAAGCCCCTCAGCATATGCTACAAAAGTTAATCAAGTTTCGTTGTTTATAACACCTTCATTAAATTCATAATATTTTATATCGGTCAAGTGTCTCATAAAGTATAAAATGTACAGCGACCAAAATGTAAAACAGACTATTTTCTACGAACTAGAAAATTAAGCGCAATTACTAAAAAAAGAAAAAAGTTAATTTGGTAAAAAATACTGCGTTGAAAGCTTTCACACTTTCAGCGAAAAGGAAAAGATAGAAAATTTCAGAAGCAGCACAACTACTTGAAGAAAGTATATATTTGGTATGCCATAAACTTTGTTAATAAGAAATTTCGCTGTTTTGATACTTAAGCTGCACTTAAGATTATGAGGCTGATAGTTCTTTGCCTTTGGCAGCCAAGCTGGCAGCAGGCAGTGAGTCAGACAAGCTGACAGAAACAAGGCAGGGGCTGTCGAGTAATTTGTCTGCATTTTAATCAAGGCCATGGATGCTATGTAAAATTTCAAAAATAATATGCTGGGGAGAGTTGCAGATACTTTCTTGAATGCTGCTTGTTAGCTGTACGCGCTATGTGAAGATATTTAAATTAACGAACAACGTGTAATTATGTTAAGCAGCTGCGGAAAGTTTAACTTTATAAACAATACTTATACGAATATACACGTACACAATGTGAAAAAAAGTTGAAAAAAAATATTGATAAATAATTGCAACTAAATTTGCAAAATGTTAAACTTTTGCTGTTAAAACATTGAAGCGCCACAACTTTGTTGTTTCACGCTACTGTTTTCAATAGAAATAAAAATAATGTACTAAAAAGTTGCCATGCAACTTAATTATGTAAAGTTTTAAATAAACACATATGCCAAGGTTCTTGTATGGCAAATTTACTAACGATGCACCTTTCTGACTCCGCTTACAGCCAAGTGCGTAAGAGTTGTAGAAATTTTTATTAGTTGCCATAACTACCAACTTATTTAGTTTGGTTTTAGTTAGTAACATGCTCTTCAAAAGCGCATTTTCATTTGCGTGTGCGCATGCTGGATAATGTTTACTCTTTATATTTTATTATTTTATTTATTCAACTTTTTTATATTTTGTTGTGGGCTTATGGGTGCTGCCACAATTTGTGCAGCATTTGTCGGTTTAAAATAGCAGCAACATAAAAAATTATTTTAATAAAAAAATATAATCATGCATGCAATTTGTTGCGTAATGAGCTTTCACGCAATCACACTCATAATTGTTGAAACCCTATAAAAAATTATAGCATTTTCATATTGCAATTAAATAATAAAGCGTTAATTCGTGTGTGTATATATTCAAAAGGAAGCATTTTTTTGTTGTACTAATGTATCAGAAAATCAAATATATCATTGGAGACATGAAGACAATAAAAATATTAAATATAATTATTTATTTTTTAATTTTGTATAATAAAACAGCTGATTTTTATTCAATTTTATTTAGATTTGTATTTAAAATACAGGCATTTGACATATTTATCATACTTCTATGAAATTGGTTTCGAATATCGACAAATTTCAACTGAACGTGACAGCAATCTCAATGAAAATTGTAAAAATAATAAAATAAGACTCTTGACAGATGTCTGTTATCTATTGAACCTGCATTAATGTGAAAATTAAAACAAAATTATGCACAACTAGTATCTGAATATTTGGATAACTTTATATTATAAACAGCAAACCGATCGTATTGAAAAACTATGAGAGCTTGAAATCAATAAGCTTATTTTTCATTTTGAACGTCTACGAGTATATCTCTGGCCGCGGTGGAACGATTGAAATAATTTTTCTTCTTTCTGTCTGTCTGTCGTGTCTTATGATTTGTTCAGACTACCAAATATAAGATTCCTTCCGCAGACATCTGTAAAAAAATCGTTATGTGTTTAAATGATTTTGAAAATATTTTTTTCTACTAAATTCAAATGGCTTAACACAGAAGAAAGTTTTACCATAAAAAAAAACATACAAAGTGGGCGGTAGAATTGTATGGTGGGAATGCTTGATCAGTATAAGGCAGAGTTTGTAGAAATTCCTACACTAATAGTGTGAAATGGAGGGTCAAACATTTTTTTCCGATCGTCTTCAAATGTAAAATACAATAAGAATTTTATCGATTTTGAATAATAGCAAAGGTGACCGTGTGGTGTGGATTTTATGACGTAGGTGTGATTGGATCATATATTTCATTGCCGATATGATCAATTAAGTTCCCTTTACAATTGAACAAAAATTGTGCCACATCCTGCATAGCTGGTCAAACAATTGATCTATTGAAGGGGAAGATTGGTAACCGTGTAATCTGGAGTAATGATTCTCGCTGATGCGATTAAACGATAATGGATTGCTCTATCCATGTCTCAATCTCTTTCTCTCGCTCTATTCTACTATCCCTCCATTTCTCTATCTTCGTATCTCTTGCCTCTCTATATCTCTATCAATGTCCTTCCAATTTCTCTGTATCTCTCTCTTTCTTTATTACTCTTTCTATTTATGATGTTATTTATTAAGTTGTTATTCTATGCCAATAAGCCAACAACATTAAAGAAGCTCAGAACGTATATTGAACGCGAAATTGCCAACGTTCCGTCTGATATGTATGGAAGAGTGTTAAAGAATTGGTTCCAAATTTTATGTCTCTATCGTCCATAGTAAATAGATGTGGAGTATTTATAAGATGTAAAATCATAAATTCTCATCGCTATGCCATGGCTTTTTTAACACAAGAAGCGCTCATACCGTCGCTGTGGTGAGATAAAAGAGCCCAATGCATCTGTCTTGCTCCATCGGCTATAAGGCTGGTATGACATGATATGAGGTATGAGGCTGATCTTCCGGGTTCAAAAATTAACAAGATAGAGGTCATGGAGGCTGTGACCGTTTTGGAATCAACATGAATTATGAGGTCTACATGCTTTGCTTAGTAATCACATAGAAATATGAAGTCTATTGATATCCGTGAACTGTTCAATCTAGATGATTTGAACGCCAATAATGGACCATCGATCAATCACTGTACTCACCTCATTTGGTGCCGTGAATTTTTTTTTTTTTTTATCAAAGAGAAAAAGCTACAACAATATTGGAACCTTTTTTTTGTGACAATAGAAAACATTAAATCCTAGAATCAGTATAAACTTAGATTAAAACGAAGACTAAAACAAAAAACTGAAATATGTGTGTGACATGAAATTAAGGCGACAATACAAGTCGTACCTTGCACCACCACCGTCAGAGCTATTCACGATCATATTCTGGCATACAGCTTCTGCAACTGTGTGTATATTGCCGTGCGCCTATACTGTTCGTTTATCGCCATTTGTATTATCGCTGTAAGCACGCTGTAGGGTATCGTCTCCCCTGCTACCGCTACTTCCAATGTTTCGACCCCCACTGTGTGCTTGTAGAAGGGTTTCACTAGACTAACACAAACAGCATCTGCGCTTACTGCAGCCACACTGTTCCTGTATGCGACCGTGTCAGTTGCAAACCTCGCCGCTGTGTACTTCTGCTACTACTGACGCACTGACCACATGATGCCCCTGTTGCTGAATGTGCCTTCTTCTTATATTAAATTTTAAATTGGGGGCTTTAACTGTTCGAATTTCTCTAGCTTTAAATGCAACACTATGCCGTCAACTGCCATCAATGAATAGACTAATGTACAATTTTAAGCAAGCTGAGTCATTTAGTTTGTGTTTGACAGCAGACAACCAATTGAAAAAAGAAAGAAGAAAATTTTGTGTGCATTAATGTGAAAACAAATCTCACCAAATCAGGGAACGGCTTGATAAGTACTATAGAGACTCTGCATCAATATCAATGGTTAGGAAGTGGTTTATTGCGTACCGTTGTGGTGGTACCAGCGCAAGTGAAGCCGAAAGTTCAGATCAATTATAAGAAATCTTCGATAAACTCCATGGAATAATATTAGATGATCGGAGAATAAAAGTGCGGAAGTGGGTACATAACTTTTTACTTGATAATTGGACATGAAGAAGCTTTCCGTGCGATTGCTCACACTCGAACATAAGCTGAACAAATCTTCTACTTTTTTATTTGTTTTGTATTTTTTTTTTTTTTTTTATATAAACGTTTGCAAGAGGTCAGCTGAAGCTCATACAACTCCCGGCCATCTTTGACTCTTCTATAGTCAATGGGATTGACTTCAATAGGCTCTCAGCTGAAACGCTATTCGAAGTCTCTTCAGATCACCAGCGAAAAATAAAAAAGATTCCTAGAAAAAACATTTTTCATCAACCATTTTAACAGCCTAGAAGACATTGATGATGCCATTAATATTTTTATGAACAACTTAAGACAAGTTGCGAAAATTGCTGTTCCCAAGATTCAACATTTTGTTTAGCTTCCGGGTGGTTCAATTGCTGCGCTATTACGTCGGAAAGGGGGTTAGCGAGAGTATGTCAGAGCGAGTGACAAAAGTGTCCATCAAATCTACAAAAGGTTGGCTAATTGACCAAATTGACAACATATTGGCCAGTGCTGGTTCTGATGAATCGTTTAACTACTTCCTCTGTACACTGTGGTTTTATGAAATGGACTATCCCAAAATTTTCAATCAACGATCATGCAGGCTTGTGCTATTTCAGTCAGAAGAAGGCTGAGCTCAACGCTGATAGTTTGCAGAGCAGATTTTTAACGTTTTATCTGACATCGGTATGGTTCTAGCACATCTGGAGTCTCCTTATCAAATGTCCTTGCTGAAAAATCTCTATTCAACTACTCTTGTCCTTTAACAGCATTCTAATCCACGCTCATTACAATGATTCTTAAGCAGTATACTAAGTTGATGCATACATGCCGGTTGCCCTCCTCCACGCTTTGGGTAAGACGATGGAAAGTTGAATTTTCAGCTGTATTCTGCGTTACCCAGAGAATCCTAAAGTGGCAGGAAGGGCGTTATATCTTTCTGAATACGATTGCCAATCAACGGCGACATCTTCGTTAATTGAAATATATTTGACATGATTATGATGAATCTACAGTGACATTAACCTACCTATGAAATAATACATCAATAATACTTCCAAATTTTTAATAAAAAAGAAAGTATTGAGTTATTTTTATACTCGATAAATGCCAATTGAATAAGTAATTTTCATAAGCAAGCATTCCACAGAGTCTATCTTTTTTACATTTACTTTCATATTAAGTTTGAAAACCAATTCCAATCCAATTTGGCATGGTATTCAAGAGTTTATAACTCGAGCTAAGAGTTGCATCATATAAATGTGTGTATGAAACCAATCGCTGTTTTTGTTGCACTTTAAATGCTGCTTTAGCCTGTAAGCCAGTGTGGGATAACCAGTTATCCATTGGAAAACCATTCGTGGTCAACTGAATTAAGTAGTACAATAGATACATAAAGCAGTTAATACCAATAACTATTTCCGTTGCCAGACTAGAGACTATTATTTTTTCCCTTTACTTGTTTTAAATAAAATCTTTTTTCTAAATTGCTTTCAATATCATACAAGTATAAACAAATATTTACGCTGTATACGTGTATGTATGTCCTTGTTAAACTTTCAATAGCCTTTCACAGCTCCGAACTGCTATAACTTCCATGGCAAACGAATGCAACCATAATTCATAAGCCACTTGAAATTTTCCGACCACTTAAATAGCCGCATAATATGCAATAAAGCTAGTGTTCTGCTTTCACTCAGTGAATTTTCCTTTTTTATTTTAAAATATTTATGCAATATTTGCATATATTTTTTTTTTTTTTTTTTGAAAGCGAATTTTATACACAAACACACACACACACACCCACAGAAATAAAGAGCATAAATGCAATTGGATATGCAAAGTGTGCACTTATCGCTTACATAAAATTTTGTACAGCTCAAGCAAATTATTTTGTATGTTGAGCGTACTCAAAATGTTAGCCCTAGCGCCTGAAAGTATGCTGCGCAAAATATGCGCTAATATAAACAAATACATAGCTGAACAAAAAAATGTACTTACCATAACAAAGTTTTTGCTGCTGTTGTTGTTGTATTTGTTGCTGCTGTATTATGCTGGAAACTAACGTCATTATAATAATAACTATACTCGTTGTTCTACAAGTCCACGTTGTCGTCCTTGTTACTGCTGTTCTTGTTGTGTTTGTGTTTGTTGCTGCTTTTCTTAATGTTGTTGTTTTGTACGTGTTAGCAGCACTTTTCGTGGCATTTTTGGCGCCAAGCTGATGCTGATCCTTTCTCTTCTTCGTCTTTTTGCTATTTCTCTTGCTGTTGCTCCTTCGTTTTAAGGCGCATAAATTTATATTGAAATATTGTAGCTTCCCTCGTTGCTGTTGCTGTTGTTGTTGCTGCTGCTGCCGTTGTTGTTCTTCAACACTAACTATTGCTGCAGGCATTCAGTTGTTAATAGTTTAAACAGTTTTTCCTTTTAAATTTCAGTTTAGTTAAATAATACTGTTTGTGATTTTTATTGGATTTAATTTGGCGTTAGTCACGTTGGATTTATAAAATTTCGTTGCATTGTCATTTCCGTTTCTGGTTGCGCTGCGGTTGCGGTTTTTGCTTTGTCGATAGTAGCAGCCATTTTTGGTTTGTTTTTGTTTGATTTTACTGTTATACAGCTGCACTGCATGCAGCAAATCGTTGTTTTGATTTTATTAATAATATTTGCGGCCAATTCAGTTTATTGGAAAACTAGTCACAGCAGTCAAAACCCATGCACGGCTTATTGTCAAGTTTTGATGCATACTATTTGTGGGTTCTAAATCATAGAAATTGCTTTTATTATTTTGGCTAGTTTAACTTGACAAAGTTTAGCTTCGTTTATTTGTTGTTTTTGTTTTGTTTATCCACAATACACTAGTGAAAAATTTTATAAGTTGGTTGTATTCATTTATTTTGAACTCGTCAAGACGATTATTTTTTTAATATTTGTCCATCGTTATTGCAATACAAAACTGTAATAGAATAAAAAAAAAAATTAATTAAATTAAGAAATAAAACGTTTTAAGAAGATTTGTACAATCAAGTAAAGAAAGTCTACATGTATTTAACTAAACTTCTAATCACTTTACTTTGCATTTAAATCGAGCTTTATATCGAGTTTAAAAAAATTGCCTTCATGGCAAAAGACGACAATCCGCTTAACGTTCCACTGGTACATCCAGTTTAACATTTTTAGGGTATACTCTCTGGTAGATGGGATCATTTGCAAAAGTTCACATTGTAAGAAAAGATGTTGACTGCCATTCAGTTGGGTATGTCCAACAATGAGAGATTAAAGGCTAGCAACACTCAAATATTCTAAACGAATTTTCAGTGAAGCATCCGTAATGGGTGGTTTTCAAGATAAAGTACTCTGTCAGTGCGCTTCGTATCCTCCAGAATGAATAGTTCTGAAAATTTGGAGGTGTTGGATCATAGTCTGCTCCTATTTTAATTCAAAAAAGGCTGCTTACACACATTTATATACATGATAACACCCGAAATTATACAAAATGTCAGACGAGAGCATATTTGAAAGCAAGTTCTGTTACAGATGACTTACCTCAATACCTATAAGGTGGAACTATAAACGGCCTACGAATGTCATAATTAACGATTCTGCGACTAAGCGGACTTTGTCGAATGATTATGAAATACGAATAAGTTCGTGGTTAACGCGATCACATGACACGGAGAAAAGAGATGAAACGATGTACGTGATACACATCAGCTGGAATATAACCGTTGCGGACTTATCAATTTTGGGTACCGGTAACAGATGTTACTAACAGAATTATTTAAGATTAACATGTCAAGATAATCAGATGAAGTAGCTCTGTTAAATTCTTTGGGCATTATTCGATTAGATAATAATGCTGTTAACGTTGCTAAGTGAACAGAACTGTTAAAAGCGGTTGATATTTTTCTTTAAATGAATAAGGCGCCAAGGTAATCTAACACTGGTCTTCAAATATAGATTAGAACATTGGGCTTCAGCAGTTTGAAAAGTATTTGAACATTGGATCTTTTACATCTTTCGCCATTTGCCAGTTTCTTGTGTTGCAGTTAGTAGATATGCCAAACTATAATAATTAGTGTTAATGGCATGATAAATCAGTACACATATTTTCCACAACATTTTCAGTAGAAGCATGATTTTATCCAATGTCTTATAGCTAAAAAAAAAACATATAAAAAATAGATAAAAAACAGTCGACTACGACTTGTACCATATATTTGTATGAGTATGTAGTTCTACCTGGATTCGTGTGGGATAGTTTATTGGGATTATTGAAAAATAAAACCAATTGGTCGCTTCATGCTAAATTATTTTTCTTATAAAAGACTATGAATAAGGACAGATTTATGGAGCTACCGTTTCTAGTTTGCCGATTTGGACCTATATGTAATATTTTATTGCACCAAATTTAAATAAACAGAACAACAACAATTTATACTGTTTGAATAGCTTCAAATAGCTTCAAAGTTAAATAGCTTCGAAGTTAAAATTGTCCGTCTATTTTAATAATTATCTTTGCAGGTTTCCTTAAGTCAATAGCTTTAAATATTTATCTATTTTTTTTTCAGCTTCATTCTGTTTTTTTTTTTTGTGTCATTTTTGTTGTTGCTGTTTTCTGTATTTGCTCAATTTCAACTTCAAACGCGCTGCTGATATCATTTGGCAACATCACAAACAATGATATTCTGCTTCAATGTAAACCTAATTTTTTTTTTTTTTTTGTGCAGTGAAAAGTTTTTATTTTTTTGCAGATATGGTATATGCTTTTATGTCTTTAACTTTGTAACGTTTTGAACAAAAAACAAAATTTTATATAGTGTATGTTATATAAAAATCATCTGGCCGTTTGGTTAGGTAAAAAAAAATAAAAAAAGTTAACGCTTGAAGAAAATGATCTGAGCTCGTTTGTTGAATTAAAAATTAAAAACGGGGTGCAACAGCACATGTCGGGTCGACTAGTTTAATATAAAAATGTAAACATCTCACAATTTGCGACTTAATCGTGCTTTTTGGGCTAATTTATCCTTATTTTAGTTCTAGCCTTAGGTTTAGTTTAGTGTTTGTCATTTTTATAGTTGTTAAGCTAGTATTTAAGCTATCTTCTTTTTTTCCCCCTCTCTTAAACTGTACAATTGACTCACTTTTATATTATGGCAACAGTTTTCTTTCATAACAAAGCCTTTAATTTAAAACATAAAATAAAAACATGTCACCCTTTTCAAACCGCGAACATTTCAAAAGTGTATTAAAAAGTCAATGTAACCGAAAATTGAAAACTTTAAAAGTTTTTTTCTCTTTTTTTTTCAGCTGTTTCAATTGTTTTGTAATTTTCTCTTTAGTTTTTCGAGTTTTATATCGTTTTTTCGTAACTGTTACAATTGTTTACTTTCGTTTTTCATTCTTACTTTAATTCTCACTTTATCTCTGTCTTACTCACTGCGTTATTTTCGCCTTCACTTTATATTTCACCCAATTTCGCTCTTCAATTACCCGCTTTTGCTTCCTACGCTGCGTATACTTGATTTAATTGAGTTTCATTTCGTTACGTATCCGCCACGTAGCGCCAGAGCTGCGCATACCCTGCTTCTTATTTCTACTCTAAAATATTTATTTGCTTTTGTTGTTTCGTTGATTTCTACGTTTGTTTATTTGTTTGCTTTTTTGTTGATTTCATATCAAGATTTGTTAGTTTTTACTTTTACCTTTTGTTGACTGCGCTGACTCTACTGACCTAGTAGCTCGGCTTTGGTTTATAGTAAATAAGACTCGTATCTTTTGCTTTCTCTGTTACACCGTTGCTGAGCTGTTTACTTGTTATCTTTTAATCCCTATCAGTTGCTATTGTTGTAGTACTATACTAGTTCTTTAATCTTATTTTTAATACATTCATTGTTCTTTGTTGTTGTTCTTGTTGTTGTTTGAACTTTTCTGCGGTCTTGTTGTATTGTTGTAGTTTTGCTATTTCATTTACCGCTCAAACGCTTTTTCTGTCCTATTTTAAGGTGATGAAGGTAAATGATTTATTGTCGAATTGCGGTTGTGCGGTTAAACTCAACCATCGACATTCGCACCCACATCTCAATCAAATGCTCTCTTCGAGTATCTGTGAGTATTTGTGGCCATTGTTATTGCTGTAACAAGTTTGCTTCTTCATCTGGCTGTCTGGCTGTCTGTATATATAGTTGGCTGTATATGCACTTTATGCCTTCACCTAAATTAAATGCTGTAATTAATGATACATGAAATGAAATTCAATGCTGAAATATGAGTACTTTCAAATACTTGTCTACTTGTTTATTGTTGCAGAAAGCGACATATTGGTTGTCTAAAATGTGTACTGTGAAAATTGTCATACTTATCAGCATTTTAATCTGTATCCTTTATTGTGTTTTAAATTGGCTTGTCAATTAATTAATGTTAAACTTCTGGGTAGTTGTGTCTTCTATTATTTTCCTAAAATATATTTTGTAGTTATGTTAGTATATTATTATATTTAGTTTAAAGCCACAAAATATAAATGTACACAATATACATATGAACGTTTACTTAATTCTTGTTTTATACTTTATTTGAATTAATGTTTATTCTCCACCGTGTTGAGAATAATTCTAAAGTCTAAGCACTGCATACTAATCATTTAACTGATGGTGGTTTTTGTTGCGGTGGCCCTAATATTTGCATATATAAACTGGGATATAAACTGGGCCGAATGGTCGTTTCTCCTGAATTTTGTATACTATCTAATCTAGGTGATACAACATGAAAATGGGTATCGATGGTAACTTAGTATATCCGCATAATTCAACTTTTTAGCTATACGTATGAACAACTGCAGATTATAAGAGAAAGAAGCGTTAAGTTTGGATATTTAGACTCGCTAGTTCTTTCATCAGATTCAACTTACGTGCCAAAACAATAAAAATCAAATCTTTCTTCGGAGTTCTTGTATGAAACAAATTAATTTTAAAAAAAAATGTATCTGCTAGAAAGGCCAAATCCGGTTTATTCTATTTGGATCCTGATTAAACAGATCAGTGTGAGCATCGCGAACTTGAAAACTATAAAATATAATAACTTGATGTTTGTATTATAAGTACCTCCTAATTTCCTTTCGGATTACTAGTTTTTAATAAACGTACTAATACTTCTCTAAGGGGAAGTAAGCATAAAAAAGTGCCTTACTGAGTTTTTGTACAACAAAAAATCTTTTTTTCTTGTTATTTTAGTTAGAAGCGGTAAGTTTGGTGTATCTTACTTTAATACTAATAAAATATTCCATATACATAGTTCCATATCCGACCAATAGAATGGGAAGCCGCCATACAAAATTATTCCTTTTTCTGAATTTTTGTATGAAAAATATTTTTTTTGATTTAGTTTAGTTAAGGAATCTAAAATTTACATAAAAAATACATAAAATTATAGGCTTTATCTTTAAATGTCTCCAAGTTCTTAATGTTCAAATGGACACATATGCGTATATCAAATCGACTTTTGATGCCAACCAAGAATATATATACTTAATGAAGTCTGCCTTGGCTCCATCTGTTTGTTACATACATTTACATAAACTTGATATACATTTTACCCTATATCTACAAAGTATATAGATTAAAATTCGGCTTATATGGACTTTGCACTTTATCTATTCATCAGCAAAGTTTACAAAACTGCACATAAATATCCTGAGACGATAAATAAAAACTCAATAATCAACTGCGTGTCCTTCTTTCCAGAAAACGGCACCTTAGAAATATGTACTTTCAAAGTTGAATGTTACAAAGCAAATCACTAGTTGAAGCAAGCGCTTCAGAAGCAACTGTAAGAGTGCAACATTTTTACTCAGAAGGCATTAAGAGATGTTAAAAGACAGCCAATACACCAAACTCACATGTGTGACCAAAGCGGCAAATATTGTCGTTCAGATGCTGAGCAGGCAAATGTCTTCGCTTAGCATAATTCAGAGCGTTTTAAGCTGAATAATTTGGCAGTTACAGCAGTCATAAGCGTCCCGGACGTATTTGTAGATTCATAACTTCATACAACTGCCTTTTACTTCGGTAGATGTCACGTCTCCTATAAGAAGGCTCAAAGCCCCGGCAAGGTGAAGACGCTCAAAGCGCTACCTTCGAACCTACCGCTACTACTTTTTAATATTGATCGTCAACGCAATAATGAGAGTGCAAAACTTCCCGAAATTTGGATGTTTGCTATCATCACGATGATCCTCAAACCTGTTAAGCTGGAAAGTGCTCCAGACTCACTCTGGGCGTTCAATCTACTATCCTCATTATTGAAGGTTTGAGAACGACTGATCACCAATTTGGATTTCAAGCAGAACGCAGCATTATAAACGACGAAATGGAATACTGCAAAGCAGTAATTTTACGATGTGCTGCAAGCCTACGACTGGGTGTGGTTCATTGGTATGCTAAACAACTGGCTAGCTAAACAGCTACTACCAGCTCCATACTTTGACCTACTACGCTCCCACCTACCTTATAACAATTTGTTGGCTTTTATACGGTGTTTATACGTAGTTTAGATCTAAGGTAACGAAGCCTGAATCAATCATAAAAGAGTGCAGACCGTGCAAAACAATCCTCTGGGAATGATAACCGGATAACCCGCTATAATGACCGTAAATTAACACACATAAATCGCCAAGCCAGACCGCTGAACCAAGCCATACCTATCAGGTGGCTCAAACGTGTACATTATGGACATATTAGACCAAGAGATTATATTAGTGTATTCATCGAATACAGTTAATCTAAATAATGAACTGGACACAATTTTTTTTTAAATACTGGAAAAGCAAGTGCTGATTTGTGACTACTTTATATATTTTAAATAACAAATACATATAAACAAGCATTGTACTAGAGATGCCATTAAGAAAAATTAATTATTATTAAAAGCTTTATTGGTAAACACTATAACTTAAATTTCTTCAAAATAGTTACAGGCGTCTGACAACAAAGAACTTTTCTAACAAGCTGCAGACTTTTCAATTTAATTATTAAAAACAAAAACAAAACAAAAATTTCTTCCAAGTATCTAAATATTTATTTTAATAGCAAATTAACGGCAAAAACCGCAGCTGACCTTTCATTGCGCCTACATTTATTTCAACCAAATTTTCGCCAATTTTTCACAAAAATTTATCTCAATTATTTATGAAAATAAATATGCAAACTGTGCGCGCGCAATTTAAATAGGCGCCATGAACTCAGTTTATTCTAATTAACGCAGAGCAAAATATTTCTTTGTCTCGCCAACAACTTTTATTAGGGTTCTACTTTTTGCACCATGAAATCTAAATATTTACATAAAATATAATTTTTTTTTTTTGCAAACTTCGAAATTATTTTCAACTCTGGCAGACATTGAAATTTTTGCTTCGTTAATTATATTTTTCGCATAAAATTTTATTTAAAAGATAATAAAAATAATACGAAACAAAAACAGCGCCGTGAAAATATTAAAAAAAAAAAGACAATGTTTAAAGGGGAAAAAAAGTTGCCCAAGACCTAAATATACAAAATAATAAAACATTCCGGGCGCCGTGAGGCACACTTTGTGTGCAAAAACAAAAAAACGAAATTAGTCTGCAGACAAACTACGGGTACACACACACACATACGTACGTAGAAACGGAGCCCTATGCCAAACGGCAAGTCAACGTAGTTGTTGTTTGAATTAATACGTTCAGTTTTTCAACTTTGTCGCAAAAATTCGGTCATTTGATGCAAAAGTTCGTTGGCTTAAGCTGGAAATGAAGCAACAGCATCGTCATCACTTGGTATAGATTACAAACGACATTCAAGGACGACAGTATTTGAGCAGCTTAGGATTGTGTAGCAGCATGCTGGAGCATACACCTTAATGAAATTTTATTCTTATATTTTTTTTTTTTTTGGATTATGCTCGAAGGCTTTTGCTACTCTATACTACATACATAGATATGTCCTTTTCAGTCATTTCGTTTCTTTTGTTTGCACAAATTTTTATTCAAGTGAAATCAATCAAAATGGCAGGCGGCTGCTGCTGCTGCTGTTGCAGTTGAAAAGAGTAGGCGTTACTAAGCCGCCTCGAAATGAAGGTCATCGTACAAAAAATAGAGCAATACAGAGCTCTGCGCATGTTTTTTATCATACAACTTGACAGGACAAAATCAAAGTATATATATACAAAGTATATATAATGGCAAAGGATAAAAATCAAACAAAAGCAGCGTAGAAAAAAGGCCTCAAGGTGTTCACTTTTAAAATTAAAATATTTGAAAGCGAAGAGAGCGCATTAAGTGTCAAGGATCTGTTAATAAATAATAAAAAGGGTTATACGTTTTTTTTATCTCTGTATTTTTAATTCTTTTCGAGGACATAAACTAAACAAATTTAAGGCAATTTACAATTGTTTCAACACCTCATTAAATTACTTGAAGGAACAATACTCTTAAGCTTTATTATTATACGCAAACAAAACCACAGCCCGGAGCACTAAATTGACGGTATTTATTGTAGTACATGTGTCAATAATATTTGCGAAATACTATAAAGGATCAGACATAATGCCGCATAATCTATTATGCCTTGTAGTATAGCTTATAATTGTATTAGTTATGTTGCACTTACACACATGCACACACACGCATAGAGTGTGAGAATATTCATAGACGCTCATAAACACATTTATCGTAATGCTAATAATTCAAGAACACGCGCCTTAGTAAAGTAAACAAACACTGGGAGCTAACAAGAGTTCGGTAAGTCGATGGTAAATTGTTGACAAATTCATAAACGTTAGTCAATAGCTAAAAATAAAGAGGTTTGATTTAGAAAGATTACTAAAGTTGGAAAGCATGGATCGTTCTGTAATATATAGAATTTGTTATTATAGACCACGAAAAGGTTTAGGCCTATTTATAATTTGGAAAAAAATGAGCAGTTCTGTTCGAAGTGAAAGATTAACTTTTTCATCTTTTGGTACAAAAGTTTGTAATTTTCAGAACTGATCAAGTGACATATTTTCACTGCAAGTCGCTGTATGACCAGTAAAAGGTACCGCTCCGATACTATACTATTTAAAATTAAAACACATTAACTTAATATTAATAATTATTTTTTTAATAATTGATTTGAAATTGGACCACTACATACAAATGTTAATCCAATTAATTTTGACATTCATTTTAAAATTTAAATTTTGAAATTAAATGTTCATTAATAACAAGTAAGAAAATTACAGTCGGGCGTAACCGACTGTGAGAGGCCCTGTACCAGTTCAGGTAGCCTAAAAAACACATTAAATGTTTCCCGAGCTTATGAGCAAACTTATGACCACTTCCTACTGCACGAATAAGTGCCTTATAAAACATTTTTTTATGTATAAAAATAAAAGGGGGGTCTTTCAAATTCAATTACTTATAAAATTTCTTATCCGATTTTGATGAACTCTTTGGATTTTTTGTTTGCCGAAGAAATTTTTACCCTAAGGGGTGATTTTATGGGAGGGGCAAAATTTTAAAATAAACTTGTAAAATTCCGGAGCAGTCGTAGTCGAATGTTAAAAACACAAAGTCTCTAACTATTACCGTTTCCGAGATCCTTTCGTTCATATAGACGAACAGACGGACATGTCTATATCGACTCCTCTATCACTCCTGACCATAAAGGGGGTAACTTTGGGGGTCTCCGATCATTATTTCTACCTGTTACATACATTTGCACAAAACCAGTAGGCTCTTGTACCTTCGGTACAGGGCCTAAAAACTGATATTGTATAAATTGTATATTTATATTCATACTAAGAGTTGATGCCTAAATAGCTGCATAGGTACTCAGAATCAATACTAAATTCGCACGTTTCCGAGCCAAGGGTAAGTGTGAAGAGTATTTAATCTTTAGTTCTATCAAAGTTATATTTTTTTCAGAAATAGGACCTTATCAACTCGTGGGAATATTTTTTTTACTCTGGTAAATATTTAGATATTACTTTTCCTACTTCAGATCACTTTTATTCATTGCACGTGCCAGCTAGAATAAAATATTACACAATGATCCAAATCGGACCATTAACAGGTGTAGCTATAGAAAAAGTTGTGTTGATATAGAGATTTCCGTCCGTCTAGAACGTTGATTAAGTGGAGAATATATAGCACCTTCAAATTTGTATAATCTCTTCTATACCATCTTCAGATAAGTAGTATTTATCCTAAGATTGATAACGTACATATATGAGACGTAGACACTTTTTAGTTTTTACTCTCTCTGACAATAAGCATAACACGAACTTTTCTCCCTCTTTCACTCCCTCAGTTTTCTCAGTCGATATCAGCAGCTTGTCGAATGTTGTTACAAAACAGTGCCTTGATTTTATTCTAATATTTTTTTTATTTATTTATTTTATCTTATTATTTTTATTTATTTTTTAAATTTCTTTTATTCTACTATTTTGAAACTAGTAGCGATGATCTTGGCAACAAAGAGAAGCTTAAATGACACCAATATTGCTACTTCATCGACACAAGAGCTATAACACATATCAGATGATTTGAGTACGAATTCGTATAGCCGTAAAATCATTCTTTCCCAAGCTTCCTTATGTAGCTAAAGTAAACACTTCTGGTCTACATTGAGGGCTGCTTGATAAACATAGTTCTAACCCCAAGATGGCCAACTCGGAACTACAAGTTGGTATATGAGCCAGTTAATTGCTTCGATGTTTTTATGACATTTTAGATGAAATTATTTTTGGAAATTGTGCAGTGAACAAATGCTGAAATTTTTATAAATCCTGGAAACGTTCAACCTAGTCCAACATTCGCTGATACAATTTTTTTAGAAATAAGAACTTACAGTATCAGCAGCATTGAATGATAACCATAAATCTATAGCTTATTGAGGAACCCAATATTCGACTACTATCTGTCGTAATAAATTCGATTTCTTGATTAGCCAGCTAAAAATGGACAACTATGCGTTGCAAATGATGCCATTGTGTCGGTCAAGAATGTGTAGAAGCTTTTTATAGATCAATGCCAAAAAAGATATACGCCAGCATCGCATATGACTATTGATATTGTGGGCGATGCCCATTTAAAATATCTATATTCCATAACTGGGAAAATCAACGAAAGCTTCTGATTAACCGTTAGTAGAGTACTTCATGAAAAACATCTCAAAACACATATGATACGTGCCGAAACATAATTTGCGATAACTGGTTCACATCTGTACCTCTAGAAAATGCTAGGTTAAAGCACCATACATGTTGACCCTTGTTGGTACGACAAGATCATTAAATCGCAAAATACCAGAGATAATGAAAATTCGAAGCCACGAAAGATTATAACGTTCATATTTTGCTATGATGGACTATTAACACACTTGTCGTACAAACCAAACCCATCTAAAAAAGTTTATGTTTTGTTTGACAATAATGTAAAATCGAAAACGATTTTTTTTAAAATAAAAATTGGAGGAAGTGGAGTTCAGCCTCCATCAAAAAGGAAGCGATAATGCGAGTTATATGCAACGAAAATTCGTCCCATGTTCAAAATGGTGTGTGTCATCATTGATTAATAATAAAGTAAATGATATATTGTTGTTGTTTATTGCGCTAATCTGCAATGTTTATATATTTTAATGTTTTGTGTTTAGCAGATTACAATGTTAAAATTTCTTTTTTTCTTTATGCTCAGGAAATCTGCAAAGTATTTGGTAATTTTGTATAAGGATTATCTCTAACTTACAAACTTCCAATTGATATTCGCTGAAATGCAAGTATGCAAAAGGTTTGCTATTCCGATTTATTTGAAGAGCTGATGAAGAATACTTGAACTTTACGAAAGCTTCTGAATCATTGGTACTTATAAACGTTGTTCATACGAAACAAAAAATGTCACAGAATTTCTACCTAATCCCCATTTGCACCAAGTAAATTTTGAACCCTGAATCTTATATCTTTCATAAATTTGTATTGTATACAAACTGAGAAAGGGCGATCGGATGAAGAAATTTACTCCAGATATCCTTTAAAAACCTTTTATTTCTGAAAGCAAAACCATCCTCACTACTATTCTACTAATATCCGCAGACTTTATTTTATAAAGTTTCAAGGATGAACAAATTTGACCCAGATAACCTATCATCACTGTTTTCAAAAATGATGGTGAACTTAACCAGATTTGATTATCAATGTTGAAAACAGGGATGAAATGTTATCTCGGGCAAATTTTTCACTCTTAAATCTTCAAATGAATGTTATAAAAAATCGAGCTTAAACTATTTTGCTTCTCGAAAACAGCCTTATACAAGTTTAACATAAACTAATTATAACATAAAATTCCGACTAAAACTATCAAAAGCATCTATTATTAACCCCCTCTCATGTGTACACACATTCTTCAACATGCACATTCGTGCATATCTAATATAAAACATTCTGACAGGCAAGCTAGCAATCGATGACGGGAAAGGGTTTTAGTGGGAGTTGTAGTGTGGCAGCAGCAGCAGCTTTGCGAAAAGCGGCGTTTACCAAGGCAAGAAAAGCAACCATTCATGACTTCGTTGCTCGTGGTTTGCTGGTCTAGTCTGTCCTGTTCTACACTGCCCTGGTTTGAGTGCGCATAAGAAATTCTCTGTTTATGTAGGTTGCGGCTTAGGCTGCGTATGCGTTATAATATATAAATATATGCCATGTATGGCAACTCTCGCATGCCTTAAATTTGTGCGCCAAATTTAATGGGTTCTCTACTATACTACATAACACTACTCAAATTTTAGCTATTTACATACAAACAAACATGGTAACTAAAATAATATACATACAAACCACATACATACGCACCGCCACTTGTCGTCTTTTGAGCTTTGGGTTATGTGCACAAACTCCTTCGAGGCAAATGTTAAACTTTGTGACGTTTGGACACAGCAAGGATACAATATCAAGGAACCCACTTGTATACACAATACTTATCGATATATATTGTGGCTGCTTTGATTTTAGTTGTCCACATGTTCATCACATGTTGTATGTGATTCTTGACTTCAAATGTATTCTGTGGCAAGCTAGTTAATTTTCCGTACATATGCTATTAATGGGCCATGATTTTATTAAAGCAATTATTAAATTTGTGCTAGATAGCAGTTTTCGTTTTGTATAATCAAGCCTAAATAAGTAATGACATAAGTTGATTACACTTGTACTTTTGAGCTTAGCATTATTGGTTATTGAAAGATTAAATATATTTAAACTGATTTAAGTTACTATTAACAGAACAGATTTTAATCAATTCAGATAATTGCAGAGGAACAATGTTAGTGCAAACCTGTTTAAATTATTGAAAATACCTTCAAACTTTTAAAATCTTTTTTTTTTTAAATTTTGTAATCGAAAAACTCAAAATAAGATGGAGAGCACTGCGTCGCAGCTCATTTCAACCATCTCTTTTTTTGGTGTGTGCTGAGTATGACACCCTTTTTGTCTGACATCCAGTTTCATACATTTGAGAATAGTTTCATTGAACTTCCTAGTTGTACCGGGAGTGATTTGCGCTCATTCTACTTAAACACTGTTGTTGTCTTGATAAAATCTAAACTTTTTTTTTTAATTAAAACATTTTATCCATATTTTCCACTTGCGAATGATGACATACAGACCTAAATTATGACCCTCTAACCGCCATGTTTGAAAGTAACTTTCAGGTTACTTTCAAACATGTATATTCAGCGTCATATTTAGCGTCATGGTTTGGCTCTTTAGCTTCAAAGTCATGCTTTATTGACGTAGTTAAATTGAAATTTTCAACAAAATCCCCTCGGGAGACACATTAAATAATTGCGTAGCAGTCCACATGCTATCACAATTTTCAATCGATTGTGTGTAGTTGATTTGGTTTTCCCTCTTTATACCAATCAACGTGCACATCCGACGCTAAGGACCAAAAATAAAATTGTTTTTAAGTTTTTTTATTTATTGTTCAAAAATATTCATTATTTCTTGAGTTGTATATACTCCAAATTAAACAATATTTTGTGAACAAATAAATAAGAGTCTAAAAATAATTATTAAAATTTGTTTTTATAATTAAACTTATAATAATTATGGTCCAAGATTCCAACAAAAAATTCTGTTTATTTTATGGAATAATATAAAAATGTTCTACGATTATATACTGAATAGAGATCTGTAACTGGACTAAGTACACTATAGACTATTTATATTAGAATGTTTTTGTCATCGAGGCAAAAATGAGTGTTGAACAAAAAGCTAATATTAAGTTTGGTTCGAAACTTGGTAAAACTTTTACCAAAACTTACGAATTGATGAAACAAGTTTATGGGAATAATTGTCCAACTCGTACCACTATTTACTACTGGTCTACACGTTTCAAAAACGGTCGGGAAGACTTAAATGACGACGAGCTTTTGGGTCGGCCTAAATCTTCAGTGAACGAACAAAACATCAATATTTTCCGTGAAGTCATCAAAAATAAACGGAAATCGACATTGCGGTTCATGTAATCGGAATTTGGATTGTCAAAAGACTCAGTCCATCGCATTTTGGTCGATAATTTGAGCTTCAGAAAAGTGTGTGCATGTTTTGTTCCGCATCAATAGAAAGACGAGGAAAAGGCGTTTCGGATACAACATTCGAAAGACATCATTAAAGTTGCCAAAAAGGATTAAAACTTCCATTTCAACATTCTCACTGGTGACGAAATATGTTGTTTCCAAAAAGATCCTGAAACCAAGGGTCAAAGTGCCGAATGAAAGCCGCCCGGTGAGCCCTAACCCAAAAAATCACGTTTGGAAAAGTCAAAAGTGAAGATAATGTTAATTTGTTTATTGATTTGGCGAAGGGCATTATTCACCAAAAGTTCGCTCCACCGGGCTAAACAATTAATGGACAATTTTATCTTGCTGTTGTGAGACGTTTGCAAAATCATTTCCGTCGTATTCAGCCAGAATATCGCAAAGAAGGAAGTTGCCGTGTGTTGCACTAGTGGCCGATTTTTTTACCAAAAATAGCATTTTGACCGTCAACACGTTGCCGAATTCGCCATGTGACTGTTTTCTGTTCGGCAAGCTGAAATTATCCATGTATAGACGGCGCTATACTGATCTGGAGGCCATACAAAGGATGTGCACTGACGTCGTAAAGATCATTCCGGCCAACGAGCTAAAACACTCATTTGAAATGTTACTCGATCGAGCTAATGAGTGTCGGAGGGAGATTACTTTGAATAATAAAAAAGCAAGAACTCAAGTACTCAAAAATCAATTGAAGTTTCCATTTTATTCCAAAAGTGCGGAGAATTTTGAGAAACACCTTGTATAGTACATATTTAATTTCAAGATTGTGCAAAGTGAAACGGAATTCAAGAAGGGAATAGTGCTTATGCTTAAGTAAAATAGATATGCTGTTGTTGTTTTTGCTGCAGTTTGGTTTTGTGCATGGTGAAATAACTATGGGGAAATCAGCATGGTGAAATAATTACAGTCCATGTATATCTTCTATCTTGTAACCGATAAGAGCGTAATATCGCGAGAGAGGTGAGGAAGAAAGGTCTTTCGAATTAAAGCCAAATGTAAGTATTTGTCAGCTGTAGCTAAAAAAACAAGAAGAAAATTCCTCTATTTTACATTTATTTGAAGTAACAGAAATTCTTAAATTGGGCTTATAAAATACCTATAATTCTTAAAGGAGATTTTAATGTATATTTTGCCATAAAATCATCAGCTTCACTTTTAAATTATCTCAAAGAAAAATTACATTTGACCATGTCAAATTATCCGACACAATCAACAACATGAAACAGTCATGAAACGTGTAACAACGAAATTTGTTTCGAAATTGATAGATTTTGACCGAAAAAACTGTCAACTGTTGAAAGACATAAACGACGATTCAGATTTGCTTGAAAGAAGCATAACTGGTGACGAAGCATGGGTAGATGGTAATGACGTCAAAACCAAAACCCAATCATTCCAATGGAAGCTATCTGCTGCGACCCAAAACTTAAAAAACCCCCTAAATGTGCACGCTTTGCTCACTGTTTTCTTCGTTTAAAATGGCCTGATGCATCCGGAGTTCTTGTTAGAAGTTATGCACTGATTGGGTAAAGCTTACGGAGAAATTGGCTAGATTTGTGGTAAAATAATTCATAATTTATGTATTATGATAATGCATTTGGTCACACATTGTTGCTTATTCTTGATTTTTGGCATAACACAATAATCGTGCCTTAGCCACTGTATTTACCGGACTTGGCCTCCTGCGGCCGTTTCCTGTTCCCAACAACATTAGTTAATAAAGCTATAAGAAAAACGTTTGGCCGCATTGTTACAAGTGTAGAGATTGTGCTGAAAGAATTTGAAAAATCATATTGCCACAAATTTTATTAACAAATTATTAATACTACAATTTATTACAAAGTATTTTAATTTTTTTTAAATGTTAAGCTATATGGTTAAAAAAATTGTTTCAAAACCTTTGCATATATATTGTGGTTCAAATATGTGTTTGAAGTTAGCTGCTTTTTTTTGTGATTGAACTTGAAACTAAACTATGTGAAATATCCAACATCTGCTGCTTCGAAATGCTTCTACTTGCATGGTTATACTTTTAAGGCAACATGCGCTCTGCAAACGCATCCTTTATTCAGTATGGCGCAAAACAAAAATCGCTTTAAAGAATGTTCAGCACTAGAGAAGTTCTTTTTTTTTTCTTTTAAAGTCGTTGGGATATCCAACTGCGCTTATGAGGAGTTTAATGTAATAATGGCAGAACTGAAAAAAGTTTGCAAAAGGCTGTCTGCAAAGTGGAATTGGAAACATTTCGAGCAGAAATATAAAGTTTATTCGGACGAAGACTAAGTTCTTATATGTCAAAATACTTACACAGTTGTAGGATGAAAGCAAAAGGACATTGATGATTGACACGTAAAATGTCAGTGCTGGAAAGTTTCACAAATAGTTGAAAGCAAAACATGCCATGAGAATATCGACTCACGATAATGACACACGTTAGCTTGTACAAAGCTGCAAAACGAAGCTCATCGCAAGTTGTTTCAATGATAGGCATTGATTTCGATGCATACAAAACAATTTAAGCAAGTCCTGAATTAGATCGACTATTTCTTATGAACTATAAGCCAGTGCAAGCTTTGGCTCTGTACGTTAATGGAGCA
The DNA here is from genome assembly GCA_035044805.1 of Leucophenga maculata. Taxonomy (NCBI): domain Eukaryota; kingdom Metazoa; phylum Arthropoda; class Insecta; order Diptera; family Drosophilidae; genus Leucophenga; species Leucophenga maculata. The sequence continues at coordinate 339,896 of JAWNNP010001732.1, read as the reverse complement.
TATACGAAAAACACACAAACTTTTGCAAACTGTTGCATAATATGTTAATAATGTTTGATATCCGCCGGCGTTATGCGTATGCAAACAAAACCGAAGAATGTTGTGCTGAAGTTTCTCTGCAAGAAAGGCATTTAACAATATTTCTGTTGATGAAGACAAATATAAGTTCAGGACACTCAACGTATTAACAATCCTTTACCAATTCTGAACACAATATATGGGTAGATGAACATTTGTTTGCCATTTGTATGTATCTTCGATTGGTGTGATTTTACGCTCTATGGCTTCCAGATATAGGACAAATATGGACAGTAAAATAATATCCTTGGCTCTCATGCTTATTTAATTGAATGCAAATCACTTAATATTGATATGACGTCAAAAGAAGTCTTGAAAGTTATTCATACGCGTAAAACTTTTCGCATAAATAGAGTGGAGGACCTTATGAACACCTTATTAATTTCTTCAGATTCTTTTAAAACGAGTTTATGCAGTCCGTCATTAAAATTAAGACATTTCTCAGATAGCTAGGTGTAAAAACTTTACTTAGATACTTTTTAAAAATAACCCAATTCAGATTGGAGTACTGGGTAGGAATATTTCTAGGCCCTGCACCGAAGGTACAAGAGCCTATTGTTTGTTTGCAAATGTATGTAACGGGAGGAAATAATGGTCGGGATCCCTCAAAATTACTCAAATTATGGTCAGGAGTGATAGAGGTGTCGATATATCCATGTCCATCTATACGACCTTATGAATGAAAGGATCTGGGAAACGGAAATAGTTAAAGACTTCGTTCTTTTTGCATTCGACAAGGACGCAAATAAGCGTTTTTTCCTCAGTTTTGTTTTGCACTGTTTGGACATAAGCTAGGGAAAACATTTAATGTGTTTGTTAAGTTACCTGTATTGGTACAGGGCCTCTTACAGTCGGTTATGCCCGACTGTAATTTTTTTGAAAAAAATTAAGAAAAGAAAGAATGCTTAGGTCGAGTGGGCTTGACTACTAGATACCTTGTTCCTATCGAATTATATAAAGGCTGCGCCTTCTAGTTTTCTAGTAGTCCGATGTTGGCCCATATGGAATATTTTTTTAAGAATCATGCAAAATCAGCAAATTTGGCGTTTCTAGTTAAATAGATAACAACAATAAAAAAAATTCATACAAAAACTCAGCAAGGCTGGACAGATATGTTTGTGGGTTACCCTTATAGTGGTCCTATCTGGGCCTAAATGGAATTTTTGGACATTGTGTTTCTAGCAAAAAAAAAAAATCAATGATCGTTTTTCCTACATAAATTCAGAAGGAGGAGTAGTTCTGCATGGTAAGTTGGAACCTTCTTTTTGGCAGAGGATAGCGTATTCATTGAATACCAGCTATCTCAAGATTGTATGAGACAATCTTAATAGAGATAATCAAATTAGAATGCTGTATCTCTTATAGTCTATAAGATCTAGATTTTGATACGGACAACCATGCAGACAGACAGACGGACATGTCTATGTCGATTCGGCTTTTGATGCTATAAAATTATTGTAAAAGAAATAAAAGTTAGGCTAAAATTAGTCGACCATTCATAACATTCCCTTCTCTAGCGGATACTTTATTCATGCACGCGAACGCAAACAGCATTAGAGGCTTATTATGCAACATTTTGTAGCAGCAAAGTTCAACTAATTTCAAGCGCTTGAGCAGCTAAATTGCAGCAGCAGCATTAATTGATTTACAGAGCGAACGAATGCGGATTGTAGCAGCCTCAAAAATATGTTACACTTCAGTGCGGCAATAGTAGCTACAGTCAAGCATAAATCACGCAATTGACATAGTGATGGACTGACAGACTGATTACACATGTATGCAGTGGCGACAAAACAGAAAGAACGAAAAAAAAGAACACTAAAATTGCATTTGTATTTATGTGCGAGTTACACGCGTACTACATATATGCAAAATGTATTGCGCACACATATGTATGTAAATGTATCTAGATACTACATTCGTGCCGCAGTAAGACCAATGCAATAAATTTCTGTCGCAAACTATTTTGGCTGCATACATTTTTTAAAGCCTACATTGTGCCGCAGGGGCATACGCATTGGTTGTAAATATATACAGTTACATATGTACATATATATGGTACAAGTATCTGAATGGATTTTTCGTATTTGTATTTATGTTTTCATTGACATTTTGTGGTTAGTCGCATGAGTGTTTGTTAGCTCTATTTTGTATTTATTTTTTTGGTTATTTATTTTGACACTTTTATGCTGGAAGGCAATACGCACGAGTGCACAGTACGATTATGTACGGGCATAAATGATGATTATATGTACACATCTGTGTGTGTTTGTGTGTGTGTGTGTGTGTTTGGTGTGTCTTTTGATATGCCAACATATTTGATAATATTGCGTAAACGCCGCGTGGTACGCTTAATTTCATGCTTAATCGCTTACAAGTGTCAACTGTCAATTGTTGCATTATTTATAACATACACAAGATACGTATGCAGACAGACAGCTTAAACGTGCAGATACATCAGCATACAGTAAGAAATATAAACGTATTATAAATAAAAATATAACAGCAGTCATTGTGATATATAGTTAAATGTATATTCAGTTTATTTTGCTTAGCATTTTGTCTTTACACAGTATAAACATCTTCCAATTGCATTTATTTTTTTGTATCTTTTCAAATACATACTTTCTTCAAGCAATTGCACTCGCGCGTGTCACTCATACATATATGTAGAAAATAAGCAAAATCCTTCTGCATAAAAATTAACAATTGAAAAGTGAATTGTTTTTATTTGGCATTTGACACATTTTGGCGTCGATGTCAATGAGTTGCGGCTGCATGTACGGAATCCGAATCTTCATGCATATTTAAAATTCTAATGTTGTCATTGCGGTTAAGAGCAATGCCAGCAATGTTTATCCTGACAATGTTATCTGGTTTTTTTTTTTAAGTTTTTTTGTTTGTATATATCTCTAACTTATTTTCAGCACACACTCTGGCGTTTTTAGGCCCTGTACCGAAGGTACAAGAGCCTATTGGGTTTGTGCAAATGTATGTAACAGGTAGAAATAATGGTCGGAGACCCCCCAAAGTTACCCCCATTATGGTCAGGAGTGATAGAGGAGTCGATATAGCCATGTCCGTCTGTCCGTCTGTCCGTCTGTCCGTCTGTCCGTCCGTCCGTCCGTCCGTCCGTATGAACGAAAGGATCTCGGAAACGGTAATAGATAGAGACTTCGTGTTTTTTGCATTCGTCTAGGACTGCTCCGGAATTTCACAAGTTTATTTTGAAATTTTGCCCCTCCCCCCCCTTCCCCATAAAATCACCCCCAAGGAGAAATATTTCTTCGGCACAAGAAAAATTGAGTATGCCAGTATAAAGTTAACGTGCCTCTTAGTCAAAATCCAAAAAGTTCATCAAAATCGGATAATAAATAACGATTTTATAACCAATTGAAGTTGAATGACCCCCCTTTCCTCTTCATTCATATTCGAGCAGTGAGAAGTGGTCATGTGTTTGGTCATATGCTCGGGAAACGTTTAATGTGTTTGTTAGGAGACCTGAACTGGTACAGGGCCTCTTACAGTCGGTTACGCCTGACTGTATTTTCTTACTTGTTTTTTTTAAATTTTTCTGCTTCCTTACATTTTTTTGCGTTTATAACATTCAAATCGCATGCAATTGGTATTAGTTATTTTCTTTTTTGCATACTTTTTGTTTTCCTTGCTGTCGCACTTCCGCACTTTGTTGTTAATTTTTCACTCACTCATTCATTCACTCGGTTCCATCAAAAAATCTCGACATTGTCGCCGTCGTCACCGCCATTGACGTCGTTTTGTGTCGCGTGTTATACCATTTTACCGTTACACTTGACACTTCCGCACCATACGAATGTCTTCGATGTCCTGGCACTGGTTTACTTTTACTTCGTTGTCGTAGGCTATATAGCCATGCTCGGCTAACACTTCGGTTCGCATTTTCGGAGTGCTTCGTATTCGCCGCAATTATCCTTTTACATTACATTGTATCCGAATATGTGGAGATGCTGTTATTAGCAGCTGGTAAAGTGTTCCCATGTTAGTGTGCTGTTCGAGCGCGAAAGCAGGAGCTCTGTAAGACTTAAATTATGTTTGGCTTAGACTGTTAATATCCCACTAGAGTAGGGTTTCTCTCTGTCGTTGATAATTAAACTACTTGCTCTAATTTTATGACAAGTACTTCTGTGACCAGACATCCATATTCAAAATATTTTCTGGTTTTTTTTTTTAAGGCTAGTATCTGCCTGATTGATGAAGTGTAGAAATCTTCATTGTTAGAATGTAGATGTGATCCGAGATGCAATGCATATTATGCATTGTTTTGATATCACAAAAGTGGTTCAAATTGTTCCATATTTTTGATGGCGGAGAGTTAGTGTTAATATCGAATAAAAATCTATGTAAAGATGCTTCTTTTCTTCGTTTTATTTACATTTTAAGTAAGGCCTGTTTATGGTTTATGAGAAAGCTTGTTTAGCACACTGGATTATAATCATCAAAATATCGGTGGTTCCTTTGTTGAAGTTACTATTAACTGGTATGATGGCGTTCAATTTTTCAGATAGATTTTTAATTTTTTTTTTTTTTTTCATTGTTATTTAATGAAGTAGGCTTGCAACTGTAGAGAAAGAGCAATACCTTTCAAGCCTTCCACCAATTAAGTGTGTGTCCTCCCTAAAAACCATGCGTGTAGTACCTTTGTTGTTCATCCGGATAAGATAACCTCATCGAATATCTAATACATCTATGAACGAAAAGACTGAGCTCCAAGCTGAGTGCGTGGACACCGGAACATAGATAGAAATCCCGAAGCAAATAAGCTGGGCAGAAAAAATACCACGATCAAAAATTTTTCAGAACAAAAAACGATGGAGTTCCTATCTTCTAGGCTACGGACTATAGACCATTTCATACGTAAGGCTTCTTAGCTTACTTGACAGAAGTAGAACTATTTGAAATACGCCAAGTTGCACTTTCAAAGCTGTTGATTCACTGTTAAACGAAGGGGAAACAGCTGTTAAACGAATTTAATTAACAGCGCACAATATTGCTTTAAGCACTTTAAATTATTGCATTGAGAAATTCAAAAAAAAATAGAAAAAAAGCATAAATTGAAATTCCTGTACTACGTACGATCCACTCAAAATTAAATCAATACACCAAACTAAGTCAATTAACAGAATTGCTGCAGTACACTTCAGTGTGGCACGATGAACCCTGGCAAAGTGAATACGCGAATGAATCGAATTTTCGCCAGTAGCAACATTCAAGGTGAAGTCAATTGAGTTAACAGCAAAACGCGAACGAGTATCAATTATTCGATGAGCAACAAGGCAAATGCTTTACTTTGCATGCAATATGAAAATAATATCAAACGCGTGGAGCATATATCCCATAATAGATGCAATTTTTAAAGTATGCATGAATGGATTTTAGTATTTTTTGAAAATCAAACACAAAAATTTGCGAGAAGTTTAATTTCATTTCATACGCTTAAATAGTTTTCATACATTTAAGTTTACGGTGTATGAGGCCTGCATAGTGTATATAGCTTGGCAATTCGGCTTTGGGATTTTATTGATTTTTAATGTTTTTATACTTAATTAATAAGAAAGAATTATTTCAAATAAATAATAAATTAGAATGCTACAATAAAAAAGTTTTTGAACTAAATTACTTAATTTTAAAACGAGATAAGCTAAAATAGACCCTTTTTTTAAAATAGAAATATAACCAATTAAATAAATTTTATGATTTTTTTATTTCAGATCTTATCCCAGCGTCAAACGACCAAAATTCACCGCATAATTGGGCAACCACGGACTGCCTACTTATTCGCTTTCGTAAGCGCTATTTGATATGGCCACATGTATGTGTATGTTTCCTATCTCGATGAATACTTATTACCTGCCGTCCTAACATATTAAATTTCTCACACCTATAGCAGTTATATTGCTATATCTATGCAAAACCTTATAGAAGTTACAATCCATGTGTGCCCAAGTAAACCTCATACCTAAGCTTGACAAGCCGGAATATAATAGTAATCCTAACGTGACCTCAAGCATACAGTAGAAGAACAAATAGGAAGGCACACCGCAGTATGCTCGCGAGAGAGGCCTACTACCAACAGGACTCTAAGACGGTTAAAGAGAATGCGATTTGCTAAAAATTTTTTTTATGAAAATGTTTTTGAAAATAGTCTTCATAACATTCTATACACTTATGCATTCGCTCAAACCATTTTTCCATTCCGATAAAGGCACCTCCAAAACATGGGTTTTTGTTCGATTTGGTTCTTCTTGGAACACCTACACGGTTGATTTCCTTCTATGTTTCCGGCTCATACGCATATATCCATGATTCGTCACCCGTGACGATCTTATAAACGTCTTTTGAAGTACCGCGATCGTTCCTCGCAGAAAGCCACTCAAGCCTTTTTTTATGCCGTACAAACTTTTTTTACGGTAAGGTGTTCATGTAAAATCTTGTATACGCTGATAGAACTAAGGTTTAATGATGCCTCAATCTAATAATATGTCACTTGACGATCTCGCATTATCAGTTCACGCACATCGTCGATGTTTTGTGGCACAAGAATCAATTTTGGGCGACTTCACGGTGGTTTTTGATGGTGCTTCATCGCTATACAAAGAACTGAGTTCATCGACACAATCTTGTTAAAATAATCCACGTCGAAAGTTGTGTAAAATAATCCGACAACCTTCCCTTAAAATTCCCAATTTTTTTGGGCCAAAATGATTTTTTTTAACTCACTGTAAGCAACACAATTAGCGATAATACATAAAAACTTTGTAAGTACGTTCACGCTAAAAAATGTCAAATTATATTTTAGTATTGCCCGATTTTATCTATTGACCTTAGTGTTGCCACTTCCTCGTACTTTAGGAAGTGACAAGATATTAAAAATATTTAGAGATTAAAAAAAGTATTGAAGATGATCTTCGATGCACACAGCTGAAATATTCATGATGGTCTTGAAAATCTGTGGGTTTAGTTTTCCTATATCTTCTGTACTCATCCAAATTTGATCTCAGCCAGTACTGAAAACAAGTAAGAAAATCACAGTCGGGCGTAACCGACTGTAAGAGGCCCTGTACCAGTGCAGGTCGCCTAACAAACAAATTAAATGTTCCCCAAGCTTATGACCAAACACATGACCACTTCTCACTGCACGACTAAGTGCCTTTTAAACCATTTTTTTATGTATGAAACGAAAAGGGGGGTCGCTCAAATTCAATTGCTTATAAAATCGTCATTTATTATCCGATTTTGATGAACTTTTCGGATTTTTGCTAAGAAGGACGATATCTCTATACTGGCATACTTACTTTTTTTTGTGCCGAAGAAATTTTTACCCTTGGGGGTGATTTTATGGGGAAGGGGGGGGAGGGGCAAGTTTTTAAAATAAACTTGTAAAATTCCGGAGCAGTCCTAGTCGAATGCAAAAAACACGAAGTCTCTATCTATTACCGTTTCCGAGATCCTTTCGTTCATACGGACGGCCAGACGGACAGACGGACAGACGGACATGTCTATATCGACTCCTCTATCGCTCCTGACCATAATGGGGGTAACTTTGGGGGGTCTCCGATTATTATTTCTACCTGTTACATACATTTGCACAAAACCAATAGGCTCTTGTACCTTCGGTACAGGGCCTAACAAGCAATGTCCCGTATTCTTCAGAATTAATTTGCATCTTGTCAAAACGTGATTGGACACTATGTTCGCGTCCAAAAGTGGTCTAATATTGATGAAATTTGTAATCCAGTAAGTAGGGTTCCGATAGATAGCCAAATTTTAATATACTTTCAAACAGCTCTCATACCTCTCGGATTATCACCAATCGAACCCAACTAGGTGTATTTTGCATTCAAACTAAATGTACACTAAATCAGGTTCGTTCATTTGTGGGGAAGAGGGCAGTAGATCGAATCTAAAGTAACGTCACCTTGAGCGGTCTGCATTTTTGTACTGACTGATTGCACTCTATCGAGGAAAATGGATTCAAGTAGCTCAGACTTAATATTATTCTTATTCTTATCTGGGATGATCTGCTGAAATTTCATCGTACCCTCTTATCTTAAAATTTTATAGATTATTAAAATGTCTCAGGGATCAAAAAGGTCACAACATGATTTGTTGCAGCAAAGTTGGTTCTCTGCAACCACAGATTGGCGTTCCAGATACAAAAGCGTAAGCTAACTGCATTGTTTTGGAATTAATGATGCAAATAAAGACGATACTTTCATCAATCTTCTAAACAATTTTTCTTGACGTTCTATGAGCTTCGACATTTAATCGAAAAATTAATTATGCACCTCTGAAGATATACTACTAAAATTCTGATGAGTGAGTACATCGAATAGTTACTGCCGTGTAGTTGGCTAAACCACATTCTCCTAGGAAGACCTCCAGATGCATGACTGCGGTAGAGTACACAATATGGGCTAGCGCTGTTTTAGGTGTACGGGAGTTTGGCAGGTCCTTCTCCAACCTAAAGGCGTCGTGGTTACCAACACACTTGACACATCTAAAAGTAGTACCTCTGACAGAGTTGGCATTGAATAATAGCATCAAACTTCTTACACAAATGTCTACCACATTTCGTAATCGATGTCCTTTGCGGTCAAGCTTTTCCTTAATATATGAGACTGAATTTGAAAAATTAAGATTTTTAATCACTATTCTAAAAGCATGTTCTTGCTTCAGCTGATTAGTATAAAAAGCGAATGAAATTTCTATATGTCTTAACAATCTTCATTAAACCACATACACTACCCTTTATAGGATGTTCTATGAAAAAATTATTTTTGCAAGTCAATATCAACTTTAAAGCTTACAACCTAAAAAAATATCACTTGAAAAGTTTAAACTCGCAGCTATTTGTAATTTAATCAATTGAAATAGATTTTTCAAAATCGAGAGAAAATCCCGATAAGCGTAAATGCGCGTAACTATTCTTTTTTATTTTTCTAAAATTTTTGCCAATGTAAAATGCAAAAAAAAAAATATAAAATGCAGATAAAATAGTGCAAACAGCGCGATTCAAAATGAAAAATTTGACAGAAAAATTGCTAGATTACACGAGCAAATAGAAAAATGCACAAATAGGAAAAATCAAGTAAAAACTTTGCGCGCAAAATTTGAATTTAAGCGTCAATAATAACAACAACAACAACAACAACAATGACAAAAACGCACTGAAATGAAGAAAATCAGAGAAATCAGCATGAAATAAATAAACGAACGTAGGAAAAGACAGACGCCTTAAAATTTATGCAGTCAGCGTCGAAGTTCATTTGAGTATCATAAATCAGTTTTTACCACCACACAAAGACAGACATGCAGACAGAAATAGCGTATTAAATTGCTAACTGCCAACTGTGCTGATACTACTCGTATTTCCGCCATGAATTTCACATTGAAGAAGTTCGAGTAGTACTCCAAGAATTCAGTTTTGCGCCAAAGAAAATGCATCGCTGCACGTACACGCTGCACAGCGCCGCCTGTTCATTTCACTTTCCTGGTATGTTGCTACACTTTTATATGGCATTTTCTTTTTTGTACCTTTGGCTTCGCGGAAAAACGACATAGATTTTTTTTTTTTTTTAAGAAAATAGAAATAAATGGCAGCAAAAATCCCAAGGCAAAAAAAAAAAATCAAAAACAATAAAATAAGTAGTAAATAAAGTGCTCGGTAGTAACGCAGCAGTAATACTCTTCGCATGGATTCAATATTTGATTAAGAAATAACATTTTATAAAGCCTTTTTTTAATAGTTAATTATTAAATAAAACAAATTAATTATTATTGATATTAAATTTCAGCAATATAAACGTTAAGGAAACTTAATGAAGTAATTACGCCTCAAAATCAGTTTAATCAGACAACCTTGAACTCTAGATCTATTCTTATGTAATATAACAAAATTTGTCTCTCTCCAAATATCCTTAAAGCTGAATTCATTTCACTCGTTAAAATTAATCTATCAACCCAGCCATTAAACAAATATACTCGGTACAATGACTACAACAGAGCGAATTGGAAAGAATTCTCTCACACTCCAAACATGAAAACCATTCCTATAGAGAAGAAAACCAAGCTCCGGGCCAGCTTTTTTCGTATTGGACAATTAATCTATTATCTAACGTTAATAAAATCCTTGAGAAAACAATTAAACTGATGATCTTCCAAAACAAATCAAAAACTGCAATGTCCCAATTTTCACGGACAACACAGCCATCTTGTCTACCGCAACCGCATATCAATAGTAACTAATTTGCAAATTGTACTTAGCGAAACCGAATCATAAATTTACTTAACTGCTCAAAAACTTATACCATAAATTTCGAAATAAAGTAAAGCCTGCTGCACGACTTAGAAAAATCTAACAATAAACAACAACCCTTTTAACTCGGACTCAAAAGTTAAACATCTTAATTTGATCCTAGATCCCAAATTTATAACTGAACATACTTATATGGTCAATTTACTCATTTGTAACTCAACTTCAATTTAAACAGGATCAATAAGCTCTTAGTTTTCAAGCAGTGATCTACTATGCCCCCTCTGTATTATCAGATTCATCCAAATACCTATCGTCCAGAAAAAGCTTTTCAAACTTATCTTTAACCTGCCTTGGAAATATTCCAAATATGAGCAACATAGAAATAGTATAAAGAACTCATGGCTTACTCGGGTCGAAGGCTGTAATAGCTCAACTTCACCGGAGTCCGTTCTACATAAGTTTATAGTTAAAGACCAGGGATTGTTTGATTTTTCAATTTCTTTCTTTATACTTAGAAAATGTTGTTACAAGTTTAGTATTAAGTTTCGATTATCAATTACTCCTGATTTGAAGCCCAATGATCAAATCAGTATTTAACCCTTTATATGGCATAAACTCCGATTTTGATGCGGTTTTTGTTATTAGATAGATACGTGAAAATAAAAAATACACTTTTTTTTCGTTTTTCCAATTTTTGATTTTTTACACTTTTATTAAGGATAAAGGATATGTTGCATAAATACATCAAATATGCTTGGGTTAAAAATTAAACTTTATATATACCAAAAATTCATTTAACATAACTGAATTTATTTGTAATGTTTTAAGTGCATTTAACAAAATATTTGAATTCATAATATATTTAATAGTTTCAGTACTCAGTTTACACCGATATAACTTCAATTTTATTATAATATTTGCTATGAAGCGCTCAAATTACCGCTTAATTTAAGTGAAAATTTTTGAAACAATTATTTCTTTTATTGAAGCATAAAGCTACTCCACATTTGTTGCACATGACTTGAGAATATCCTGCACAGTTTGGATTCTTGCATCTTATTCTTTTGTCTGCCCAAAGTGGCCAATGTCCAACCTGATCCTGTCGTACCATTTGATTTGGTACGCGCTGAGTTGGACCTCTCTGCTTCTTTAGCTGCAATTCATTTTCAATGGCAGAGCTTCGTTTACCCAACTTTGATTTAGTGTCAACTTTTGTTAGCACTTCTGCGATATCAAGCCGAAAGTCTGATGAACTTAAAACTTTTCCAGGATATCCATTTGCCTTCAGAACACGTTTATACAACAGCCATGCGTTGCTGATTGTCAAGTCCAGTAAATGATAAAAGATTCTGACTTGCCAACGTCTGCTTCTCAATAAAATTTTATATCTTCCGATTATACTGTCGATCAGATCAACGCCTCCCATATAGCTGTTGTATTGCGCTACTGCGAATGGACGGTCAATTTGAATATATTCCTTTTTGGCCTTGTTAAATCTTCGCGCAGTGTCTGTGGGAACTATTCCAGCGTAGTTCGATGCCAATGAGACTATTTTATTATCAACCCATGACGTACAAGAAATGTCTACTCCACCAAAATCAGCGACATACTCCACAGACATGCCGCGATGATTTTTCTTCAGGTGAATATTCTCCATGGATTTAAAATTAGGGATTCTGTTCTTTCGAATTGTACCCAACGCTAAGATTCCGCTTTCCGCCAAATACTTCAAAAGAGGTAATGAATTGAAATAATTATCAAAATAAAGGCGAAAATTCTGATGCCTGGGGACTTCTCTGGCCAATCTCATAACACAATTTGATGCTGCTCCTAGATCTGGTTCGTTAAGCAGTACAACGTTTTCATTGCCAGAATCAATCTCGAATTTGTAGCAGAAGCCCGAATTACCGCTTAAAACATATATTTTATATCCCCATTTATGAGGCTTGTTAGGATTGTACCGTTTCATATGTGATCTAGCTTTTGTTGAACAAATCTGTTCGTCGACACATAAAAACTGTTCCTTAGGTACTTTACCAAAATTATTATTCATTTCCTGAATAAGTGGTCGTATTTTGAAAAGCCGATCGTGACGGGGATCAGTCAAAGGCAGATTATTATCATTGTTGTTGAAATGAATGTGACGTCTGATTGTTTCAAATGTTTTTTGCGACATAATGTTTTGAATGGTCGGTATTCCAATACTTGCAGACCAGTACAGGGCACATTTTGGAAGACGTGAAATGGACATATAGAATACCATTCCAACAAACTGCTGAATATCTAAAGGAGTAAAATTAATATTTGTGTTTGGGTCTTTTTGATGAATGTAAAGGTTAGTTTCATTCGAAATATTCTCAAAATTTTTTTTGGGAAATAGATACGAAAAAAATTGTATAGGCTGCGACAGCTCCATTAGTTCTGGAGGCAATGCAGTGCTCGTGAGCAGCTGAAGTTGGTTCTCATTCAAAATCAAACTGCGTTGTCTCCATAGCAAATTCCTTCTAAGGTCGTTTTTGCTAGAAGTAGTGCTATATACCGTGCCCGTTACATCCGTGTCAGAAGTCACAACATCGTTGACATCCTTGCTTGAAACATTCAAGTCGCTAGGGCGTTCAACTTGATTTTCCAAGTCTTCGTCATCTGTGGTATCCAAATTTTCCTTATCTGGATAATAATCGCTTTCGTCATCAGCTGAAAAGTCGAGATCATCCTCGCTATCCACACTGTTAAAAAAGCTTTCTATTTGCGAAGGCTTTAATCCTTTTCCTGACATTTTTCCTATGTAATACAATAGTAAATACCATTTGAAAAAAAAACATATTTGTGGTCCCAATAGATGAACATATAACACAGACGACAAAGACAACAAATACCAAATAATTATATATAAAAACACATAACACATAACATAATAATAAACAAAAACACATGTATGTTGCATATATACATCAAAACAGAGACTGCACAAATCAACTCAGAAAAGCAGTTTGATGTATATCTGCAACACAACTATACTCACTATTTTCACGTAACACATAATTAGAAACATAATAACTCGACTGCACATGCATTATTAATATAAATACCATTTCAATTGTGCAGTTTTGTTTAAACAAATAACTTGTAGTTTAAGAAATATTTGTAATACAAAGTTTGGGACGGAGGTCACGTGCGTATTTCACAAAATTGGCGGGAAAAGTAAACATATGTTGTGAAAACACATAGTAGAGTGTGACCATATCATACAACTAAAAAAAGGCTTGTTGCAGAATTACATTAAATTTACACATGTCACTTTCTTCATATACAATAAGAAATAGTTGAATTCAAACGGTATGTTGCAGATATGCATCACGGCCATATAAAGGGTTAATGCCCAACGCTCAAATAATTTTCCGCTTACAGCTAACTCGAGGTCCAGTGTTCAAATCCAATTGGAGTCCCATACTCAACTGCCCTACTGTTACAAATGCCGCTCTTTTTATTCTATTTTCCCCCAAGTAACCTGCAAGAATATCGCCCACAGTGATACCGTATCAATCGTGCAAATTACCAGTGCCGCTTTTTTTCCTAAAAACCTACTTATAATCCGATAATCAAAATAAATCTGTCTATACCGGTTATACATCAGCTGATGTGATTCGAGAACCATGGATCTTGAATAATGATTCACGCATGCATAGTACTGTTTCTATCGCACGTATCATATGCAGACAATTGTTTCACAAAGTCCGCTTGGTTGATTGAGTCTAAATTATGCAGTCAGTAGGACGCTATTATTTCGATGTCTAACATAATTGCAGATGGTATTTAATTGCGAGTCAAAATTTCAATGCTTAATTTGGCAATACACCTGACCTTGATGATCTCCCTTATACCATGCTTTAAAATTCCATTTCTTTCTATATTGATCAGCACAGCTTTTATTTAAGCCACTTTTATTAGCAGATGGAAAGTCAAAAGCTAGACTTGATCCCAAGCCAAATAAGCCGATAAGTAACCCAACTGCACATAAAAGACCAATTTGTTTTCTGGACTCTATGGACAGTTTTCTTAAAGAATAATAAGCAGAAGGATTGAAGGATGACCTAGTCAATACATCATTAAAAATAAAAAAATAAAAAACCGTGCAGTCGAGTGAACCTTAAATTTGTATGAGATTTATTGTATATTACTATCTGGATCATGAAACAACAAATTAATCGTTTTAAACTAAACTAAACCACAAGATAATGTTTTTCTTATAACGACTCAACTTTTGATGAAGAATATCTGCATTTATCTGCGTTCTACTACCTATTACACACATTTCAACAAACTTAATATAACCTTTTATTCTATGGGTACAGAGTATAATAAAATTTCATAGAATGCCATTTAAGACACTCACTGAACTGGTGGAAGGAAGCAGTGCTGCCTAATATTTATGCTCAAAATAAAAAGTCCTTCAACTCACCAAACTGAGACGTTATAATGGAAGTATTGTGCAGTTTTGTGACGATTAAGTCTTAAGTAACATCTCTGATCGCACTTTGCTGTACAACACAGAAGATACGAAAGAAGTGATATTTGCCAAAATGCGCAAACACTAAGCCATTGAAGTCTCCATATAGCGAGTGTAACGGTGATTGAAATCGGTAAAATTTAACTGGTCCTCACCAAATTGGTGCTTATTAGTCCTTATTATTCTGATGTAGAAGCGCAGAAGAATTGGGTTGCGCAAAAGTCGTTTTATACTCATTTCCATTCGTTTCTGTGTCGATTAGGTAAGACTTGGGAAGACTTTTATTTGTTATAGCTAGGCATATAATAAATACTATTGACATATCCTATCGAAACCAAAATTTTCTATAAAGTTGAAAATTACTATAAAAGTTCAATATGAAAATATATTGTATTGTAGGTCTTTCGCTTAACCTATACATTTAGATAAAATAATATACAAAACATATTAATACTATCTCACTCGGAATATATACTTTATTCAAGTATTTTTATTCGATGCTAACAGTAAAGGAAAAATATTTGGCCTACTTTTCATGTTGAACTGATAAAGTTCCTATTTACCTTGCAAGGTCTCCGAAGCGTCGCGATATCTCCTTTGAATGTTACAGACCTCATGACAATATTATTATGCTATTCACGTTGAATCTAAAAGCTGAAATCAAAAGCATTCAAAACGAAGCAGAAATTGTCAACGGAGTTTAGCTCCGCAAAATGTGCCAAGCATGTACGCGGCTTCTATTGTGCCATGTCAAAGTGAGTAAGAGAGAAAGTGATAGCTAAATCGGGTGACAGAATGAGTGAAAAAATGGAATATTTTGTAATAAAATACTTTAAATTCCATGCGGACGATTCAAACAAATTTTTTATGCTCATGCAGCAAGTGCAACGAGCATAAAAATCTATTTGGTTTGGCCAATTTGACGTGCGGCTTTTTGATGTGAATCAATTCGCTTATTTATGTTTATAAATAGAAAAATATAAACTATTTCCTTTGAACTGAAGTTCTCATATTAAAATGAGTAAGTTTGTAAACAGTTGCATTAAAAACCAATTACATTTACCGTGCATCTTAAATATGAATTGGAGTTGGGGCTTTTATACGATTAACCCAATTTTTTATATGTATTAAATTATTTATTATTTATACATTTATTATTTAGAGTTAACTGTTGAAACCCTTTCAAACAACTTTCTTCAAGCAGGCTCGTACCTTAAACAACTGACAGCTTGTGATCTCAAAGAGAGACTATTTAAGTTAACGAATGAGCCTACTTCAGAATACTTAAGCAACCTTGATCCTTTTTCAAGCGGTTATGAACATAGCATTTGGAGCACCAAAAAGTACCTGCAATGACCTGTTGAAAGAAACCATCCGATTTTCTCTATAAATTACTTAACACTCTTCTATGTGCAACAGAAAGGCGAAAAATCTTAAATTTTGTATATAAATTCAGTAGTTCCTTAAAGATGCGTTTTGGATCCTGTAATCTAAACCTTATACACAGTTTACATGCCCGTCTCTCGCGATGCTTGTGTACCTAATAGTAAGCTTATGACATAGCTATTATAGCTCCCAGTAATTCGCCCACAGAAACTTCTGATTGAAAGATAAAACTCAACTCAAAAAAATCGGCTCAAACCACATTTGCGCTGAGGAGAGGCAATTGCCCTGTCGGCCTATTAAATGGCTCTAAAAGCAGAGTAATAAAAGTCATCATAAGTCATTAAGTATCTGAAGTGGGGGTGGTACACCGCCCCCTTCCGATTTTTAAATAAATGTAGCATACGTTACTCAGGGATAATGTAGCATTCTACTCGTGAAATTTGTTTGAAATTGGTCAAGTAGTTATTGAGTTATTTCGTTACATACAAACAAATATTCAGTTACAAGAGCATATTGGTTTTGTGGAAATGTATGTAACATGTATAAATAATGATCGGAGACCCCCAAAGTTACCCCCATTATGGTCCGGAGCGATAGAATAGTTAATATAACCGTGTCCGTATGTCCGTCCGTATGAACGAAAGGATCTCAGAAAGGGTAATAGATAGAGACTTTGTTTTTTTTTGCATTCGACTGGGACTTTGCCGGAATTTCACGAGTTTATTTCAAAGTCAGATGCTCCTAGCGATAAATAATATTCGTCATATCTTTGCATCCATTTGATCCATTTGGGATCGAAAGTAAAATTGGAAAAGTTGGGTGGGCTTGGCAGTCTGTAAGGAACGTATAAACAATTATGGACACATAGACACAACATTCGATGGGGCACAGCAAACCTGGCCGGATACAGCTAGTAAATTAATTAAAAAAAGAAGAGTCGATCTGGCCATGTAAATACGTAATTACGTACATTTTGGTCCTCAGTTTTCTTCAAATCTTATTAATAATCGGTAAGTAGACTCTAATGCCGACAGTCTTTCAATTTGACCAAGTCATTATACGCCTTTTTATAAGGGAAGCAGCTATATAAGCCTAGATCCTATATTTTAGTTTTAGTTCTATAAATAATTTCATTTTAAACAATATTTATATAAACTGCACGTTGGTAGCGTGACACGTCCACTTTTCTGAGCAGCCTCACTGGTCATTTTAAAGGGTTCTGTACTATTGAAGTACAACGTTATGCTCATTCATATGCATTTATGTTGCGAGAACTTCTGAGCTAAAAAAGGAAAGGTGTAGAAGTACATGGATGACATGTTCAAAGACATTTCATATCGAATTCGTATCAGTTTGGGGAATCTCGATGTCGAAGTGAATGAGGAGATGTATAACCAGAAATGCTTTTGATCGGAGACATGTGTTATCCCGTGTGCGGAGATTTGTTAGTCAAATTACGAATGCCAATGCCATATCGTGAAGTGGTCGACGCTTTCAAATGAGAACTGGAACGTGAACGTGAATACGATCGAGATGCATTAAACCAATCAATTCGAATGAATGTGCGACTATTGAACCCCCAACAGAAGTAATTGTACGATCCATTAATTAAAGCAATTGATGATGGAAATGGCGGCTTAGATGTCATTGATTTTTGCTACTATTCGCTCTAGATCCAAAATTTCTCTAGAAATTACTTCTTTGGGATAGCAGCCACGTTGCTAAACGAATGCCGAACGGCACATTCAGCGTTCGAATTGCATTTAAGCCTTCAAGCGGCATACAACATCACGAAATCTCAGCAATGGTCAAAGTTTAGGTAGCAAGAAAAATCATCATATGGGATGAATGCACATTGACACACAAACAGGCATTGGAGGAACTCAATCAAACTATGAAAGATCTGCGCAATGATTCAAAATGTTTTGTAGGTGAAATGGTTCTTAAGTAAAACGATTACCGCTAAACACTATCAGTCCTAAGCTCGTCGCCGTTTCTAGTAGGTCAAAAATCTTGCGAAGAATCTTTTTCGCGAAGACTTGCAACGTCTTTTTATTTAACTCAATAAATGTATATGCTTCTGAAATAAACTCTTGCCTCAAACCATTGACTCTGTGGCGCTATGTAAAGAAACTTCAACTGACGACAAACATGCAAGTTGCCTTGCTAAACGATACATCTGCCGAAGATTTTTTTAAGTAATTGCTGACCCTATTATTGCGGACCATAAAGCTCAAGTGATTCGCAATAAAAGGGCCATTACCGATTCAATTTCAATTCAAAATCAAATCGTTGAAACAACCAACTATCCAACTGAATTTTTGAATTTTTGGTTTGGTTGCTTGGAAGACTGAACCAAAACTAATGGATAATTCGATTCAATTGATCCTTAATGGCAAGTTCAAAGGTGAATAAAATTCTCATTGCGAGAATTCACCTAATTTCATCTGATATGGCATTTGGCTTTGCATTCGCAATAACGATTAATAAATCACAAGGTCAATTCTTGAGTGTTAGTGGATAGTGGTCTCGCACCTGACAACAAAACAAACAAATGTCGTATATTACAAGATGATTAAATGAAGGGAACCGACCCGAGTGTGACCCATCCATTAAGTAGCTTAATAATAAATTGATTAATAATGCTATGAGAATCATTTATGGAGGTCTAGATATGCTTGTTAAGTAAATAATACTATATTAAAGCGTTGCTGATCCAAGGGCAATTAGGACGGTTTTTTTTTTTATTTTTTTTGTTTTTTTTTTTTTTTGTGAGCATTTGATCTCACATAGCGTTATCTGTTTAAAATGAATATTCAAACGAATATACACTTTAATTATGCCGCCTCAGCTTTTTAAGCTATTAGCTTACAATCTGCAATAACAATTTACATTCGTTTTGAATATTTCAGCGAATAATTCTTCTTCAATTCAACAGAAATCCTACTAATGCAGCAATTTCATAAATAAATTCATAAAGAAAACTTTACGCTAGAACAGTCAAAAGCATTAAAATAAAGCACAATCTATTCTATCTATTTAAACTCAATTGCAAGCCATACAACTGCACAACGCTAAATCCAATGCAATGCAGCAGCTATTTCATCTAATCCTTAAGATTCAATGTCACAGCTTAAGTTATGCTTGGCTATGCGTTTTCTATACACTTGCAGATACATCCATCCACTCGTACTGGTAAGTGCACTTCATGCAGAATTGCATCGACGCCACGTACAGCTTGAAATGTTTATGCCACTGCATTGTCAACCACAAGGTCACTAAATTATTGATTCGAAGACAAATTACAGAGCAGCCCAAGTAATCAACTAACAAACCAGAACAACAAACCGAAGCAACTAACCAAGCAACTAACTGACCAACTGACCGAGTAAGCAGCAAAGCATGGCATATAAATGAACCCAAATGAAACTAAGCAACTCGACTACAAATCACTGCTTGTGCATATTTTTTGGCTGCTTTGCTAATACTTTACAGCGCAAATAATTTATTTCGAGGCTCTTGGATGTTGTTTTTGGATGATGTTTCATTTCACTTTTTCGGCTTGGTTTCGGTTTGTGACAGTTCATTTCTGTACAACAATGTGTTGTGTCGCTTGCCACAAATTGATTGCACATGTCTGACAGTGCTCAGCCAGTCCGATATGACTGGTGAGTTTTACGAGTATGTACAAATTTTGTTTGTTGACATCGAAATTGATGTAATTCAATAAATAATTCGAGCCCATCCAAATATACTAGCAGTCAAAGCCAATACATCAAAGTTGTAAACGCATTTGGAGGGAAAAATCTTTTTAGTAAAAGCACATACGCCAAAAATGTTAATTTCAATGCCAAATTATATATACCTATCAGTGCCTGGCAGAGTTGGGTGCATAGTTACCTTTGAATATGCGCCAAAGTCGAGCAAAGAATTTTTATCAAAGCGTATAAAATTCAATTCAACGAAAAATTCATTGAAAAACTTTTGCTAAGTATTACAGAAATTTGCAAATTATGCATGCTTAAAAGTCATTTAAATGCTTCTGAAATACGCAGATACATCGCTCGGCATGTGTATCTGCATGTGTGCGTATCTGTTCGCCAACTTCAGATATTTCCATTTAAACTTGCGAAATGCACAAATTAAATGCGAAAACTCTTATGGGGGCAATTACGCATGTTTGTGTGTGCTTCGATTGGAGAGGTTGAACAAATTTTGCTGTCTTTGTTGGTCTTTCTGCTTGAGTACAAAGATTGTTTGGCATATTAGCGAATGAAGACTTTTCGATAATGGTGCGTAAAGATTTTGACATATGTGATTGTGGTTGTGCTTTGACTTCTGTATTCACTTTGAATGAATTTAAGCTGTGCTTGTTTTGGACTAAATTTGCCAGAAGACAAAGTATCTACAGACATACAAAGTAAAATCAGTTGTGACACAAACATGTTGTTGAGGTATATCTATGACAGATTTAATTCAAGCTCGTTACACAATGACAAAAGGAATTGACTTAATAACTTTTTACAAGTAAAAGGTATTATTTCTCTGCTTAAAGCTGAAGAAACGACACAACAGACGATTACACAAGTAGTAACACTGTAACACTGCTGTCGAGTGTGCTCATCTTCAAGATACCCTATACCACCGCGGAACATTAAATATGTTTGTGGCATATTTTTCTGGCATTAGTGTAAGATACACTAAATATATAGTTTAATACTAAACTTAACCACACCAAAATTTTTTTCCTTGAAAGGGGGAGAGTTATGAACCTATATAGAATATTTTATAAGAATTGAAGTCAGATATTACAAATTTATCGATATTAGCTAAAATAGCAAGAAAAACTACGAGATGCCCTATTCGTAACATTTGATATGAGGACTAACCCTTCTAGTGGTCTGATCTTGGCCTATATGAAATAATTTCTTAGGAAGCATGCAAATTTCACCAAATTTTGCAATTCTAGATAAATAAACAACAACAATGAAAATAATTTCATACAAAAACTTAGAAAGGTTGGACAGATTTGTGTGGGGGTTACCTCTTATAGTAGTTCGATCTGGACCTAAATGAAATATTTCATAAGGATTAACGTAATGTAACCCATATTTGGTATTTCTAGCAAATATTAACCACATGCAGAAAAGATTTCCATATAAAACCTCAGAATTTGGAGTAGGTTTGCATGGTAAGTTCCAACTCCCCCTCAGAGAGGGGAGGTAAGCATAGTCATTGAATACAAGTTATCTGAAGAAAGAATAGTATAATCTAAATATCCAATTGAAGGCTATATCTGTTATAGTTTCCATTAACTCGATTTTCATAGGTACAGCCATGCAGACAGACGGACATGTCTATTCCAAATCTCCTTTTGACGCTGATCAAAAATGTCTGGGTCTGCCACGCCTCCATTTACCTTTTACATACATTCCCACAAACTTGGTATACCTTTTATCCGATTGACCGATTTTATTTCTAACTACCTCCCACTCTAAGTCTCTCTCCCTCTTTAATAGGCTAGTTACTATGGCTAAGGTTCAAGTTTCATTAACCATAGTCTATTAACGGTTGCACTTAATTCTTTCCAAAATTCAGACCATTTTGACAGATTAATACCGATTTCTATAATATCAAATCAAAGAAACAAATAAACCAAAAAAAAAGACAAACCATTAAGTATAGAAAGGCTATGTATGGTTTAACTATTAAGAGAGTTCCATCAGACGAAAGCGCCCACTCCACTATGGCTTTTTTGCCCTTTTTTTCGCATAAATTCGAAATTTAGTGATATTAACCCCAGTGCACTCTCAAAAAAGTCTGATCGATCAATGGTTCACCAAATGCTATGTATAGCCTTACAGCGAGTCGTATCAAGCTGAGTTTGAATGCAACTGCTGCAAGAGGCAGTTGCAGGCTTCCACTCATCTGCCCGTATACAAAAATGGCTTACCATTTCAAAACTAACCGCAGCTTTTTGAGGACAAGCGTTATATTTGACTTCAACCATAGGTAATATATGGCACTGATAGGTATATCAATAAATATTCAATAAAACAATTCAATTGAACAGAAACAGCTGTGATATAATCTGTTTAGAATATCAAAACAGCTGATTTGATTTGACGTAAATACTGTGAACGCTCATTCAGTGGTAAGAACACCCACGAAGTTTTCAATGCAAAGTTTTCCAGATTTTAGAGGATTCTGTTCTTTTTTTTTTATAAAGCGAAAATTAGAGCAGAGGTTATCCTATAATACATCTAGTGACTGTATATATTTTAAAATCTCCAAGCTTAGTAAAAGATCTTCTATAATTAATTCTAATTTATAAAAGGTGATGAAGTGTCAAACATTAAGCTCCGAAATGGAATTTCGCTGGCCAAGGGTCTAGCCAGCCGATTTTCTTGAGTTATAGAGTTATATTCTGTAGCGTCTGTATTCGTTTGCGAGTTTAAATTGCATTAGTATCCCACATTTGGATACCGTATCTCCACGTTAGAGCAACGAATCGCTGGTTCTTTTGTTGTGCAGGGGAAGTTTACTTCTCCCATTGAGAGGCCAAGACAATTTTAACCGCATTGATGTGATCTGTAAAGGTCAGTCTTTTGTCCAAATGCAACCTCAAATTTTTCGTCTTGGAGGCCTAGCACATCACAGAGCCAGAGTATTGCCGGAGGAATTACGCTTTACAATGAGAATTCATTTGTTCACCTTTCACTGTTTAGCTTAATATTCCATCTTTTTGCCCAGACTTCAAAGACATTTAGGTATTCTTGGAGTCCGGCTGAAATACTTATGTCATCAGCAAATGACGCAATAAGCATTTTGGAAAAATCAAATTGGAAAAATCAAATTCAATTTTGAAAATATGTTATTGATATTGTTAAGTTTACTAGAAATTCGAAATTTGGTCCAGACTAAATTAATCCCAATAAAATATTCTAATTAGGTACAGATCGGTCCATCAAAAGGTGTGGCTCACATACAAATATGTCCCACATTTCAGGGTTTTTGTATAAAAGAGTGTGCTATTGTTGTTAATTTAGCTAGCAAGGCTGAGGTGCCTTGCTGATGTAGAGTATTTGGAAGTCGACCACACTTAATTGCAGCGTAGTAGTTGCATTATTTACTATTTATGTAGTTTGTCAGAAAGTTTGTATCAGAAAGAAGGCATGCTAGGCACTATTATTATTTATATGCAGCAGGAGAGGATGCGACTCAAACCCCATAAAATATATATTACTGATCCGTAAAAGGTTAGTCGCTAAAGATTTAGCTTGTTTTCGTTCATCACTTAAACAAAACAATTTAATCTAAATGTAACCGTCAGTCCATTGCACATTGAGATGTAAGCTTATCACTTGCGTGCACTACAACAACAAAATGCAAGTAGAAAGAAAAACATCCTTTGAAATTGACGCTTCAGTAAACAACTTTTTTTTCAACTCACACTCTCGTATGTTTTTCTACAAATAATATTTATTTCGTTCCGTCAACCCCTGCTAACGTTCCGCTTCAAAACACTACCTGTTACCAGGGTTACATTTAATAGTGGACACTAGCAAAAACACTTGGGACAATACGTTTCCATAGAAACTTAAAAGAAAAACAAACAAACCGTTTCAAGTGCTTGACTCATTTTTACGCATATGAAGTAGATACATTCATTAAATGCTTTAAAATGCTGCATCAGGGTATCATACTGCGCGAAGGACATGTTACGCGTACGATTTATAATTTGGTAAGATTGCTACTAAATTTACTAATGACGTACGAACTTACACAGCAAACATTCTACAAACAGATAAAGGACAAACGCTACGAGGATGTCATCGAATGTATAGTTAATTTCGGCGAAGCAGCCAATACACGCGCAGGGCTTTCCACATTGGGCTACTGCTACTACCACGCACAGAAGTATGAGGAAGCTGCCACTTGCTATGAACAGTTGTGCAATTTACTGCCCAAGGAGCCGAAGTATAAGTGAGTTGCAGGCAAATCTCAGTTAGAGGTTATGTATCTATTTTATGCCATATCTATGCAGATTCTACTATGCACAGTCACTCTACCAGGCAGGCATCTTCGCCGATGCTTTACGCATTTTAAAACAGATCAGTGAACATGATGAACTAAAGGAGCAGTGCCTACAATTGCAGAGTGCCATTTTGTACTCCAGTGAGGATTTTGCTGGTGCACAGAGCATACTAAATCAACGCGCCGGCGGCAATGCGGATACATTAAACGATGAGGGTTGTTTGCTATATCAGGTTACGTGCTATATTTCTCATGTATGAAATTCATAAACTCAAGTTTCACTTATACTCCTGCTATACAGGCATATCAATACGAGTCCGCTGTGCAGCGTTTTCAATCGGCATTGCAGGTGGGCGGTTTCAATCCGCTTGTAGCATATAATCTGGCGCTAACACACTTTCGCAAGAAGGAACGCTCACAGGCTATCGATTATACAGGTAAGTCAGCTTATTGAAAAATAAGCGCAGCAAAGTACGCCTCTGACAAATTTTCAGCTGAGATCGTTGAGCGCGGCATACGCAATCATCCGGAACTGGGCATTGGCGCACAAATAGACACCGATGGCAGCGCGCGCAGTGTTGGCAATCCCATAACAATGGCCATGTCCGGCATAACACAAGCTTTGAATCTTAAAGCTGCAATTGAGTATCAGGATGCTAATATCGAGTCGGCACGCGACGCACTGCTTGACTTGCCGCCGCGTGCTGAAAGCGAGTTGGATCCGGTAACTCTACACAATATGGCGCTAACAGACACTCAAGGTCCAGTATCAGGACTGCGTAAGCTGGCATTTTTGTTGCAATTGGGACCACCTGCCTGTCCCAAGGAAACCTTTTCCAATATATTGCTAACTTGCTGCAAGCATGAAATGTATGAGACGGCTGCGGATATTCTGGCGGAACACACAGATCTAACCTACAAATATTTGTCGCAGGTGCGTAAAACCACAAGAAATTATGGAAACTTATTAAAGTTTATTTCACATACAACAATAGTATCTCTACGAACTGCTGGATGCTTTGATAACTGCTCAAACCTCTGCAGATCTGGCAGAGAAAAAATTGGGTACACTTGCCTCTAGTTTGGCAGGCAAGCTGCGCAGTCTAGCAGCCAAGGTGCAAGAGGTGCGCTCAACTACAGATCAGAATGCACTACGTAATGCTTTAAAGGATTATGAAAATGCTTTGGAACTGTAAGTAACATATAATATACATATATATATTCTTTTTCTGAACTATTACACATATTTAAAAAAAAAATTTAGTTATCTACCGGTTGTCATGGCACGCGCTTGGATATCCTGGCGTGATGATGATTTTGTCGGTGCCGAACGCGAATTTCGTTCCTCTGCTGAGTTTTGTTCGGAGAATCCCATATGGCGTTTGAATGCCGGACACGTGCTCTTTATGCAGGGTGATAAGTACAAGGAGGCAGCAGCTTTTTACGAACCCATTGTGCGCCAACATGTGGATGATGTAAGCGCTATTATACACATTTTAGTATATTATTTTACTATATCAACCAACAGATCATGTCTGTACCGGCTGCAGTGCTTGCCAATCTCTGCGTCTCTTACATTATGACCTTTCAAAATGAGGAAGCTGAGGAACTTATGCGTAAAGTGGAAAAAGCAGAGGAACTTAAGGGCAATATGGGCAAACAGTATCACCATTTGTGCATTGTTAATTTGGTTGTGGGCACACTCTACTGCGCTAAATCCAATTATGAATTTGGTCTGTCGCGCATTGCACATGCTTTGGAAGGTGGTTCCGGCGCACGTCTCTATGCGGATACTTGGTTGCATGTCAAACGCTGCGTACTCGGTCTGCTCACCGGCATGGCTAAGCAGAACATTATTTTACCCTATCCAGCTGTACAAGAAATGCATAACTTTTTGAAATCCTGCGAAGCTTTTGGGCTTTTCACGCCAGCAAATATTTTTACCGCTGCGGATGATGTACCGGCAGAGCCATTGACCATTGGTCTGGAAGCGCGTAAATTGCGTTTGTTGCTGCTTAAGCTAAGCGAATATGAGAATTTCTAAAACATTATTTTAAAATTAGATTTTAAAAATTATTAATTTTATATGTTTGTATGTCTATCTGTATATACCTATGCCCACTATTCAAAAAACCTTCGAGACATTGGCTTTAAAGTAAGTATGTAAATTTTTTTATAATCAGATGTAACACGCTAGTTCGAATGACCGCTATATGGACACTATACGGTACCGTTCCGTTTTAAAATGTATAAAAAATATATTTATAAGAGCAATAATTTTTTTAAGTGATGAGAAAGGTTGAGTGAAAGTACAGAATGGATGAGAAGGGGAAAAGCGCGCGTAGCAAGCCTAACATCTTTTAAAGACAAGGAAGAGCGAATGTGCATGTATAGTACATTTTGAACAGTGTGCAAAGTGAAACGGAATTCAAGAGGGGAAAAGCATTTGCTGGTGAGTCTGAAGCATAGAGAATGTGTGCTTATGCATGAGTAAGACAGAGATGTTTTTGGTGTTGTTGCTGCGATTTGGTATTGTGCATGGTGAAATAACAATGAAGAAATAAGCATGGTGAAATAATGATAATCCATGGATATCTTCTCTCTTGTAACCGATGAGAGTGTTAGATCGCGAGAGAGGTGAGAAAGAGAGATGTTTATAATAAACAGATAATTTATGTACCGTTCTTTCATTTCTTTTGTGCTGCCTTAAAATATTTTTTAAGAATTTAAACCAAATGTAATTACCTGTCAGCTGTAGCGGAAAATCGGGAAGAAAATTCTACACTCTTTTATATTCATTAGTAGCAGCTAAAATTCTCATAGGAGATTTCAATATAGATTTTGCCAAAAAATAATCATTCTCACTATTACATTTTCTCAAAGAAAAATTGTATTTAATTATGTCAAATTATCCGACAAAATTAACAACAAAACATGGAGCAACGATTGGCGCTATTTTTTATGATATTTAAACAAGTAAGGCACACGAATACTTATATTTAATTTTAGTTATCATAAGCCACTTATAACATTTTTATCACAAAATACTGAAATAAATGAATAATATTATTGAACACATCACTGATGACTATTTTTAAACTTGATTCCATTTTGTTCAGCAGTTTCACTGCAATAGTGTGCTTACATATATGAGGAACATTACTTTATTCTTTATAAAAATAGTTGCTTTCCAATTGGCTCTCCATATACAAAGATGAATCCAATTAGGTTTGATATTAAGTTCCATTAATTATAGTTGATATTGTAAAAATTTTACAATTATATCGATATAAGGAGTTGAGGCGTAGTTAGCTTTATTAACTAGCGGTCTTAATTAATAAGCAATACTTAATTCCAGTGACGCGAGGCCAAGACTTAGTGTGAAGATTATTTATACATTGATGCCACCGAAGATACGAGTTTTGTCATCTTGTTTCTAGAAAATCGATCGATATTGTGATGAGAAAAAATTCAAATTGAAGCAGCTTTGTTATTGTGCGAAATAAAGATTCTTCATTATATTTTTGGGTATATACAAATTGTCGGCCCATATGAACCGCAAGCCGTATAAGCTTTTAAATGAGGCTTCACTGGGCTGATCAATTATTTGGATGGCAACACATTGGGATGGCAAACTAAATTGATGGAAGACGTAATAGAAGCGACGCATTGCAATGAACCGGTATGGAGAGATATCTGCGTACTTGGGGTTCCTTAACTTGCATCAGCCAGCGTAAGAACATCTAAAGCGCCTTCCTAAGTGCGACCATGATCGAAAAACGATGGAGTCTCCGACAAAATACTTCAGCTCGAATGTTTTGTACAAAAACAGAACATAGATACCATTCTTCTAAGCGGGTTTAACTCTCACCAGGCAAATCACCCCACTACTTCAAGCAAATGCTGTTCTGCTTGACTTATTAGAAGTAATATCCAACATTTATCTAAGCAGCCCATCTACACCAGTAAATTTGAACTGGATACAGTTTTGGTTGAAAAAACTATTAGCAAAACTGATATCGGTGCCATTTACTGATCCCCTAGATTTAAGGGGACCCGTATTGAGTTTCCTTCGCTTTTCGCTGGACTAGAAAGCAGATACCTTGTTTTTGATGATTTTAATGCTAAGCACAGACTTTGGGGTAACATTCGAGTCGAAAACAGAGTTAATAAACTATCCTTATCATATTATCCTATTTTCTAGAGTCAACATTTAAGCAACATGATGCCCAACCCGTTACACTTATCGTGCAAATGACCAGCCGGGATGCCTTGACTTTGGGGTATATGAAGGCATTCCAAACTGGAAACTCAATATCGAAGAGCGTATAGATCTGATATCGGTTCTTATACCTCATTATCATTATTGATTTATCACAAATTACAAATCCACAGTGAAGCCCTAACTCTAAAATTGAAGCTTTTCAAAAGCACTAAATAACAAATTTCATCCTGAAATAGAGCTAAACTCTGCTGAGGATATAAATTTCGCGCTCGATTTATTCACCAAAAAAGTTAATGAAAAAAGCAGCAGCTACTTCTCGATCAATTAACTCAAAGCCAACTAAACCCAACCGTAGCACGTACTTTTTGCGCTCTGAATTACGTGCTCTCTTAATGAAAAAATTCGGCTAAGGAAGGCATATTTGCGCACGCAGCACCCCTTCAAAAAGAAGGAATGGCTGAGAGCTGCTTCTGAACTCAAAGATTATCTTCAGAAACAGCATTCCAATTCCTTTGATTATATGCTAAAGAATATGGATTTTTATAAAAAACGAGTCGATTTCACTTCCGAAACGCCAATCATTGCGTCAAGCTCCCTTGCGAAACTCTTGTGGGAGTTGGTGTCGTTCCCACTCAGAGTAGGCTGATGTGTTTGCACAGCCCCTCGCTGAGCGTTTCAGACATTTCGAACTAGCTTCAACAAATGAAATATTAACTAAAACGACATCTCTAACATCAGCTCTTCAGATGCAAACTCCTATTGAATAAATCTACTTGATAGAGATCTCTAAAGTCATTAAATGCTTAAAGAAAAGTAAAACCCCTGGCTACGATGAAATTTGTATAGTTACTTTAACTGTTTAGTTATAAAGGTCTAAAGGGTTTTACCAGACCATCATTTCGGATATCGGTCGTGGTCATGGTACAACAGAACAACTTCACAGAGTTGCCAACAATATCCTCGAGGCATTCGACAACAAAGAGTACTTCAACACCGTGTTTGTTGATATTCAATAAGGCTTCGACAGATTTTTGCATAACGGTTCGCTGTCAAAAATAAAGACAAACCTACCTGCCCCGTTTTCGTATCTTGAAGAACAACATTTTTTGTCAAAGTAGGAGCAAGTGCTTCCCGACTAAATATCGCCAAATGGGTACTTCACTTAAGAAGGGGAGTTTCACCATATGTACAGCTCAACGGTAAAAGAATCAAACAATCCTACAATGCCAAGTATCTGGGGCTTATTATAAATAAAAGTCTCTCTTTTAAAGCCCATATCACCGCTACTGTGCAATCATGGAGAGCCGAAATGCGCAAACGGCTATGACTTTTTTTTTTTAGGAAAAACAGGTTATCACACTTCACAGAGATTTCGATGTGCCTTTTGTGAAAGATCAGGTATGCTTATTCTCAAGCATGTATAATGAACGTCTGGAAAAACACCAAAACCACTTTACAACTCCAATTTTGGTCAATTTAAAATGTAATGATTTGTCACTTAATAAACAAAATTTTGAATTTGATCCAAAAAGTGTATCGAATTCGATTTATTTTATATCAACAGCCATCAGCAATTTGATGATTAATCTGGATGATCTTTTTATTCAAAATAGAAATCAATGTAAGCTGAGTTACAAGTTTCCATTCTCCATGTATCTTTCTGCTTTGCTATTCCAACTATGTGAATATTATAAAACAGCATGGCAAAAGGACTTAATTCTTTTCTAAATACATAATTCGTTATCGATATCAATTCTAAATACACAACAAATTCAAACAAATCATAACACATCTCGTGCAACAGCAAATGTTTGCACAAGTTGCCTATCAATAGCTATTCTACATAGATATCAACTCTCTACCCAAAACAAATCATTGATGCATTCGCAAAATATGCAAAGCTGATTAAAAAACATTTCGCCCAAACGATTTGACAAGAATAGAACTCTAGATTTACAAAATCCATTACATAAGTTTGCTGTTACTGCAAATTAAATTTGTTTGTTTTATAGATGCAAACGAAATCAATTTGGACAATTCGATGACTGCAAACATGCAAAATAAAAGATAAAAAAAAAGTTGAAAATTGAATGGAAAACAAAAAATCATTGGAAGACAATGCCAATGCAGAGCCAAGCAAGCAGATAAATATATCAAAATATGCAATAAACAAGACAAAATATTGCAAAATTCGAATTTGAATTTTCAGCTTGTGAAATGAACATCAAAGTTTGATATCCGGTCTAAAAAAAAAAAAGTAGAAAGAAAATGGAAAATCAAAGGTAATGCGACAAAGTGCCGCTGACGTTGAAGAGAATATTGACGTATTTGTAGCAAAGCACGCTGATTTCGAAGCGCCTATAAAACTAAAGAAAATTTATGCCAACTATGTATCATAACTGTAGACAAGACAGCCTGTCTGTGTGTCTGTCGGTCGGTCTGTTTTTGCTACAAATTTATGCACATGTATATATATATATTTTATCGTAGTTGCGAATCGATGAGTTTGCATGGTTGCGTATAGTAAAAATGTCAAGCAAATGACATGCGAAAATGCACGGGATTTATTCTATTTTTGTACAATTTTTTTTATGATTTATCATCATCATCATCATCAGACAATAGATGAAACATGCATAGAGACATAGATACTCGTACATATAAATCAATTTCAAATCTGTGAAGCAAAGAAAATAAGATTTATTATTATCCAAATCGAGTTTTGTTGTTGCATACAGCTGTGCTGTTGCTCCTGTTGCTTCTGTCTCCTGATGTTTCTGCTGCTCCTATATATATATATTTATTTATTGTTGTTTTTATATTATTGCAACGCTGATTCACTGAAGCATTGTAAAACGATTGAATGAGAAAATTTTCAATTAAATTATGATTATTGTTTTTTAATATTTGTTCCGCCATATTCATTGCATTCGTTCGATCAAACAGTTCGAAATATTTTAGTTATTTGTATTAAAATACTTGCCAGCAGCATTGTTGTTGTTATGGCTGGTCCGGCTGTTCTTGTATTCTTGTATTCCAGCCATTTTCACATTTTCATTTTTAGTTGTTTGAAATATGCAAAGTTATTTCCCAACATTCTAAAAGGCATCTAAATATACAGCTCACTCCATGAGCATATCGTATAACATTCTATTTGTGTGCCGCATTTTACCTCTTTGATGAAATTATATTAAATATCTCTCGTACTGACTGCACTTGGCATGTGTGAAATATTTAAAATAACTTTAAAAATAACTAACTTAAAATATAAAATGAAAAGAAATTATGCTAGGAATACATATTATTGAAGTATCTGCTGCTTTTAAACTCTTCAAATAGGTTTGTACTAGTTGAAGATGTGTTATTTTAATAAAATATGTTAGAATATGAATTCATTAGCTAAATAGGCTACTTTTTTATTAACAAACAATAAGACGCTCCACTGAGCTTCTCGATTTTTCAATTACGTTTAAGTAATAGCCTTTATAGAAACCTGTCCATTATTTCAATTTCTGTAAATAAGTTTTGATTGAATTTGTTGTTAAATTTGCTAGAAATTACATCTTTTCTGTGTAGGTCTTGCAAGTGGTCACGAGTGATTAGATGGTTGGAACATTTTATAGAAGCTTAACGATTAACTTCTGATATATAAATTTACGAATATCACGCAATTGAAACGTAAATTTGTAAAAGGGATATATTACTATCTGGATTAGTGTGATATATTTTATCAATAATACAAAGAATTTGTCGTTTCAAGCTAAACTAAAGCTAAACAGAAGTATTTCTTAGGAAAAACTTAAGAAGTGGGACAGAATTGCTTGCAGGCTACCTCTTCTAATGGTCCAAAATGGACATATATGGAATAATTTATTAGATTTGAAGTCAAACACACCGAGTTTGAAATTTGTAATTAAATTATGGTGGCTAAGACCCAAACATATGACACTCAATCAAATTAATCATGTTATGACAGGCGGAATCGATTCGGATAATTATCTTAACGCTACCCAACATGCAACTTCAGCAAGCTACAATCAGATCAAACCGCCAAAGCCTTCTCAAACACACTCTCCCGGCTGATTTGGAAAACCTTACCGATATATGTGAGCAGTGGAAATATTGTGTAATAGGCTGAAGTCATATACGGATTCACTGATAGGACCACACCAGTAAGGATTCAGACCAAAATGGTTGAGCTGTCACCAAATATTTACATTACACCAATTCTTGGAAAATACCTGTGAGCTTAACAAAGACACATTGTCGATTATAAAGCCGCTTTCGACACGACGATACGATCGAAGTTTTTCGACCCCCAGTCTGCCTAGTGCAGGCAAAGATCGTTTGGGTTTGCATGATGACGTCATCAAACACACAAAGCGTTATAAGGTAGGAAAGAACCTCCCCGATTGCTTTGATAGGTTTGTTGAGCTCGAACTTCCAAAAGGAAGTGGTGCTGCTCGCGTACGCGGATGACATTGATATCATTAGTACACAGGAACTACCATTTAGCAAGGAGATTGAAAAATAGTCTCGGCTCATGGGTCTAGTGTACATGATGAAGAACTTGGTGTCTACTCGCACGCCATCTTCGCGTCTTGGACGTTCAATGACGATGGAGAATTCCAACTAAAATGTTGTAGAAAATTTGGGTTTGCGAGAATTGTGCCAGACTCAGCAAAGCCGTTTTTTCTCAGCAACCAGAGCTGCAACTTCCGGAAAACAAATGTGAAGATCACTTCGCGGGGTGTGGTTAGAGGATCTGCTGTAAGAAATGGGAACAACGCAGTCTTTTTCAGATGCTATACCATATCGTCCTCAGTGGTAAGCTTGGCGGATAAATCTAGACTGCTCTACAGCTATTACTGATAGCGTACAACGTTGAAGTGGCCTCCTCTTTGAATTAGTGGTTGCTGCTACGTTGACCATTAGTTGAATGGTGCAGTGATTGGATCACAGTTCCAGGACATTGCTGGTAAATTAGAAATGGGTATGTCCAGTAGTCTGGGAACTTATTGACGCCTGAGGATCAGTAGGTGGGCACTTCAGAGGTTTGGCAGTTAAGTCTGCTGTTTATTAGACGTTTATATATATCGCTGCCTTTGGGTTTGTTTATACGAAAAACTCACCAGGATTGCTTGGCGTTGAAGTTGTATCCCTATTCAAATCTGTCGCTCCTCCTGACGTTTTCCCATTCCAAGTATTCAATGTTACGGGTTTTGAAACCGGTTTTTGTCATGTTTAAAACATGAATAGCGGTATTATCCTGTTGAAAATTCAATTACACTTTCCCATTTCATCATCAAATTCAATTAATACGGGGTTGAGTACATTTTGGAAACAATGGAAACGAAGCAAATTTGAGACTTTCCCTTAATTCCATACAATCGGGGAGACACCTTCAAAATTACTATTGTGCAAAGCAGCGCGCCTTCAACCATTTCAACTTCATCTTATTAGAAATCTTACAAAAAGTATAGAATCCTCTAAAAATCAGATCGAAATAGCTGAAGCAGTTGCATTGGGAAAAGAGATCTGAAAATCGGAACAATTATTCTTGGATAACGCACCATCTCAGCGAGGGGAATTGAACTTGACATACAAACGATAAGGTTCTTTAAGCTTTGTACTTCATACCATAAAACCTTATTTATTATTTCTACTCCAATCCATAGTTTACATTTCAAAAACGGCCTGAATTACGGTACAGCGACCTCAAAAACATGTGATCCAGATACTCTCTTCAAAATAACATTTTTACTGCGCTAATCTGCGCTTTGGAATTTATATTTTAATCGTATAATTAGCTTGTTAAATGCAACACTGTCGTTATTTAAATTAAAACCGTTTAGAATTTATTTGCTCAAATATTTTTAAACCTTGTCGTACATAATTTGATTATAAAGCAGTGCACTCAAAATAATATTAATCATACGCCATGTTATTTCCACGCATATGAATTTCAATTAGAAACATTGTGTAACAAAATATTTCGCTCTACAAGAGCTACAAGCTACGAGTACATCCTTAGATGCCTTCACACGCTGCGCACATAAAATATGGTTTTAATAAGTACAAGTATCTATGTACTTGAAGTAAACATGCTGTATCTGTATGCGTGTGTGCTTCTCTGAAACAAGCACACACACACACACAGACTCATAGTACATTAAAGATAATTTTGTGTGTGCCTACTTAGACGCATAAATAATTGTTTAAATTTCAAAAGCGATAAATTCCACTAAACAGACAAACAGACGTACACGAACAAATATTCTATGCATTCCAAATAGAAAGACAGATAAATATTTAGAAGCAAAGTCACAGACTAATAGAGACAAGCTCTTCAAATCAAATTGTGCGCAAATAATAAGCACAATTTCCCAAATGATATTGACTCGGACTTCGTGATATCAAAGTCCTCACACTTCAATTCGTTACAAAACGATTTAATTTATATATGTAAGCATAATAAACAATTATCTACTGATAATACGTGATTGATTACTGCGAATTTCGGCTATTACGTGCGATAGTTGTGCACATTTTCATTCCATTTAATGCAAACTTTGCATTCTTCGTGGTAATCTGCACAAAACGAAATGAAAATTAAATGGAAAAAAAATATTCAATCAGTTCAATAATTATATTTCGTACTAAGCGTTCAACTCAAGCGTTGAATTTTCAATGAAATTTGATAAAAGCCAAAAGCATGAAATATAATGAAATACATTGCTGCCTGCCGGATGCTCTGTCACTTTCGGTATTAAAGGCGAGGGTCGCTGTGTAGGGTGATTATTTTTAAGTGATAGATCTTATTGTAATATGTAAACATTAGATAATTTAGACGCTATGAATGCACGAGAATACAAAAAACCAGAAAGGGGGATAGATTTAAACCACCCACACAATTCTGTTCCCTTTCTGTTTTTTTGTAGGCAAATAATTTTGTTTGGGTTTAGTTTATCTTAAAATGACCTGTTTTACTTTATCCTGGAACTTCACATACTAGTACTCCTATAGACTTATATACAATGTTTTATTTCAATTGAAGTAAAATACACAAATTTGACGTTAATAGAGTAGGTTTTTATGGGTGCTACTCTTTAGAGATGGGTTGAATGTTCGTTAAATACTAGTTATCTGAAGAGGGAATGGGAAAAACTGAAGATTCACACTTGAGAGCTATATCTTTTCTAGTCCCATGTTCTCATATGAACGGCCAGATAGACGGACATGTCTAAATCGGCTCTTTTTTATTGTTGATCAAGAATATTATGGGATCTATTTATAGAAGTTGCAGAGATCTATGGGATGATGCGCAGCATACCGTCGTGAAAATCTGTATATTTACACACAAAAGCCGAAATTTGGAGAGTTTGGTGCCTAAACCTTAAGGTGAGCAAAGTAACACTTTTTAATATATATAATAAGAATATTCCTGAGAAAAAAAGTCGGGATGGAAATATCTTCGAAAAAAGTTAATTTGAGAAACGAAAAAAAAATTTATTGGCATTACGAAACGTGAATTTGTTTGTAAATTTTATAATTGGGAAGAGGGGCTGATTTACTTTTTAATAACACGAAGCTTGTAAAACCGAAAAGGTTTTAGGTAGGTCGTTGATCTTCGGCGAAGGTCATTGACTTCTTGGAAAACCTTTGAAACTCGGTAATTTTAATATTTTTCGTTTAATTCATACAAAAAAGCCAACGATCTGTCATGTTACTGGAGGGATTGGAGTATTCAATTATCCCAAGTGAAATAGAAAATGCACAGCGAAAAAAAATATGTTGTCAATTAGTTTCTGTCTTTTTAATGTAAAACTTAAAAAAATTAGCTACACTACGTGTATTGCACAGGAAGAGATGGAACTAGAGAAATGAACCTGCTCACCTCTTTGGATACCCAACCGCATTAAAATATTTGTTTCTTTTGTTCTGTCTACATTCACTACATTCTGTCTACATTTTACTGCTTGAAAAGAGAATAAAACTATTGAAAAGAGAAATTGTGATGGAACAAAGGGGTTTTTTTTTTATATTTCCCAAAATTTCTGCATATATCTTACAGACTCGAAGTACATTTTCTTATGTCTAATGTCTATTGGCATACATTTTTAGTATAGTTCACTGTAATTTTTCTCAATAGTCATGATATTACTAGATCATGTGTAGAAATAAAATTTAATTCACTGTTTGTGTGAAACGCTATCTTTATTATTATATACCCTACTACTAGATGGTTTTTTTAAGTGTCCCTTAGCTGGATCTAATAGGTCAATATTGGCTTCTAGATATATATACATGTAAATATATTAGAATCCATGTTTCTATTTTTCTATTGTCAAATTAAAACCTTTCTAAAAAATGTGTACCAAAAAAAAAATAAATTAATTTTTGGCTGTATGTGTAAATGTTTGTTCCGTCTAATCTCCGAATCGGCTGAACTGATTTTTTTTTCGCCATTTTTTTTTCGTCTAACCCTTTTCTCACAGCGTAATTTATATATACACCAAATCACAAGTTAAAATCTTATAGCCGCCAATCTTCTCAGTAAAACTTTTTTTCTTCATATACCCTTTATAATAACCAATGCTTAAAATTGTACCTCCTAAATATAGAGATATGTTACGACTTCACTTTAGGTTGTGACACCACACATTTAACCAGTGGTTCTAATTCTCATCCCTGACAGAACAAAACTGATTATGGTGATTAGTCAAACGGAGTCAAATTTCTAACAAACACATCCATTTTTAAACTTTGATTCTATGGAGAGAAGCAACGACCATTTAAATGGAATGGATTCTAAACATGCCATATTTCAGTCTTCGAAAGGGTCGTAGTCCAAAAAATGGAACGGCAACATCCACTGTTCCTAGTTTTATATTTCCACTTCCGGATACCCAATAATGCGTCATTCTGTGCTGAAATATACCAAAAAGTTCCCCTAACAGTACAAAGTAGCTCATGCAGGGCTCCTAAACAATAACACCAGCCTCGTTCTCCTTTAGAGAGTCGTCTGTGTACCATTTTATTATTTTCAAAGTCATTGTCTGTGTGCATATACAGTAACTCGTCAAATAACAGACTCCGCCGGAGTGGAGATAGTACTCAAAGGCAATGCTTTTGTTATCCACCTTCTTATCCAATATTTTGGGCATGAATGAGATAAACCTTATCGGTCTGAATGCCATAGGATGCAGTATCAGTATCGTTATTATGCACCAGAATACGTTCATTGAATTGTGCTGCATATCCTCAAGGCCTCGGAAAATGGCCAGCAAGCATACGATACGAGCAAGATACGAGCGTTTGGCATGAAGGCTTGCTCTTTAAAGTAAAGTCTCTTCCCCAAGTTGTCCAACACATCCATCTTAGATCGTACTTTCCTAAATGCAGCTTTGTTGTTTAGGTCTGGGTACACACTGTACATCGCTGACTGGCCTGCAAAAGGTGTCGATAACACATTGTTACCCACATATGACGACAACACTACGTTCAAAAGCCACACCCACAGTAACAGTTAGGCATCTAAGCTGAATCAGGTGTGTCTGCATGGCTTTAACAAGTGGGAAGAACGCTGGAACAAAACCGTCCACATTACATAATCTCAGCACTGTACGTTTCGCTTAGGGAGAGGCGCCTGTCCAACTGACTCGTTGCAATACTCGATCATTCGTTTTGGCGGAAATTTCCCGCTACCTGGCTATGATCTGGAATAGAATCCCTGACGCAAGCACCTTGTCAAATTTTCTACAATTTTTTGTCAAAAAATGCGGAAACTGAACGGACTCGTACGGACCAGGGTTCAACTTAGCCTTAGAAACATATTAAAGATTAAAAGTCCGTCCTGGACATTCCCCTATGAAGTTCTTAAAGCAACGTTTAACTCAATCATAAAATGTAGATCTTTGCGATAAGTCAGATCACTAACGTACCCTGGTATGTGCGTAATGTTGTCAATTCTCGAGAACAGCCAATCCTCTCGGTCCGTAGATGAACCGAGATGATATACAAGGTGTGTATCACATTTTCCCGAACTTTTTTTCGAGGGCATTTTCTGGTGGCGCCACCTCTTGGTGAAGACCTGCGTTAGAAAAGGACATCTTTCATTGACATTACCTTCAAAATTTCGTCACATTTGGAAAAATGGAATTATAGCATCTAATGTGACAGTATGTTTTTGTCATCGGTGCAAAAATGAAAAAATTACCTGAAAATTTTTAGACACACCTTCTACGATTCTTAGGGCATTATTCAACAAGAGTTCATTCCACCAGGCCAACATATTTCCGCTGCAACTGTTGAAGTGAGACAAAATTTATTTCAAAAGCAAATTCAGAGGTCTATGTGTAGATAATTGATTTTTTAAGTTTTCAATTAATTTGCTGTCATTTAAATTAAATTTTTTTCAATTTATTGCAAGTATTTTCAATGAAGTATGATAAATGTATTTGCATCCGCCTTAACACAGAAAAAACTTTTGAATGTTAAAAAAAAAAAAGCTTTACCAAATTTTATTTTTTTTCTACAGCTCTTAAATTAATACCCTATAAATTTATATATGCATTGTATTTGTATATATATAAAAAAATATATATATATATATAGCTAAATAGGCAGCGTAAAATCTACTTAACCAAATTGATGACAATACGATAAGTCATTCAGCGAGTAACGAGTAAATCCGCTTAAATGCTTATAAACTGCTTTGAATGATTGTAATAGCGTTGCCAAAGGCAAAGGCCCAAAAGGCAGAAGCAGGACCCACTCATTGCCGTAACAGAAGTAGAATGTCGAGTTGGGCGTACACAGAAAATATGATTGTGTATTAATCTGAGCGCTGTTGCGCATATTTTGTGCCTCGCACGAAAGTATATTAAAGAAATATACTCGACATTGGGAGCGTAATAAAAAATTATAAAAAGAAGCAAACACTAAGCGTTCATTTTTTTTTTTTTTTTTTGCTTGTTGCGGCTTTGACACAGCTTGGTGTATGTGTAACATTTTACTGTGCACAGATAAATGTGCACATATGTCTGCTGGCACTTAGAGAGGCGAGCTATAGAGACCTCGTCGACATGAATGTACAAAGATAAAGAAATTAAATCTGTATGCTTAAATAGTTTCAAATAGGTTTGTATAAGCAATACACAGGAAAAAGCTAATTGAAATCTATTACAGCGCTGCAGTCGAATGTGCACGACATCTATATACACTTTATACCAATTAAAACTAAAATTTATGTAGGGGATATATTTGTATATGAATCCTTGTGGCATATTTCATTGTTCGTAGATACACCACAACAAAATTATTTTCTTACAAAAACCGAGGAAGTGGTACAGATTTGTATGGATGCTACCCCGTTGTAGTGGTCTGATATCGTCCTGTATGTGTAAAATTCAAACAATCTACAATACAGCACAGTAAGACTAGCTCTAATCCCTCCAGTCTACATCAATCAATAACCTACACTTCAAAGTAAAAATATGACTACTGCTTGTGTTTATCGTGTATAGCGCGCCTTACTCCTTTCGATTACTGACTAAAGCGCTGGTCTCTGCCAAATGTTGTCCAGGCGTGAGATTGAAAAAGAGGAAGCTACTGAGCTGCTAGTAAATAAGAAGGTGGAACATTCATTGATTACTAGTTAAATAAAAAGGAAATAGAAATAGTAAAGGAGAGTCTAAAGATTGAAATATATAAAAATATGTTTTATGAATAAAATAATTTTATGTGATTTATTTATTCTCTAAAGAATGCAAAGTGAATGCATAAAATACTGTCATTTTAAATATTGAAAAATTGTTCAATGAAAGCCAATAATTTACTCAACTACTTCAAAGATTACACAGCATTTTCAAGCATTTTAAACTAACTAACAACCAATTCCAAACTCCAAACTCCATTTCATTTAAAATAATTGTTGGCAATCAATTATTTTGCAACGCATCAATTTGCAGCGCATTTATTGTGCGTATATATAAAATGAACGTACATACAAGCGATTGAAATCTATTAACCAATTAGGCAACCGTACTGAAGTGTACTAAACTAATGTGCTACTAGCATAAAATTGAATGCAATTTCCGCGCTAACAAGCCACAGGAGCAGCATGCTTTATTCGAATCGAAGTGGCAGCAATAAAACCCTACAACACAAATGAAATACGCAATTGTGAGGCAGTCGGAGGACAACGAGGACGACGATGAGTGCATAATAAACAATTTGGCAGCAAAAGTCCAGAAAGGTACACTGCCGCCATTGAGAAGTTGTGCTGCGTAATTTTAGTGAATGGAAATTGGACGCAAATTGCCAATTATGTAGAACAAGAAATGTGCATGCGTTGGCTTATTTATGAGGCGAATAGCTTTTTTATGCAGAATAAAATGACAAACGACCAAAATAATATATGTAAAAGGAGGTGGTCAGAGAAATGTCATCGCAATAAAGAAATATAAAAATATATAAGGCATATGAAAATAAATATAAAACAAGCATAAAAATGAGAAAAACGACGTTTTGGGTGTTAATAGTGCATAAATACGCTGCACGCAAATAAATTTAATCCGTTTTCTTTGCAGGTATTTCAAAACCTCTATTCCGTGCTTGAACTATCTACAGAAGGAACGGATTAAATAAATTTAATAAATTTTTTGCATTGAAATAATTTTTGTTGAGAAGTGTTTTATTCGTTTTTTGATTGTGTACTACACTGTTTTTCTGAATTGTATTATTTCGTTCTATAAATATTATCAGTTTACAAGTTTGTATCGCATTTAAGTTTGAAAGAATCTCTTCGAGATAAGTGGACATATTCGTTTATCTGTCCGTATGTCTGGTAGGATTCGCCCATTTGTGTGTGAATACTTTTATAATTTATTTATTTAATTTTATTTATTGAACAAGTGAACTCATAAAAGTAAGCCCTCATCCCCAAGCTTCAAAAAAGTCGACCAAGCTATAGCAAAAACAAAATCTAAGGAAAATTCTTAGAAAATTATGCCCCGTTTATCCGGCCTTCGTTTACCCGAGCTTCCGCGTTATCCGGGGTACCGAACTTGCTCGGATAATACAGAAATCTCGGATAAAACGAATGAGTCCAAATCTATACATATTTTTTATTTAATATATTAAAGCTGAAGACTTTGTTTGATGGCGCAAATGTCAGGAACATCAGGTTCAGGAATTGAAAAACTTATCGAGGAAGGCAACAGGCTATATCACATTATGTGTGACGTTTGGTCGACATTGAAGAGGCGTTGCCCCGCCCACCATATTAACGATGAATAAATCTTTACATATATTTGAGGTACAGGGATGCTTTTAGATACACATGTCAATCGGACCGAGAGAAGATTACATTATGCCTTACTAAGATGGCCTTCAACCGTCATTGAGTCTTCCTCTCAAAGATTTCCAACGCTGTTTCATCTGACTCAATTACGGTCTATGCCTCTGCGCCATACAGTAGGACCGAGAGTATGATTCTTCGTCTGATCTCCAGGCCGACGTTGTTGTTGCTGGTCATTTCGAATTCAAGATAAAGGATGTTTTCTACAACATTGAAGTTGAAATTCTCCACCATCACTGACCGTCCAAGACGCGATGACATCGCTAGACCCATGAGCCGAGACTGTTTTTCAATCTCTGAGAACTCCTTGCTGAATGTAAAGGCACTGGCGCAGAATGTATTCCATCAGTAGATTGAAAAAAATCACACGACAGCACATAATTCTGGTATCAAAGAGGTCGGAGAGGTGTTTCCCTACACTGACAACGCTTTGTGTGTAAGATAGAGTCGTCATGCAAAGACGGAGCATCATTGCCGGGATACCTAGTGCAGACAGGGCGTCGAAAACTATGATCAAATCGGCGTGTCGAAAGCGGCTTTATAATCGACCAATAGCTTGTGCCTGTCTTTGTTCAACTCACGGGTCTTTTCCAGGATTTGTTGAATTTTGTGAATATTTGGTCACTGCTCCAGCTTTCTGATCTGAAGCCACACTGATATTGTCCCATCAGTGAATCCGTATATGGCTTCAGCCTTTTACAAAATAAGCCAGACAGAATATTATATCCAATGGAAAGGAGACTTATGTCGCGATAGTTGGCGCAAACAGCGGGGTCTCCTTTCTTAAAGATAGGACAGAGAACACTGAGATGCCAGTCATTGGGTATGCATTCGTCGGACCATATCTTGCATAAAAGTTGGTGTATACTCCTAAACAACTCTTCGCCGCGGGTCTTAAATAACTCAGCTGGCAGCCCATCAGAGCCTGCCGCTTTGTTATATTTCAGTTTTTTAATAACCTCGGTATAGTCCGGTGGCTCTACAATAGTGCCATCATTAACTGACGGTTCCGGTGTCATTTCTCTATTGGCGGAATTGTGCGCTTCATCTCCTTCGAGTAGGTTGAAAAAATGACTCTTCCATAATCTCAGTGATTCCTTTTTATTCGTTACCAAATTTCCATTGTCATCCATACAGAAAGTTACTCCGGGCTTTCTGTCACGTAACATCTCAACATCCTCAAACTCCCGCCTTTCTTATTCTTTTTTCTTGCGTCTGCAAAGGCGTTTCTGCACTTTCCGTTTCTCTGTATATCGCTCCCGAGCAGCTCGCGTTGCTCCCGACTGCAGAGTTCACGTCGTACCAAGAATTAATTACAGATTGTGTACCTCCTTGGCAGCCCAATCTATACAGCAGGTGATATGTTTCCACTGCTCTCATATATCTTGAGAAGACGGAGAGGTTTCCCGGAGCAATTAGGAGAGTGTGTTCGAAAAGGCTTCGGTAGTCTCTTGTGATTGCAGTTTACCAACATCTAGCTTTCGTTGCATATCGCGAGTCTAGTGCGTACCTTGGCTGCGACAAGATAGTGGTCCGAGTCGATGGTGGGACCACATCACGTTCGCACGTC
This sequence comes from Leucophenga maculata, assembly GCA_035044805.1. Taxonomy (NCBI): domain Eukaryota; kingdom Metazoa; phylum Arthropoda; class Insecta; order Diptera; family Drosophilidae; genus Leucophenga; species Leucophenga maculata. Next base: position 296,436 of record JAWNNP010001732.1, on the reverse strand, counting down.
CAACACGCTCGATTCGTGCCTTCCGTCAATCAAATCATAATCAACCTGGTTGCGTGTAATTTGATCTGCACGCAGACATATAGCCTTGAGGATGTTGAGGTGTTCAAATCAGGTACTACTAACTACCATGTGGCGAAATCGATTAGCCTTCCTCCATAATTGAATGTAGTATCGTTAAGGCTAAATGTTAGGCCAAAGATGCCTTCCTCCTTCCCAATTTTGACGTTGAAATCGCCAAGCACGATTTTAACGTATTGTTTGGGACAGCACGACAGTATAGACGGTTTAATAAGATAAAGAGGTTGCCACAACATATTGTAAAGGTCCACATTTTGTCTAGTCCCTGAAATATGTATATATTTATATGATATATATATGATATCTTGGTAGGCATTGGTATCAAATTAAATAATAAATATGTTCCAAAATTTTAAGTCTCTTCTGAGGATTTACTGATAGGCCGTTTTTGAGCCATATTAATCAAATTTTGGACCATTGATCACTAGTTTTTTAAAACATTAAGGATAACACCCAATCTATTTCCGTATACATACCTTGGACAATATACTCTTAATCCCAGTTTCTTGAAAAATTCATCTTGCACAATTTTTATCCTAATTTTGTTTTTCTCCTTGGTACGTCTTTGCAAAAAGTTTCTCCATTTCTCGAATAGGGACAATCGTGACAATCCTCGATGCATGAACAACAACAGTTAGGACCGTGTTCTGATATTATTATTTCTGCCAGGTTTGAAAGACACTTAGATTAGCAGGTTCGTGTGTGATTTTATGAATTGCATGGCTTTCACAGAATACACCAAATGCAACTACTATCTGATTAATATTATCCCGACTAGGTCACAGCTGAAGTCGATTTTTCTTTTTTTAATTTTCGTGCTCAACGAACGACGTCTCTTAAAGTAGATACTAGTCTTAGTTATGTTAACATGCAAGCAGTATCTCAGGTTTACTACATATTTTTATATACATTATGCTTTAAACTTAGCCGACATTTGTTGTGGCAAAGTAACCCATTTACATACAGTTGTAAATATATTTTCCATTGTATATGCTGAAACAAAAAACACAAATGTTTCATTTAACCTAACCTACTGTACTCGTTTCCGTTTACAAACGCCGAAAAACAAATGTAGACAAATATACTCAAAAACCTTCTCTAAATGCCTAAAAAAAATGTGTGTGTTTTTGAAAAGAAATGTAATCACACACACACACACACATACACACAAGGAGACAGATTGCCTACACCAACTGCTACTGTTGCAGCTGTCTAAACGCCGAGCAGTATGGAGCATTTTCCGTTGGCATTTTTAGCGCACAATTATATGCTACACGTTTTTTCATTTACGCTTTACATTGCGACTATTTGGAGGATACACCTTTTGCCCGGCTGTGTGTGTTTGAAGTGATGTGCTAGAATGTTCCTTGTTAGTATTACAAACGAAATATTTGTTTGCGGAAATCATCAGCATCATCATCATTTCCGTTATGAGTTTCAAACAGAAACCACTGCTACAGTCAGTCCTGAAGTTTGTGTTGACTACCGACTACTGACTGACTGCCAGTTGGTTGCTTTTGTTTGCTTACCTTACAGTGATTTGGCTTTTTTGTTCATTTTTTTCCAAGTTATTATGTGTTTGCATACATCTATCTACAATGTGTATAATTTTCTACCGCAAATTCAACTTTTCCGGTACTCAAGCCAACAACAGACAGTCATACAGACGGACAGACAGGAGCAATCGAGCAACCGCATTCTTGCGGTTTGGCTGTATACACAATCTTAGCACTCTTTTTATTGTTCAATTGCAATGAAAAGGTTTCGAGGGATTTTTTGGCGGGCAAATGAAGTTGAAATATTAATATTTCTTTAGTGTTCGAGTATATGAGCGCAAAAAACTTGGCATGCAAATTTGATTTAGTGAATTTTGTGCCATAAATAATTCAATATTTAATATTCAATAATTATTTAAATTGACTTCAACAAAGAAACTAAGAGATTTAAGTATATGTGAACTGGTCTTTGAAAATGGCGATTAACCACCGCTCTGGGATCGTCTTAAGGGGTCCAACGACAAGAAAATGAGCGGAGGTCAAAGCTTCAAAATCGCTTGGAAAATGGAAATTTTAAGGGATTATTTTTCACAACTTTCGATGTGGAATCGAAAATCCAATAAACGTTGTTCGCGCACATAGCAAATGCGAAGCAAATGGTCGTCCGTTACTTCGGTCGAATGGTAAAGTCATGTGGCCAATGTTCCGCTTGAGCAACGTAGGACGTTCAATTCTGAATGGAATGGGTCTTTTCCCTTGGATTCTTAGGTACGTCTACGGCCCACCGAGCAAAAGGTCTTAATGATGTAAGCCTTTCTACTGGAAGGTTGCCCATTTAGTGCGGCAACCTGTTTGGTTTGTATCGAATGCATAAGATACCATTCCTAGCGACGCGCCGAGCAATATCTCGAGCGTTATCCAAGATACTAAACGAATGCTAGTGTTTTTGATCCTGAGTGTTAATTTTTTTGGTGTAAATGGCGAACTTAAAGTACAACGAATTCGCATGTATTTGGTTATAGTACAGAGTGTGTTCTACTTTCAGTAGATCAGCTTGCTCAAGCCGACCATCAACCTTAAGAAAAGTAAATCCATTAGAAAATTTAAGAAAGGAAATTTAAAATTTTAAATTGATTTTAAAAGATATATTCCTTTTAAGGCAAGAAATGTCTTTCGTCAAATATTGTTGCTGTATATTCTAAACTATACATCGAAAGGCGTGCTGTAGTTCCTCAGGTTCAGAAATTGAAGTCGAATCATTCATGAAATAATATGAAGACAGTTGATTTGTGAACTGAATTTCACAATTGCTTCCAAAATATGCTTTGAATGAAAGGATGACTTGAAAGTTGAAATAATAAAAGTTTGAGGAACCACAGCTCTTGCATAGTAATTGGAGAAAGAAGCCCAAGTGGGTTAAAGAACGATGACGCAATGGAAAACATAAATCGCTTCGTTATTTGAATTAACCTTATGAATAAATGAAAATAAAATAATGTCTCGATCTTGAGCCCTTGAGCGCTAGTGGCTGACTCCGCATAATTTTCTAAGAATTCCATTTGGCGAGCTCAAAATTGTCATATTTAAATAAACCTGTTACCTGTTTTATTTTTGTATTTAAGAAAGTTCACTGAGTGGCTCAACACCAGTCAAGAGATCGTCAACGTGTATCAAATCTTCGTATTCTCTAATAAATGCAGAGTACTGAGCCTTGTATTCAATAAACATTCTAACTCCCCTCACTTTTGAGGCATTCACTGAAAAAAATGTGACTTAAAAAAAAAAGTTCTCCATTTTTTCTGACTATTATATATCTAGTAGTATATGTGAAAACTAAAAAAAAAAATATGATTTTAGGTCCGTGTATGGCAGGGTTACCATACTGTCAGGGGTCAAACTTTTTTGCAACAAAATTTTCGAATCCCCATAACTTTTAAACGAATGAACGGATTTCAAAAAATCAAGAGACTTTTTTGTGCACAATTTCTTAAAGTCAAGTTGTTGTTGCAAGTCTATTGTTGTTAATTTTCCTAAAAACACCAAATATTTGTCTAATTTAAACTTTATAAAATACTAGTGGTACCCGGCACGCTTTGCTGTGCCCAGTAACAATTTTTTATTATTATTATATTTACAGAGACCTTAGATTAATCAAGAAATCTAGCTTTAAGAAATATGTACTGACACCTTAGCTAAAAAAAATATATATGCATATTGTCTTTATATATTGTATATGTATGTACAGTCGTCTTTGGGTATAGGGAACACCCTATATAGAGAACACCTCGATAGCGTGAACAGCCAAATTTTTACATGGAGTACTCTATATTGTAAACAATCGAAAACCTCTGAATAGTGAACAAAATTTTGAAAGCAATTTCAAGCAAAAAGCAACCAAAAACAAGAAAAGGAATCAAAAATGAAAGAGGGCATTCCCCTAAATTTTTATTTTTAGGGGAATGTTATCGATCGATCGAAGTTTTTAGATTGTTCGTCTTTGCATGACGAGGCTATCTAACACACAAAGCGTTGTAAGGGTGGGGAAAAACCTTTACAACCCTTTTGATACCAAGAGATGTTTCAGGCAGGGCGATGCTCTGTCGTGCGATTTTTTCAATCTCCTGATGGAATAAATCCTACGCCAATGCCCGTACATACAGAGTATGTCGGGCCCGATCTTCCAAAAGGAAGTGATGCTGCTCGCTTACGCCGATGACATCGATATTATCGGTACGCAGGAACAGCGAATCAGCAAGGTGTTCTAAGAGATTGAAAAACAGTCTCGGCTCATGGGTCTAGCGGTGAATGAGGACAAGACGAAGTACTTGGTGTCTTCCCGCACTCCGTCTTCGCGTCTTGGACGGTCAGTGACGATGGAGAATTTCAACTTCAGTGTTGTAGAAAACTTCGTCTATCTTGGAACAAAAATAACCGGCAACAACAACGTCAGCCTGGAGATCAGGCGAAGAATCACGCTTGCAAACAGATGCTTTTTTGGGATAAGCAAGCAAATGAGAAGTAAAGCCCTCTCTCGAAAGACGAAAATAAAGATATATAAGACGCTGATACTCCGGGTCCTATTGTATGGCGCAGAGGCATGGACCGTAATTGAGTCAGATGAGAGAGCGTTGAAAGTCTTCGAGAGGAACATTCTTCGCAGGATTTTTGGTCCTATTAGAGTCGGCGACAAGTTCGGTCCCATATGAACCGCTAGCTGTACGAGCTATTCGATGAGATTGACATAGTCTAGCGCATAACATTCCAGCGGCTGCACTGGGCTGGGCACCTCATTCGAATAGATAAAAGAGCTCCAGCACGGATGGTTTACATGGGGCCCCAAACTTGATTGGTGAACTAGAGGTCGACCGGACTCTGGATGGAATGACCAGGTTTGGAGAAATCTCTCCATACTTGGCATTCAAAACAACTAGCGGCAGCACGCACAAGACTATGGAGGCTGGCGCGTCTTTCTAGACGCGGCCATGACCGGTAGGCGGTTGACGACCACTTAAGTAAGTAAGTAAGAAAGTGCGAATATTCAGCTGGTTAATAAGTAAGTAAGCAAGTAAGCAGGGGACGACATTTATTTACTCAGGATTTATAACACCAAAAGTTGGATAACTCGCAAAATCGCCTCGGAGTCAACAACCAAGTCGAAATGTGGCAAACGGATATTATCAGCCGAAACTAAAAACTTGGGTCGAAACCGAAAGCTGTTCGCCATGGTAAATATGAGCTAATTTACATGTGGCAAATCTTTTTCTATATGGATCTATGCTTATTTGCAATAAATAATTACTCAAAAAAAAATTAAAGCACAACTAATGTCAAGTTGGGGGTCAAGATAAATTAATTCCCTTTTATAATAAAATTCCTGTAATCTATATTATAATGAAATTCCTAAAATATATATTAATTTGAATTCGGATGCCAAGTTGTTAATACTTGCCATCGCCTCGATGAAGAAAGAGAGGAAAGAGACGGAGGTTATAAGAGAAAATTTTAATATAGAGTTTTAAAGTTCCTCAATGGGTATTAAATTTTGTGAGATTTCCAGCTTTAATTTTTATTGAAGCCCTTGATTTAAAGGTAGTTAACGAGTTTAAGAGAGTTTTTAATTTTTATTGTTACAACCAAGGTTAGTGATAGTTACACTTAGTGAAGTAGTTCCTATTTCTAGTGGGAACATAGTCAAAATATTTCAGAAATAATGAATAGAACATTCTAAAATGATTATTAGCTCATTTCTTCCATTGTTAATTGGCTTATATAATTGATTTTGATCATTTTCATTGAACTTAATTTTTTTAGTTTTAAATATACATATATTTTTTTTGGTAATTCCAGTTAAAAAAAAGGTCAGAGTTGCATTAACTCTACTGTAAATTTTAATAAGTACTTTCTTTCTGGCTGTCGGCACTCCTTACTGAATTAATGCAGTTAGCGAACGCTTTTCAGTAAAATTTGTTACAATAAATTCGAAAACAGATGATCGCATTTAAATTTTTATTTTTAAATGTCATATGTCAGTTAAGTAGCGATAAATTTATTCGATTACTTAAAGCATTTCATACCGATTATCATACCGATTATTTTGAGCAACACTATTTTCGAACTTACCAACACCATTATCATATGTTGTTTAATTGTTGCGGGGAAATTATTGCATCGAGTGCCAAAAATATCCAAACATTTAGCATGTTTTAAGGTTTTATGCAATATAAATAATATATTATACCGTTTAAACTTTTTGCGAATACAGCTTATGTATTTGTGTTCAACTAAGTTTTCAAATTTACAACATTTACCAAGAAAAATCGCGTTAAACTTAACAATTATTAAAAATGAATGCACCCGAGCAAGATGCCGACATTTGTCGTTTCTGTTTAAGCTTTGAAATGGACGAGAAGAACGAATCGCTCAAACTGCAGTCGCTGTATCAGAAAGTGAACGGTACAGCCGGCGACATAAGCATTGCCCAGTTGGTGACAGCTACAACGCCGGACTTACATATCAGCCCATCAGATGGACTACCACAAGCAATTTGTAAGACTTGCTTGCAAAAACTGTTCGAAGTTGAAAAATTCCATAAGATGTGCAAAAAATCAGAGAAAATAATGCGAAATCTAATTAAACGTGACAGTGGGAAATCAACTGCTACGAAGCCTTTAAATGAAGATGCACAGATTGATACAAAAGGGGTTGCGACAACTAGAGAAAGGTCGCCAGAAGTCGTAGAAGAGCTAATGGTTAAATGCGAAATAAATTATTCGACAGACGAACCATTTGGTTTCTCGCATATCGAGACATCGATTTCAGAGGAAAAAGATTCGGCGATGGATGATTCGCAAGAAACACAAAAGCCAACAACGTAAGAAATAAAATAGATTACAATTTATAAATTACTAAAATAATTTTTCTAATAATAATAGATATGAAAAATTCGATACACACTCAGCCATGGTCGTCGATAAACAAGTATGCGCCAATGAAAATGTTGCAAGAACACGCAAACGAAAATTGGATCACTTAAAGGATAACAACGACGATGCTATGGACAGTGAAGCCAGTGTATTAACTACTAAAGAAGCTAACTCTCCAACAAACTATAGCACAGCAATGTTTGAACCTGTTGATATAATGTGTAGTGTATTAGATGTAACACCAGAAAAAAAAGTTAAAATTATTCCGAATACTTTACGTTACACACCGAACAACTCAAAGCAGCGTAGTCAGAAACACGTACAGCGCTTTGAATGTGACAAATGTCCGAAAATCTTTAATTCGAATCAAAAACTAAAACAGCACCTGATCTCTCACAGTGATTTGAAGAATTTTATATGCAAACACTGTGACGAAGCCTTCAAATATCCTACATACATGTACAAACATATAAGACTTAAACACAGCGTTTCAAGTAAAGCGCTACGCAGAACGGTAAGAATTTGAATTTTTGGATTTGTTTTATTTTTAGTTGCTAATTTTCTTTTGAATTTGCAGTCAGTGAAATAAATATCATATAACGTAGGTATTTTCAAACCGTTTTCATGATCTAATTATGTTATGCGTTTGTAAGACATCCGCTTAAATGAAAAGTTAGACGTTAATAATAGTTTATTTAGCAGCTAAAAAATAAAATATAAGATGTTTTATACAAATATGACCATGACTACATAGTATTAAAAACTTTTATTTAAATAAGTAAATGTAAACACATATTCATATTAAGTTGACCATGGTATTTGCATAATTTGCACCGGGCGTACGATTTAAGTTTTTTTTTTCACACACATCTAATTTTTATTATAAAGGAATATACGTATATTATTTGCATACTAAATGTTAGTATGCTTTGCATGTAAAATATGCGAAAAACTGCATAAATTATGTATGAAAAAATAATCTAGAAAGAAATTAGTTTCCTGTACCGTGAAATTGTTCATTTGCGCGCTTTAATATTAAAATCATTCTGCTGCATAATTTTGCTGATCGATCAACACATGAAAATTCAGAACATGTCGAATAAAAAATATTATTTAATCCAAAAATAGTTTTATAATTTAAGAAAACGCTAAATTAGTAAATGACACCGTGGTTATTTTTATACGGAGACATATTTGCATCAGAAATTTTAGGCACGAGTTGTAAAAATATGTGCTATTCGTATTTCCATCATTCGGAATGCCACTTTCCCCCGGTTCTCGGTCTATAAATCCAATTTTTGCACGAAAGTCTACTTGGAGAAGGATTTTTCAATAAATATTAAGTGAATTTTTCGAGCTGATTGTAAAAATTATATGATTTTTTAAATGTTGTCTGATGTAGTATAAGAGAGGTTTGGAAATGTGGACGGTTTATAAGATTTGTTGCACTGATGTCGAAGTATTGGTGTTGCAGAAATTACATTAATTGTTTGTTTGAGTGAAGAGATGAACATGAGTGAGGTTTGTGTAACCCAATTTACGTCGGGGTATTGAATTATCGGATTCGATGTGACCATAGTCGAAAATGGTATTATGTATTAACTGATGGTTGATTTGGGATGTGAATGCAAGTCCATAACTAATAATGACGAAATTTTAATCCAAGGTGGACGTAATTTTAGCTACTGGCATTGATTTGGTTGAGAGATTCAGATTCGAAGCAATATGTAAGCAACGATGTATGACAGACGGAATTATTGGGCTTGGCATTGGATACCTTACTAAGAAAAATTTTTTATGGGTGAATCATTAGAAAAAAGAATTGATCAATAAGCTTTGCAGTAGAGAAGTTTTTTCTTAATTCTATTGGCATAATTTAAGCTTCAAAGAGAAGGTTATAAATGTGGGTAGAACGAAAGGCCGTGAAATAAGAAACTTTAATTTTTTTAATACAGTAATAAACCGAAGTCTATTTTTAACATTAGGAGAATGTAAATTACATTTTATACACTTTTCTGATTCAAGCTGTACCTACTTATTGTTTATTTATTTGATTAATTAGAGAATGATAGTTCAACACCGGAATAGTCACACCAGGGTACATAGTGTGCACATAGTTCTTCAGCTCCTGGCGGCTATCATTGATGTTGGTGATTTTTGATTCTTAAGGCAGTGGATTAAAAAGCAAGATTCACGACCATAAAATTTTTTAGTGGATGTGTTTGAATTACATAATTTCAGCAGTAAAGGTTTAAGACAAGCACGCTTGGTGATTTTCAGTTTACGTTTTAATATTGCATTAGTTTACAGTTTATTTTCCGGAATGGAGATGTTCGCGCTTCGTCTTATAATTCTTTTTATGATGGCGGATTCTTTAGTCATGTTTGACACATGAGAATTTGTAAGCTGAATGTTTGTAGAGGGATATAAGATATGCTAACGTATCTCCAAGTTATAATTGATCATAGCCAGAAAGACAATCTATATGGGTTTTAATTTTTGTAGAGGATAACCTCTTTTAGTGGTCTGATTTGCACACACCCTAATGCAGTTTTTTATTAGGATTGACACAAAATACACCAAATTCGACATAAATAGCTAAATTAACAACAACAATATATTTTTTTTTTCCATATACAAATCCCTGAATGGTGGAAAAGATTTGTATGGGAGCCATCACTTCAAGTAGATCGATCTAGACATAAATAGAATATTTTATAAGGATTAACGAAAGGTCAACCAAATTTGGTATATCTAGCTAAATTTAACAATATCAAAAACATTTTTCAATGAAAAAAGTCAGTAATTGGGAAGTACCAATTACTTGATTTTTAACTTGTCATTAGGTATTTTATTTATCTTACGACACGATTTTATGGAGTGTATTATTCCAAAGAATTCATTGATTAATAAAAAAATTTGTGACTAATTGGCGGGAGTTGAAGTACATTGCAATGGTCAATATTTGTTGAAAATATTAATTAAACTGAATTGAATTAGAAATACAAACAAGAAGTTTTTTTTATTGTTTGCAATAAGATAGACTTATCTACGAAATACAGAGCTGTGGAAAATAATCCACAAAAATTGCTTAGACTACCTTTTATTCTTTATAAAAGTCGCAGAAATTTGAATTATGCCATATAACATCGGAATTTCAAAACCCCCATATTGATCAGCCACTGTTTCAATTGATTGGAAAGATTAGATTGTATGTATTATCTATATATAATATATATATAAATATTTTTTTAATAAAAACTTATAAAAGAGCGAGTCTATAAGTCTAACATCGTTAATATAAAGTCAAACGTTTTTCAAAATGTTGATGTTAGTCTTTATATGCAGTTTTCTTATTTTTTCAAACTTTTGTTATGGAACAAATGATGTGGAACTGGAAATTAAAAGTTTGAATAATCAGTAAGTAAACAGAAAAGTTTTATGCATATATCACAAACCACTTCTATCATAATTCCAGCGATGATGATGCTCTCCAAGCAGCCATTCCGAATTCACCTCCACCCAGATACGTACCATATTTTCCAAAATCTTGTGCTGAATCGGGCAAGAATGGTGTACAACACATAGAAATGGCCTACACAAATTTGGGTGCATTTGAAGTATATTGTGATGCATTTACACATGATGGCAATTGGATTGTGATACAGCGACGCATGGATGGCAGTGTGGATTTTTATCGGCCATGGGCTGAATATCAAAACGGCTTTGGAGATCTCAAAACAGAATTTTTTATTGGATTGGACAAATTACATTTATTGACCGCATATAAGCCACAAGAATTGCTCGTTTTTATGGAAGATTTTCAAAATGTAACAAAATATGCGAAATATAGCCGATTTGAAATCGACCGTGAAAGTGCACTGTACAAAATAAAGCAATTGGGCACATATTCGGGCACAGCTGGCGATAGTTTGACATATCACTTAAATCAAAATTTTTCAACATACGACAGAGACAATGATTTAGATCCTTCAAACTGTGCCGCCGATCGTGCAGGTGCCTGGTGGTATAAAGATTGTTTAGCAAGGTTTGTAAAATATTTACTCTACATAAGGTTTGGAAGTGTATTATACACTTTTTTCTTTTTCAGCAATTTGAACGGACTTTATTTGCATGGATCTTTCACTGGACCATCAAATTTCGGCGTTAGTTGGCTTGCTTTTCACAATACTCATAAATATTCGCTGAAATTTGTTCAGATGATGATCCGACCATTGAGTGGTTATTAAAAATATATGCATACTAATATGGTCAACTATTTCGTTTGAAAAAATTTACTATTTAATCTTCTTTGAGAGTTTTTTTGTAGTTCTAAGAAACTTTTACATCTGATGTAGTGCAAGGAGAACGGCTGTTGATTATAATGTACGTTGTGATGTTACTAGTGTCGCCAACGAAAGTTATGGCATCAAGACCTTAGGGTGCCAGTAGGTAGAAACTTTCCCCTACAAAGAGCATATCCCGAAGTTGTTCACAGTCGACTGCAGCGGTCTTGTTTATCTATACTCTATACATATAAATAAAATTGGAGTGCATATTTGTTATGTCAAAGTAACAGCTTTGTATAGTTTGGTTATAGCAAAAGCCTAATAAGTTCCGAAAAAATAAGTTTACTGGGAAAGGGGACAAACAATGGGGGCGTTTAATCGCACGCTGAGGCAGTTAGGTATGCATATACAGCTTTGGTAAAATTTTTATCTTAAATGCTGCAACTGAGGCGCGTTCCATAATTTCTTTCACATACTATCGTCCTCGGAACTACTAGCTCTTTGAAGTTGAGACAGTTGATTTATATACCTAAAAGCTTGAATAAGCGATCTAGAAGTAACACACTAGATTTATCGACGACTTCTCTTAATGGAATGCTACAAGGTGAATTAAAAGACAACCGATTCGACACGTATCCATAATCGACGCAAAAGCTGGTGCCGTTACGAAGACGATCAGGGCAACACCTTTGCCAAGCATATAGTCGAACGTTTTAAACTTTCCACATTGGCAACTCCAGCAGAAGAGTGTGAAACCGAAAGGTTCTTAGCAACACCGCTGCAAATGAATCTTCCCATAAAACTTTCAGGCTATCTGAAGTGACCAGTATTATCCAGAGCATCAACAGAAATAAATCTCCTGACCACAACGTTACAAGCAACACATATCCAAAGGCACTACCTTCCAGTGGAAGTGCGCACATCGAAGATTTGGGAAAAACTATAGAAGTGGTTAAATTTTCTGTTAAAAACTCTCACTCATCCAGTACTATCAACGTGCCAAAGGGATCAATTTTTATTTCGTTTATACAGCGGAACTAACTGACCCAGTCGCAGAGTCCATGAGTATAACGTCCAAAATGATAATTGCATCATTTGCCGATATTTGATTTCTACGCTTCTAACTGCAAGAATGATTAACCAGACGGACTCCAAGAATACATTCATACAGTGAGAAGCATACAAATATATGCTTTGAATAGACATATTACGCAAGGCCTTCAAGACTAAAAATTGTTGACTGCTCCATCGTGGATATAATTTGGGTATCGCTGGAAGGTCAAATCGCAAATGGATACAGAATAGAGCTCTGCGTTTAGTTACTAACTGTGAGTGTTACGTTAGCAATTCCACTTCGCATAAAGTTGCCTCATTTAACTCCCGCATCTACTACGAAAAATGATCAGATGAATTCTATGGCAACTTGTATTATGATTTGTGGAGTAATTTGCAGAAGCTTACATCAAAAATAATTTTATTTTATTTTAGCAAAGTGAAAAGTGGTTAATAGTTTTCTAAGTCTTCGTAACTAATTCAAAATTGTCTGATTATAACGTTTTCCAGGTTCCATCATTAAAACTGTGCCATTCTTTGGCTTTGGCGGCTGTTTCATCATTAAAAGTGTGTCATTCTTTGGATGTGGCGGCTGTTTTTCACACTGAATCTCCGTGCGTGGATATGGTACCTCACAAATGTACATCAAACGGCGCTTACAATCGATATCATTCATTTGATAGATGCTGGCACGGACTGTGGATAGATGTACACAATGCTCATTATATTGATAGTTATCGGGTTGATTATTCTGCGTATCCCAGTTGACAAAGTTCATGCGCAGACCGGTGCTCATCCAATAAAATTCGCTCTCATCGCCCAAATCTGTGCCAGCAGTCCATATATACGGGTTATCCAGATAGTCCAACTTATCGGTTAGTCTATACAATTGTTCGTAGTTGTCGATAGTCAAAAGTGTGGCATTCATACGTCGACACTTGAGAAAAGCCTCGAACCAGTTGAGCTGAAAGACAATTAAAATTTTTTATTAAAGATACTTCACATTGGCTTTACATACCTTTTCCATATCACTTGACCAATAGCATTTGTTGCCAATGTGTTTATACAATGGTGGGCAATTATCCTGCGGCGTTTTGGCAAACGCTTGCACAAAAGCAATGAAAAGTAACGGCGACAATAATGTTAAGTAGAAATGCATTTTGTAGTCTTAGCAGTCACAATGAATTTTCTGCGCTGTCTGCAGTGTATTTGATTGGTTTCGTTCGCTTTTATATCGTTTTATCGAGTAACTTCATAGAGGAACAAGAGTTGTGTGTGCTTAGTGCCACAACTATACGTTTAAGCCTCTCTTGAAACTTAAAATAGCATTTTTCTTTTGTATTTGACGTCATATGCATGATTATGTAGTATTTATACATAAATATATTTAAAAATAATTATGCTGCATAAAATCTGTTTGTGTCATACACGAAACTCACTACCGATTACAGCTTAAAACCGCAATCTGTAGTAAATATCTAGTGACTAAAATATTACTGCGATTTATATATACAATCAATGGACATTGTGATCATTAATATTTTATTTGTTTGTAAAAATTCCAAAGATCACAATTGTTTTACGACTTCTTTAGCCACGAACCGATTAAGTCATAGTATTTGCAACACCTTAAAAGAAGCATTTAACAATCCATTAGGAATGTATATTGTTGATCTCTAAACAAGGTGAGTCTTTCTAGCCAGCTATAACTGTCGCTGTCTACTAGAATAATCTCCATATAAACTCAAAAAGGAATAGTTTGCTATAGAGGTACAACTGATGGTTTTAAATCCGAATGTGGCAACAAACATTGCAAGTACACAGTTCTAAAAGGAATTTTGAAAAGCATTCACTCTAAATATCATCATACATACATGCCGCGCTGTACAAAACAGTACAGCACAAGGATTAAGTAAAATCGATTCGCTTGACCATAAAAATCTGTAATACACAAAGCAAAAAAAATAAATGCAAACGAAGCCAAATGCAAATATTTCTACTTACATCAAATTTATTTTTAGCCATTTCGTCTTAAGTGCGTTTCGGCCATTCGCTCAACACTAACGTCCTTCAATCTGGCCAAGCAACCACCATTATCGTCAGCGTAAATGTCCTTAAGCTATTATCATACGATAATGTTCAATATTATCTTCGTGCTCTGGCTTTTTTTATATAATAAATCACTGCTTGCTTGCAGTTGTCGTAGTGCGACTAACTCCGCCAGCATAATATGCTTAAAGGATAATCACGGATATCATAAATTGTTATAAGTGATTTGACACTTTTGCAGTATTTAAATATTTGGCATACTTTCTGAAATCTTTGAATGTCAAACAATTGTTTTAAAAACTAGAAGAAAATAAAAATCATTTTTTAAACAGAGCAATCCAAGCATAAAACTTTAAGCGTATAGCAAACTTGAAACTAAATTTCTCATTCAACACACAGTCGTGCACATCGTTCAGACCAATTTTTGTTTCGGAAATCGTCTAGAAAAAAATTTTAAAAAATGTTTAGAAATTTGCAATTAGCACGCAAAGCCGCGTTGTTTTTGCACAGTTTGTCGCGCCGTACGCCACCAGTGGCAGACGCATGCCAGCCGGGTTTGCTACCGACACTCAACTGCGCGCAAATTACCGGGACCGCATTGAAGGGTACAACGGCAGGCGCCGATGACAATGTGGTGGACCTAGATGTGAGCGAGATGGCGCGTGACGATGCTGATTTTGAGCGCAACTTCACCCCTACCGTAGCATCGATGGACACGTATTCGGAAGCTGCGCCATCCGAACCGGAGCACACCAGTATACGTAACCACGGAGATATAGCACCGATCGACATCGATCCCTGGGCTGACAATGATGACGAGGATCCGAAAGAGGGTACACTTGATGCCAACAAGCCGATCGACATTGGTGGCGAATACGATGACGAAGAGCGTGAATATCCCCCCATACCGGAGAAACGTGCTGGCGAGTATCAGTTCAAGGGCATCAAGATCAAGCTGCCGCAGAGTATGCTCAGCAAGGGCACCTATCGCTACTGTCTGGACAAGGATGATGAGGGTATGGCTGACGACATGCACGTCTGTCGCTATGAGCGGCTGTAGCCGTACGGCGCCGGAATAATTTGTATAACGGTAATATTGTTCTAAATGTCTACCGTCATATTTGTTATTTAAATAATTTAGTGCCGTTTGTTTTTTGACGTCTCCACAAGAAACAAACTAGACTTCACAAGACTATGTATGCGCATGTAACCAAAATTCGATGTATTTTTTTATAATATTATAAACCGATCACATCTTTGCCTCATCGTTAATGAATTAAACAATCTTTAACGTGAAAATGAAATTAATATTTTCGCCTTTTCTTTGCATTTGATGTACTCGCTTGATTTTTGTTTATTTTCCGTTTGGTCGCATTTTGCACCTCACTGTTCTCTGCATCCTCCTCGTCGTAGTTAGTTTCTGATTTGCCGGTACGAACCTCACGATTCACCTTATACGCTTCGCTCATGCGTTTGATGTTTGCCTTGTGTACCACATCGTGGTTGACAATGCGATGTGGGTAGTGCTCGCCAAGCACACAGCCATATTCACGCTGCGCGCTAAGCGTTGCCTTCCAGGGTTCATAGATGCAGCCGGCCGGATAATTGGCCAGCTCAGGTACATATTTTCTTATGTAGTTGCCGTTCTTATCCGTTTTCTTGCCAAACGCGACCGGACTGTAAACGCGAAAGTATTGATGAAAGAATGCAGAAGCCGACAGCCACATCCAGTTGCCTGCGTTCAGCGCCCAATCTTGATCGAGCAGCAATTGCTCGAAAACACGTTGTCCCTCCTCCCAGGATATCCACAAATCACCTCGTGTCAAAAAACAGGCAACAGCATGACGCGCCAAATGATGTATCCAGCCTTCCTGGCGCAGCTGCCGCATTATAGCATCGATAAATGGATACCCTGTGCGTCCGTATGTCCAAGCCTCCAAGTGTGCTGCATTACTTTGCCAGGGTATTTGCATGCAGTAACTGTTGCCCAACATGCGGTCAAAATTGGGCTCTGCAGCGGCAACTGTGTAGTAGAATTCGCGCCAAAGTAGTTGGCCCAACAACGAAACAGGCGGTTGCGAGTGTTTCGGATGGCGTTGCAGTATTTGCTTTAATTGTTTGAAAAATAGACGTGCGCTTAGGCAACCAAATTTCAAATAAGGACTTAGCACTGTAGTACTCGGCTCCAGTGAGTTGGGCGCAGTGTTGGGCTTTTCAAATTTGCTAACCCATGTTTCGTCAGCCAGTGAGGCGTTTAAGCGTCGTAGCGCTTCGGTTTCACCTGCACATTTAGATTTACATATAAAAAACAATTGTTAAATGTAAATCAAACAAAAAAAAAAAAGAAAGAATAGCGAAACATACCACCTGGAAACTTAAGCATGCCCAAATCTTCCGGCCGCTTGACCAACTGTTCCAGTGTGGGACAATCATAACATGTCGGCTGCTCACATTCTGCTGTATCCTTTACGGGATTTATTACAGCCGGTAATGGCTCGGGCACTGCTACAACAGCAGGCGGCTTGATTTTTTCCACTATCGCTAGAAATTTCTGATAGGTCAGTGGCGCTCTACCCATATTTTTGCCTATGACAACTTCAGGATTGTAGATTGTGTGCGAACAATGCGTATCCACTTGCACATTCGCTTTACGTGCCAATTGACGTACAGTTTCATCGCGTTTCAATGCATATGGCTCAATGTCGGATTCATATGTAAGCAATTCAACACGCCAATTCACAAATAGCTGCGGAAAGACTTCCGCCGGTTTGCCGCGCACCACATATAAACGTGTATTAAGCTTTTCTAGCTGTGCGTGTAGATCAGCTAGAGTTTGTTGCAGAAATCGCCAACGATTGGCGCCCACTTGCAACCAGTCTAGTATGCCAGGATCTAGTATGAATATTGGACGCACACAATATTTTTCCGGCGCGCTGCGTGCGCGTTCGAATACCTGCACCAGTGCTGGATTATCGTGCACCCGTAAACCCTTGCGGAACCAATGTACTAATGTGGATTTAGTTTCCATTCGAGAAATTTTAAATTATTTGCAATTTGGCGCAATCAGCTGTTTATGTTTTTTGTGTTTTTTTTTTGCAACTAAGGCATTATACAACACTAAACAGACTGAAATATTTTTGCACTGAAAAATGCGATTGCAGCTTCTTCGAATGCACGTTAAAATTAAATCAGACCCGAAAAAGTAAAAATATGATCAGCATTAAAAATTGAACGTCATTTCAGCAACTATAAGAATTAGGGTCACAAAACCAAGTCAAGTATTTTATCCAGTATAATCTTTTTATCTAAAGTCGGTGTAGGATTTGATCATGTCAACCTCTATGCTGCACCTGTAATACGTTTCCACATTATTTTATCGGTTTTGCACAAAAACTTTTGCTAAGACAACTTCACACAGTAGCAGATATATGGCAAGAATCAAATTTATTAACAATTTTCTTTAAGTCTGATCTCATTGTCCATAAAAATTCGTAGACATTTGAAATTATTTATTAATAAAATGGCACCGTCTAAACATGCCTTCTGTTTTTCATCTCCAACTATAGACGCCTAGTAATAAAAACTATCCTCGACGATTTCTTGTACCATTTTAAGCCAATTCTCTTCAGAATATAACTGATTATTTGTATAAGTCGTAGGACTAAGAAAACAATATAAGATGATTCAAAAGGTTCTACACATTTGTTTTTAACATTTTGCCGATTGGTTCAGACTATGCCGAATATGTAATAGAAATCTAAAAAATATTTTTGAAACCATTATAAATGCAATAGGATGTATTAGATATTATCTGAGCTTGCTTTTATTTATACTTAAACTTTAATACACTTAAATCTATTCTTGTAAGTATAATATTTTGTTAATCCTTAATTGGAGCACCTACAAGTGTGCCATTTTGCCGACACTTTTCCAAAATGTTTTTAAAATCTTCATTTTGGCGGAGCGTTTTGGGATTTCCAATTAATATGAGCAATGATTTAGCGCGTGAGAGTGCGACGTTCAAACGCTAAAAATAAAAAAATTATATTAAATTTCTGTAACTCTATTCATCTTACACATATTATTTAACTTACCCTAGGATTATTTAAAAATCCTAAAGTCGACGTGAATGAACGCACAAACGAAACAATTATGATTGACTTCTCATTGCCCTGGAAACGCTCAACCGAGCCGCATTGTATTTCGGACCAATGGAGGGCGTTTAACTGTGCTTGTATTTTTTTATATTGTGCCTTGTATGGCGAGATTATGCCAATATCGGTTTGTACAACTTTCTTGCCATTGATACCAAAAAACATAAACTCTTTTGTATATTTCATCACCTCATATACTTCACGTATGTTAGACATACTTTTAGTTTTATTGTTACGATCAACAGTGCCGAATACAGCATGGAATAGCACCGGATAATTAATATTAGGTGAAGAATGCCATATTTCGCATAAATTTACTTCAGCTGTAAAGCAAAAAAAAAAAATGTTTTACAAAATTACTCATTACTATGATCCTTAAGGAAATCTTACCTTTCGGAGCCATTGCGATCAATGTATTGTCATAATACAATTCATTAAAAAGTTTCACAATCTCTGGATGTGAACGATAATTACGACGTAAACGTGTTTGTATTGCCGTATTATAATTGCCATCCTCGTCCACTTTGTAGCAATCGCGTTCCAATAAACGTTCCATCAGCGACTTTCCTAAACCCAAATTTAGCGCATACTGTGACTCCAAGATCGGTCCGAGCTGTTTATGATCACCGGAAAGTATGAGACTAGCACACGGAGACATTGCGCAAACAATGCCCGTAATAGTCTCGATTTCAGTTGTTGCAGCAGCCTCATCCACAAAAATATGCGTAAAGATTTCATCAGAACCAAAACCACCAGTCGATAAAAATCCAGCAACACTCAAAGTGCAGATGACTATACGAAACAAATGCAATGTGCGAATATTTGGATAGAATTGTGACTCATACATATTAGAGTACGAGAGTAGCAGTTCATCGATATTTTCTTTTCGTTTTTCATTGGATTTAGAGAATATACGTGCCAGGACCTTGCCTTTCATTTGCTTCAATTTAATAAAATTTTGCAGCAAACGTAAAGCTATCTCATCGCAGGCAACATTCGAACCGGCCATGATCAGTATGCGCGTCTTCGGACGACGCAGTGTCAGTTGAGTTATTGCCTCCACAATGGTTGCCGTTTTACCAGTACCTGGTGGACCGAAAATAATATATGGCACTGCTAGTTTATCATTAGTCATAATCTGATGTATGGCCTGCCTTTGTTCGACATTTCCGAAAATGGGTTGATCATTCAGAGTAAGATGCTGCATTGAATTTATAACATCCATGGGGCTATAAAGAAATGAAATATATTATTTTTTTTTTATAAAGAATAAGTTAAGCTTAAAAGCCAACATACCTGCTAGTAAGGAATGCCACATCAGGAAAGAGAAAACGCTTTACTATATCATGTTCCATTTTGCTTAATAACTCAAGCGATCGATATTGACGACGTATCAACAAACGTGCAGGGCGAAAGATCACAGCGTACTTTTCTATCGCTGAATATATGGTTTCGCATTCAAATGTTAGATGATCTTCGTATGTACTCGCCACACTTTCAAAGTTTATCTTGCTTTCGTTACTGGCCAACCGAATAATTTCATTGTCGATGTTCATAATATCTTTACTTTGTCGCATTACCATCTCGTTAAAGTGTTTGTAATCGCACTCCTCAATGATCATCACGTTATCTGGAGGCGCAAGCATATCGAGACTATCGGAAATAATACTGTATAAATATATTTTTCTTTTTGGGATTATACGAGCTATGCCAAGTTTTTCTATTGTTACGTTACGGTGCGTCAACGTAGCATAAAAATTCATACATTCTGCATCCTCGACATAAAGCATTGTCCGCATTGCTTCCACTATATTGCTTAAAGTGAAACATTTCTTCTGCTTATAATATTGACGAAAGTCATCCGATATTTCGAAGAGAATTTCATTGTTGTTGTCACGTTTGCGCATCGCTTCTAACAGTTGGTTGGGCGGCAAATATTCGTCCAACTCATGTATATTTTGAAAATGTCTAAAAATAAATACCATTATTTGGAGAAGATTAGCAAAAAATTTTGGATATACTCACATAGTATTATTAATATAGAGACAACCTTCATCTTCTGGAAAACGTTTTGTGCGCTGTAAGAAATAGAAAAGGAAATATCGGAATAGTATTATTTTTTAGCAGCACTGAGTGGAATTGGTGGTGCTCCTAAATACAGCGTCCATTGTTAGACGAAAAGCTTCTGTAGTATCGGTTTACTACATCAAATTCTGTCCAGTGAGAGTTGTCATAGAGTTTCTTCTTGGGGAAAGTTTTGCAAGATAATAAACTGGCCACAATGATTATTGTCTCCAATCGCAATAGATTTTAAATCGAGCAAATCAATTCACTTTGCACTGTTCTCGACATATTTTATGGGTTGTGGTGGACACATTTCACAAAAATGGAAATGAAGCCCCAATACAACTTAGTACTGTTAAATTATCTATAAGTTAATACGAACCAAAAAATGATGTTGTTCCACGAAACGGTGAGATGTGTTGTCTCCAATTTGCTTCTGTGTAAAAACAATAACAATCGGTTGTTCTTTGAATCTTTCGAAATGATTGGAATCAACAGCAAAATTATATATTCCATCTGAAGGCACAACAAAAGGCAGATCGACATTCTCGACCAAATAGAAGCAATATGGCTTAACTATTATAATTTTTTCAATTATAATATACTTCATGCAGGTTTTCAATGTAAAACCAAATTGCAATGTATTGTCAATTTTTGGTATCTTCGGACAAAGTCGATAAATAAGCTGGCAGATCGGCAATGTACTGAAAATGTATGGAGGGATAAATTTTTTTTTTTTTTTATGTATTCTTCAACCCTTACTTCATTAAAATCATAAATAAAATAGTTTTCTTTTTTCGTAACTTTTTTCTTTGCCATCTTTCAGACAATTAGGTTTATGCTTACCGTTCTTCCATTTCCTCAAGAGATTTAAAATTCGATGCAGCGCTATGATATTTCACATGACCTTCGTATTCTTCATCGTTTTGTAAATTTTGCTGGCATATCAAACAAGACAAAGTGGTTTCCACAAACTCTGGCTTCTGTTCTTGGCGCTGAGTTTTCTGATATTTCAGAGGGAACTCTACTGCATAACAGCAACAATAAAAAAAATGTATATCAATATGCAATGAATATGTCTATGGTATATCTTACCTAATAACTCATTCTTCTTCTTTGCTTCTTTTTTATTTTTACTATAGTTACATGAATTTTTCTGATTTTTTTCGAGTTCTTTAAACTTTTTGCGTCGAAATATCATAAGCTCAAGCTCCTTAAAACGATAAAAATTGTGTTCTCCAGGCATATCAGCTAGAAACTTTGTTGTGTGGAGCAGGGTAGAGATCTGTGTAGATTTTCATTGAAAAAAAAAGTAATATGTATAGATTATATTAAATAAACTTAAGTTTGGCATGTGCATTCTGGGTTTATAGACAACTAAATCAGATGTGTACCACAAACTGTTAAACACACTTTATGAGATCTCCAATGTTAGTCTTTCAGCCCTTGCCAGCAGAGATTATAATTCAAGTCAACTTACATCAACATTTCCATTGGCTATTTTAAACTTAGCAAACGAATTTAAATCAGTAAGCCCTTCGGATAAATATTTTGTGAAATGTTCCTGAAGCACATCCTTCTCAATTTCCCAGTTCTTTTCGGAGTTTAGCGCCTTTTTGTGATAAAGATGCAACAAGAAATTTCCGATTTCATTTCTTGTATCTAAAATGTAGATAAAAATAGTTAAGGACAAGATAGAACTCTGCAGTCGAGTGTGTACGACTTCGATATAGCAAGTACGCTAATTGAACCTTAAATATGTGTGGAGTATATATTCCTATCTCGATCCGTGTGGGTTATTAGGCCCCGTACCGAAGGTGCAAGAGCCTATTGGTTTTGTGCACAAATGTATGTAACAGGTAGAAATAATAATCGGAGACCCCCTAAAGTTACCCCCATTATGGTCAGGAGCGATAGAGGAGTCGATATAGACATGTCCGTCTGTCCGTCCGTATGAACGAAAGGATCTCGGAAACGGTAATAGATAGAGACTTCGTGTTTTTTGCATTCGACTAGGACTGCTCCGGAATTTTACAAGTTTAATTTAGAAACCTGTCACTACCACTAATAAATGACGATTTTATAAGCAATTGAATTTGAGCGACCCCCCTTTTCGTTTTATACATAAAAAAATGTTTTAAAAGGCACTTAGTCGTGCAGTGATAAGTGGTCATGTGTTTGGTCATAAGCTAGGGGAACATTTAATGTGTTTGTTAGGCGACCTGCACTGGTACAGGGCCTCTTACAGTCGGTTACGCCCGACTGTGATTTTCTTACTTGTTTTATTTGGATTAATATAAAATACACGGAACTTGTCGTTTCAAACTAAACTCAAACACAACAAATGGTTTTTCTTTTCAAAACACAAGGAAAAGGGGACAAATCTGTATGAAATCTTCTTGTGGTTCGAAATTGACAAACGAGAAATTGTACAACTGCAAAACTATGGATGTCACTTGCCCGATGAGCTATTCTAAATATAACCATATTCACAGTATTCTTTGGTCGAAAGAACATGCCTCAACGATCTACAATCTCAGTTATATTGTTTCTTAGCCGCCAAAACCACAAAATCATATTTGCAAAAGTCAAAAACGAAGACAATGTTGATTTGTTTCTATGATTCGAAGGGCATTATTTACCAAAAGTTCTTTACACCGTGCCAAACAATTAAATCTTGGTGTTATAAGACGTTTGCTCCGTCGTAAGCCGATGTATTGGGACAGAATATCGCGAAGAATTAAGTTAGCGTTTATTACACGATATTGCGCCCTCTCAAAAATCACATTTTTACCACAAACCACACGCCGTATTCGCCCGATTTGACTTTTTCTGTTCGGCAAGCTGAAATTATCCATGAAAGGACTACGCTATGCTGATGTGGAGGCCATGCAGAAGACGTGCAAAACACTCATACGGAAGGACAGACGGACATGGCTTAATCGACTCCTTTGTCACTCCTGACCATAATGGTGGTAGCTTTGGGGGGTCCGTCCATTACTTGTATCTGTTAAATCCATTTGTACAAAACCAATAGGCAAGAAAAATTTCATTCCATGCTTTTATGATTAAGGTTTGTCTATACCAACTGAGAAGAGAAATCAAACCTCCTGGGTGACATTTTTCGACAGAAACATCAGCTCACCGCAATATTCGCAAGCACTGATATAATAAGCGGAGTCGAAAACTCACGTAGAGCGGTTCAAACTTAAAAGTCTCCAGAACCCGGCTGTATGCCCAATCAATATTTGCCTTATAAACCTGTCACCTTGCGCTATTGGCTATCTCGTCCGACTATTAAACAACTGCATAGTTGATGACCATATTTCAAAACATTGGAAAGTTGGAAAAATTTTTCCTATACAGAATCCTAATCGATCTCAAAACAACAGGTTTAGCAGCGAACTATGCCTGTTTGTCAAAAGTATTTGAAGAACTCAATCATATCCGGTTGACAGAGCAGAATAACATCTTACCTCCAGAGCAATAGGGTTAAAGACACTTAGGCACTTACCACACAATTAGTCACATATCGTAGGGTTAAATTTAACCATAAATATTTCTATAAACTTCTGCGTATTCGACACTCAAGTCACAAAAAAATGACAGCTTGCACTTTTTTGCTAATCGATATATGTTTATTTTCATTCGCAAATAGTTTTTATGTACATGCATATGTATGTATGAATATTTATGTATAAATAAACATGTACAGATGTATAAAGATAAACAGTCATTGATGATAAATTTGTGAGAGTAAAAATATATATAAAGAGTGCCAAACGACAGTTATAAAGTTGTGATCCATCCAGAACGTGATCAACACGAGAGACGTTTCAATGTCCCGACCACTAATAAAATAGCTGCCGTAGTAGTTAGTGGTGATCAAACTGCGTCTCGCGACATCGTTGTTCAAGCGAACGAAGGCATGCTCACCAGAGTTCCAGACACTCATACATTTTATGACGCCCTTGAATACCCAATAATTTTTTGGAAAGAACAAGAGGGATATAGCATTGACATTCCACAGATAAATCCAGTTACCAAATCATGCACAGCAATCGTAAGCTGATGGGTGGTGTGGTGGTGTTACTGGCAGGGGATTTTAGGCAAACTTTGCCTATTATCGAGCGAGGTACTGCAGCAAACGAAATGTCTGAAAGCATCTTATATGTGGAGCAAAGTTGAAATGCTGCATCTCACCACTAACATGCAAGTCCAGTTACATATATAGCGACTTAGAGTCGGGTGCATATGCTCAGAAATTGTTCGAAATAGGTGAAGGTCGACTAGAAACAGACGAAGAAGGGATGGCTTTATTCACAAATCAATTTTGTAATATTCTAAATTCGGAAGAAGAACTTATTGCAAAGGTTTTTCTGAACTTGCAATAAAACAAGGACTATACTGGCACCAAAAAACGAGATTGTTGCAAAAATCAATCAACAAGTTTTGAATGGAATAAATATTGAAACATCAGTGTACAATTCCATCGACACAGTCATGTCATCTGATGATTCCACAAGTTACCCCGTGGAGTTTCTAAACTCTTTGGATCTATCCGGTATGCCCTCCCATAAGTTGGAGTTGAAGGTAGGTGCAACGGTTTTGTTAATGCGCAACATAGACCCTCCGAGGTTATGCAACGGTACTAGATTGCGAGTCACAGAACTAGGAAGGAATATTATAAAGGCCTCAATTTTAACTGGCGAAGCAAAGGAAGACAGTGTGCTTATACCATGAATCCCAATTATACCTAATAATTTACATTTTAATTTTAATCGTCAGCAGTTTCCATTAAAAGTTGAATTTTCGATGACCATCAATAAATCCCAAGGTCAATCTTTAAAGGCAGCAGGAATAGATTTGGGTACGCCATGTTTTTCCCACGGTCAACTCTACATAGCTTGCTCACGTGTTTCGAACGAAAGGAAACGCGTCGAAATGAACGAAATAAGTCATTTAATACAGTTTATAGGAGTATATTACAGTAGGTAAGCCCCTTAAAAAAAAACCTACTATTATTGCATTGAAAAAAGTTTCAACCATCTACAAACTTCAAGTAAAACTGAGATCAAACTCAACAAAAATTGTTAAAAAATCAGATTGCTGTATACCATACGCTTAGAATATCATACAAAAAATAAACAAAAATACTTTCTATCGTAATCTACGCGGACGAAGTCGCGGGTTAAAGCTAGTATATATGTATAAAAAATGCCTACGTTGTAAATAGTCTAACGAGGCTCACATATCGATATGTGAATGAATGCATATCGAGTTGTAAAGAGGGAAAAATAGTTCTTCTCTAAGTTCTAATATAATTTCAAGAAGAATGCTGCGTGCAATCATGAGTTTACGTCTTATACAATTTTAAAATAATACAAAATTAAACAAAAAGTTTGCAAATCATCGAAAACTGTCGCACTTCGAGGAAGTCAATTGAAACGTCATTTCCCTTCCTAGAAGTGCGCCCGACTAGAACAGTTTTTTACTTACATACATATGTATGTATGTATCAAATACAAAAACCACACATATACTACACACATACACATAAGGCTGAAGAAAATGTCACGATCGCTTACCAAACTTTTTGATTTTCTTGTTTTTTTTCTTAAGCATAGATTTTTTTGAACTTTCAACATTTTTAATAAATTCATCAACTTCTGTCGAAAGTTGCACCTTTATTTTGTATTTAGTATGCATTTGAAATTTTTTATTATTGCCGCCAAGCCGATCCGCATCGAGCGAGCTATAAAATACAAATAAAGTAATCACAAGTGTTTCCTTGCGGTACCGGCTTTGATTTCATGGGAAGTCACTTTATATTCTGGGAAGTACAGCTCTAGCAATACATATGTATTGTATTTTAAACACTGCGCTGCCAGATCGCTATTACAGTGCTGTGCAGCGATCAGTTGATATGTCGATAATACATTTTCATATGCATATTAGGGTGGAGCGATAATGTATGAACTTTTAAAAAACTCCTTTCGTATTTTCGTCTTTATTTAAAATCTTAATAAAATTGCGTACAATTATCGGATTTAGTTCAAAAACTTGTTACCAACGAGATTTCAACTTCATTATGCCCCGCTCATAGAAGCTTGCTTCTCTATTGGCAAATAAGTGAAGCAGTCGATTTTCGCAAGCCTCTTTTGAGATCAATTCCTCGCCAGCTAAATCATTCGACATGGACAGGAAGAGATGGTAATCCAATGGTGCTAGGTCCGGACTATAAGATGGATGCGTAAGGACCTCCCATCCGTACTCCCGGAGATTCTGGCGCGTCACAATCGAAGTGTGTGGTCTGTTGTTGTCTTGATGGAACACAATTTCTCTCCTAATAGCCAAAGATAGTTGCTTATGGGCGATTGCTGCCTTCAAACGGTCCAGTTGTTCAAAGTAGAGGACCGAATTGAGTGTTTGGCCATAGGGAACAGCTCAATCCGGTCTTTGCAACCGTTGGAGCCGCTTCGACATCCTTTACCCATGACCGCTTGCGCTTCACGTTACCGTAGGTGAGTCACTTTTCATCGCCAGTCACCATTCGCTTCAAACACGCGTCGATTTTTTTGCGATTCATCAGCGATTCGCAGATGGAAATTTGGTCGATGACTGATATTTAGCTCCCACGCGATGGTACGGATGCTATTATGGCGGTCTAACTCGATCACTTCATTGATTTTATCGACTTCTTCGACGACAGGTCTTCCGGAGCGTGGTGAATTTTTCACTTCCTCCACACCAGAACGGAATCGAGTGAACCACTGTTGTGCTACGCGAATTGAACAAGTAACGGCCCCGTAAACATCACAATGCGTTTTTGCCTTTCAGGTAGTAAAAATGTAAAATATGGCGAATTTCTTCCTTCGATACCTCCATGTTCGACGCGCTATAGCTCATAACTGAATTATCTAAGTGCAATGCTGTTCAAAGAGCGTAGTTCTAGACCAGCGGTCGGCACAGACCGTGCACCGCGCATAGGGAAATGTTTTCATGAATAACGCCATTAACAACACCATTCGAATGAGGTGACCAGTCCAGTTCAGCCTCTGGAAGTTTATGCGCTGGACTATGTCAACCTCATCAAATAACTCATAGTTCTCGCGGTTCATACGCCG
This sequence comes from Leucophenga maculata, assembly GCA_035044805.1. Taxonomy (NCBI): domain Eukaryota; kingdom Metazoa; phylum Arthropoda; class Insecta; order Diptera; family Drosophilidae; genus Leucophenga; species Leucophenga maculata. The sequence goes on along the minus strand of JAWNNP010001732.1, from coordinate 268,703 downwards.
ATTCTAATAGGATTCTAATAGGACAGATTGAAAAAATCGCACATAAGCGCATCACCCTGGCTGCAACCTCTCTTGATATCAAAGGGTTCGGAGAGGATCTTTCCTACCGTGACAACGCTTTGTATGTGTGATAGCATAATCATGCAAAGACGAACGGTCTTTGCCGGGATGCCTAGTGAAGACAAGCATTTTTCGAAGCCCGTATTCTTCGGAAAACTTGGTTCGTATCAGCGTGTCGAAAGTGGCTTCATAGTCGGCAAATAGTTGGAGAGTGTCTCTATTTACCTCACGGGTCTTTTCCAGGTTTTGTCGTAATGTGAATATTTGGTCATTGGTCTGCATTTTTGGTCCGAAGCCACACTGATTTTGTCCTATCAGTGAATCCGTACGTGGCTTCAGTCTATTATACATACACGCGATAGAATCCACCGAAAACTAGCATATTCAAAAACAAGCGGTGATCAGCTCCAAAATCATATTTGCAGACGTTTCCAACGTGAAGAGCCTGAACGGTGTAGATGTAACGCTGCAGAAAAGTGTCAAAAAATAAGCGTGAAAAGTCTTCGATACTTTATTTGTATGGAATTAAAAAAAGTTGTTAATGCTCCAAAAGTGCGCAAGAACTACTAGATAGCATACAGACGGACTTGGCTAGATAGACTCGCCATGAACTGTTCAAGAATATATCTACTTTAGGAGGTCTACAATGCTTCCTTTAATTGGTTAACTTTTTTGAAACTTCCAACTTACGACAGAAGAAGAAACAGAGCACTTTAAAATAGTTTTTTAAAACTGAATTTCTGCCATATTTGTTGTATCTAAATATGAAAAAGGCAATTTTTGACAACAGCAAGTTTATTGCATATATTATATAACAATATGCATTCAAGGCAGACTTATAGATATGTAATTATATTCAACTTAAATTAAAAAAATACAAAATTTTAACTCAATACATTTAAAAAAAAAAAAAAAAAATTGTGTATTCGCTTAAAGCGATTTCATTGGAAAATGTTTTTGAAACTAAAAATACTGAAATTTAAATATCTCTTCTTGTGTAATTATAATTTTTGCTTAATCATTAATTGGGTCACCTATAAGTGTACCATGTTGACGACACTTCCTTAAAATTTTTTCGAAATCTTTATGTTGACGGAGCGTTTTAGGATTACCAATTAATATGAGCAATGATTTTGCACGCGACAGTACGACATTCAAACGCTAAAAGTTAAAAATGAAAATACAAATTATTTTAGCTATTCATTTTACATATATTATTTAACTTACCCTAGGATTATTTAGAAATCCTAAGGTCGACGTGAATGAACGCACAAACGAAACAATTATTATTTGCCTCTCATTGCCCTGGAAACGCTCAACCGATTCGCATTGTATTTCGTTCCAATGGTAAGCATTCAATTGTGTTTTTATTTTTTCGTATTGTGCCTTGTACGGCGTGATTATGCCAATATCGGTTTGCTCAACTTTCTTGCCATTGATACCAAAAAGCATGAATTCCTTTATATACTTCATTACCTCAGTTATCTCCCGCATGTTGGACATACTACCCGTTTTAATTTTTTTGTCAACATCACCAAATACCGCATGAAATATCACCGGAAATTTGCTATTCGGTAAAGAATGCCATTTTTCGCATAGATTTACTTCATCTGCAATTAAAAAAAAAAAATTATTATTATCATTAATGTATGATCCGCAAGGAAGTCTTACTTTTTGCGGCCATTGCGACCAATGTATTGTCATAATACAATTCGCTAAATAGCTGCACAATCTCTGGATGTGAACGATAATTTTCACGCAAACGGGTTTGTACTGCCTTATTATAATTGCCCTTCACGTCCACGCTGTAGCAGTCGCGTTGCAATAAACGTTCCATCAGCGACTTTCCTAAGCCCAAATTTTCCGCTCGCCGAGACTCCAAGATCGGACCGAGCTGCTTATGATCGCCGGAAAGTATGAGACTAGCACTCGGAGACATTGCGCATATAATGCCTGTAATAGTCTCGATTTCGGTCGATGCCGCAGCCTCGTCCACAAAAATGTGCGTAAAGATTTTATCTGAACCAAAATTACCAGTCGATAATTTGGCAGCAACACTCAAAGTGCAGATGACTATACGAAACAAATGCAATGTACGAATATGCGGATAAAATTGCCTCAAACACATATTTGAGTACGAGAGTAGTAGTTCATCGATATTTTTTGCACGTAATTCATTCGATTTCGAGAATATGCGCGCCAGAACCTTGCCTTTCATTTCATTCAATTTAATAAAATTTTGCAGCAAACGTAAAGCTATCTCATCGCAGGCAACATTCGAACCGGCCATGATCAGTATGCGCGTCTTCGGACGACGCAGTGTCAGTTGAGTTATTGCCTCCACAATGGTTGCCGTTTTACCAGTACCTGGTGGACCGAAAATAATATATGGCACTGCTAGTTTATCATTAGTCATAATCTGATGTATGGCCTGCCTTTGTTCGACATTTCCGAAAATGGGTTGATCATTCAGAGTAAGATGCTGCATTGAATTTATAACATCCATGGGGCTATAAAGAAATGAAATATTATATTATTTTTATAAAGAATAAGTTAAGCTTAAAAGTCAACATACCTGCTAGTAAGGAATGCCACATCAGGAAAGAGAAAACGCTTTACTATATCATGTTCCATTTTGCTTAATAACTCAAGCGAACGATATTGACGACGCATCAACAAACGTGCAGGGCGAAAGATCATAGCATACTTTTCTATATCTGACAATATGGCTTCGCTTTCAAATGTAAGACGTCCTTTGCATGCACGTTCAACACGTCCAAAGTTTAGACGCCCTCTGGTTTTGGCCATCTGAATTATTTCATTGTCGATGTTCACAATATTTTTACCTTGTTGCATTGCTAGCTCGTTAAACTGTTTGTAAGCGCTCTCCTCAATGATCACCACGTTATCCAGCGGCGCAATTATGTCGATACAATTATTACATCCGGAAATAACGCGGTATAAATATAATATTTTATCCGTGCTTGAGGTCGTATAAGCTCTGCCAAATTTATTTAGTGTTACGTTACGCTGGGTTAACGTCGAATATAAATTCAAACATTCCGCATCCTCGATATGGACCAAAACGCGCATTGCTCCTACTATATTGCTTTGAGTGAAACATTTCTTCTGCTCGTAATATTGACGAAAGTCATCCGATATTTTGAAGAGAATTTCATTGTTGTTGTCACGTTTGCGCATCGCTTCTAACAGTTGGTTGGGCGGCAAATATTCATTCAATTCATGTATCTCTTCAAAATGTCTAAAAATAAATACCATTATTTGGAGTACATTAACAACAAATTTTGGATATACTCACGCAGTACTATTAATATAGAGACAACCCTCATCTTTTGGAAAACGTTTTGTGCGCTGTTAGGAATAGAATAGTAAATATCGAAGAAGTAAGAGTACCATTTTCTGGCAGTACTGAGTGGAGTCAAGATTTCATCTTCAATCACAAGCGAGTTCAATTCACTATCAGTATCAAAGATTTGTTTTGGACTACTTTCGACATATTTCAAACAAAGGAACACTAAAAGTGGTAATATTTGTGTTCCGTTGAAACCCCAATACATCTTAGTACTGCTAAGTTATCAATTAGTTAATACCAACCAAAAAATGATGTTGTTCCACGAAACGGTAAGATGTCTTGTCTCCAATCTGCTTCTGTGTAAAAACAATAACAATCGGTTGTTCTTTGAATCTTTCGAAGTGATTGGAATCAACAACAAAATTATATTTTCCTGTCGACGGCACAACACAAGGCAGTTTGGCGTTCTCGACCAAATAGAAGGAACGTGGTTTTACTATTATAATTTGTTCAATTGTAATATTCTTCATAGTGGTATGCAAGGTAAAATTAAAGTTGGATTCTTCCTTGTTAATATGATAAAATAGACGAAACATCGGTAATGTACTGAAAATGTATAAATTAGTCATTTAAGAAAAACTTGCTTCCAAAAATTTTAACAGAGATAAAAATATCCTAGTTTATTTTTGAGATCAACGGTTAAAATCAAATATATGCAAGCTCATCTTTATCCGAAACATACATCAATATAAGAGTTCCTTAAGGCCATTGTGGGAAGCAGCGGTAGGAAAAGTGCGCTTCGAGCTTTATCTAAAAAACGATTAAACTTATTGAAAATTGTTTCAAACGAAATTTGTCGAGAAATATATGAGGAAGAAAGCGATATATTTGAAAAAAAAAGAAAAGATTTTCGCGAATTTTGACTTTGAATATCTAAGAACGCTGACACTTGACCTTAAGCGACTCTTGAGACAGCATTTAGAATGCCAAAAGTTCCGTTTTACTTCTAGGTTGAAGCCTTTTCAGAAACACAATGTATTTACTTTGGACGCGTGACAACGCCTATTTTTTAAAAGGTTATTATTTCAACCGTTAATCTTTAAGTGATGACTTACAGTTCTTCCATTTCCTCAAGCGATTTGAAATTCGATTCAGCGTGATGATATTCGACATGAGAGTCGTATTCCAGACTATTTTTTAAATTTAGCTGGCATATCAAACAAGAATAATAGTTCTCCACAAACTTTATCTTTTGTTCTTGACGCTGAGTTTTTCGATACTTCAGAGGAAACTTTTCTACAATAATAGATGAAGAAATTTATGTAAAGCGTAAGAGAAGTTTAATTTTTTTATTATATCTTACCACCGAATATATCTACATTACCACCGTCGAATGTATCAATTAATTTTACTAGATCAACTTCGTCGTCTGTTGTTGTATCCTCCTCTTCAGTTGGGAGGATGTTTTTATTTTTCTGTTTTTCTTCGAGTTCTGTAAGTTTTTTGTCGCGAAAATTTCGAAGCTCCAGTTCCTTAATGCGATAACATTTACTTTCGCCAGATGTATCGGTAGCAAAATTTGTACGGTTGAGTAGTTTGCCGATCTGTGAAGGTTTTAAATATAAATAATTATTGAATAAGTTCATTTATTTATTTTAAATTCGCTCAAATAACCGAAACTAACTTCATCATTGGAATCACAATTGTTGGACGGAACAAGAATAAATATAGAATCTAAAGAATCCACTGAAGTCAAAAGCCGAATATCTCTGTTTCCATTGGTTCTCCCAAGCGGACAACAATTTCGTCCTCAAAAGATATAAGGCTGACATCGTTGCAATCTAGGAAATACGATGGATAGGACAGTGTTGCTCTATAAAAGCATCCTGTGACATCTACCATAGTTGCCATGAGATTATCATTATCAAAAGGTCAAGCGTATGACCGAAGGTCATAAGTGGAAATTTGATAAAGATGCACAGAAATCATTGAGATTTTGGTGGATTCAATCACACCGGGACCAACAGTTAATGATGGCACTATTATAGAGCCACCGGATAATAACAGGGTCGATTCGCTTATTAAAAAAGCTGAAAAATAACAAAGCGGTAGGCTCTGATAGGCTGCCAGCTGAGTTTTGTAAGACCGGCGGCAAAGAGTTGGTTAAAAGTGTGCACCAACTTTTATGCAATATATGGTCCGATGAACGCATATCCAATGACTGGAATCTCATTGTTCTCTATCCTATCTTTAAGAAAAGAAGACCCCGCTGTTTGCGCCAACTACCGCGGAATAAGTGTCCTTTCCATTGGATATAAGACTATGTCGCGCGTATATTGTAATAGGCTGAAGCCATATACGGATTCACTGATTGGACGATGTCAGTGTGGCTTCAAACCAAAAAGGTCAACCAGTGACCAAATATGACCCGTGAATTCAAAGAAAAGACCCGTGAGTTCAAAAAAGACACTCACCACCTATTTGTCGATTACAAAGACGCTTTCGACACGCCAAAACGATCGAAGTTTTTCGTCGCCCTGTCTGCACTAGGTATCCGGGCAAAGATCATTCGCCTTTTCATGATGAAGCTATCACACACAAAGCGTCGTTAAGGCAGGAAAGAACCTCTCCGAGCCGTTTGATACTGCTGATAGAATACATCCTATGCCAGTACCTGTACATGCAGAATATGCCGGGCTTGATCTTCCAGAATGTAGTGATGCTGCTCGCTTACGTGGATGATATTGACTTAATCGGTACACAGGAACGGCGAGTCAGCAAAGCGTTGTTGAAAAACAGTCTCGGGTCATGGGTCTAGCGATGAATGAGGACAAGAAGAAGTACTTAGTGTCTTCTCGTACGCCGTCATCGCGTATTGGACGATTATTGACGATGGAGAATTTAAACTTCATTGTTGTAGAAAGCTTAGACTTTCTTGAATCCGAAATGACCAACAACGTCAGCCTTGAGATTAGGTGAAGGTGAATCACGCTTGCCAATAGATAAAATTTTGATCTAAGCAAGCAAACTAGAAGTAAGGCCCTCTCTCGGAAGACGAAAATAAAGATTTACAAGACGTTGATACTCCCGGTCCTACTCTATGGCGCAGAGGCATTAACCGTTATTGAGTTAGAAGAAACGGAGTTGGAACACTTTGAGAGAAAGATTATCCGCAGAATTTTTGGTCGTTTTAGAGGCGGCGACAAATTTAGGTCCCGTATGAACCGCGAGCTGTACGAGCTATTCGATGAGGTTGACATAGTCGACCGCATAAAATTCCAGCGGCTGCACTGGGCTGGTCACCTCATTCGTATGGATAAAAGAGCTCCAGCACGAATGGTTTATATGGGCCCAAATATGATTGCAGGGCGCCGAAATAGAGGACGATCGGGGATGCATTTGAATTACGAGATCTAATCGTTCTGTCAATTTTGAACTGGCGCCAGCGCGCACAAGTCTACAGCAGCTGGTGCACCTTCCTAAATGCGGACATAAGTTATCGACGGTTGAAGACCACCTAAGTAACTTTTAAACCAATATATTGAAAAATTGCATAGACCTTCAAATATGTAAAACGACTCGCCCTGTTAATCAACAAGACATTTATTTTATATACTTCTCGGGACTCTAATGCATTTTTTAAGGAGTTGCATGTACAGTGACAGAATTATAACGCTATAAACCGGATGGCCAACCGGTCTATCGCAACTATTAGTCCAGTGGATCGTAAAAAGGCAAAAAATATAAATACTGGGCTAATAGTCGCGATCGACCGGTTGGCCACCTCTGCTATACATACTATATGTTCTTACCTAGAGGATAGAGAAGAAGGGCTTATAAATAAGTATAAATATATTTCGATATACAAACAAGTCCACTTACATCAACATGGCCCATGGCATTTTCATACTTAGCAAGCGAATCCAAATCATATGGCCTATCGGATATATATTTATTGAATTTCTTTTGAAGCATATTCTTCTCGATTTCCCAGTGTTTCTCGCGCGTTAGTACCTTTCTGTGATAAAGATCCAGCAAAAAGTTTCCAATTTCATTTTCTTTATCTATAATGCAGAAGAAAAAATTAATAGGAAAAATTTTAATTTGTGTTGATTGGGAGCTCTAAAATCATTTATAAGAAATTGCAAATAAAATATCTACACAAAAAAAAAAAAAAAGGAATGCGTGTTTTTAATATCAAATTAACAACTTTTGACCAAAAATCAAAGGGGGCTATACCCTGTCCATCATAGAAGCAATACTCAAAATTCGTCATATCTGTGCATCCATTAGGGTACATGATTTATATTTAATATAAGTGTTAATGGGAACGGAAGAAGAAAACATCATAAGTTTGGTGAAGCTTGGAGAAAGTGGTACCACAAAAATTAAAAGTTCCAAACAGACTTTTAGGAAAATTTCTCACAATAAACTATAAAATATACACTTACAAGATCCGCAATAATATCCTGCAATAATTTGCCCTACCAAATTTTTCATTTTCAGAAGACTGACAAATATTTTGTCCGTCTGTCTGTGTGTGAATACATTACACAGGCCGACAAAATTTAACAAAAGTCTAGACCCAGAGACCAGACCTGACATATTCTAAGGATTTTGATGCGCTGAATCCAAATCATTGCTCGAAATTGCTCCTTTATGTCTGCTTTTCGAGATATCCTAACCTTTTGCAGTTTTAGGTTAGGATATCTCGAAAACCAGACGTATAGGAGCAATTACGAGCACGAGAGCGTTCAGCGTGATCATCAAGATGCTTCACTATTCCACCTCACCATAGTTCTGATGTGTACATTAAGGGGAAGACTGCTCCAGCAACTTGCGTTCACAGTGGCGAGTCCCACATCCAACCTTAAAATTATCTAAAAAACGCTAATGGCGCCAGCCAGGAATGCCGTTAAATCTCACAACGTTGACATAGTTCTTCTTTCAGAGCCTAATTTTACTGATCTTTCTTATTTTAAAATACATGGATATATCAAATAATTACTCAGTCATAACTTCAGCAAGTTCATTTTTTGACTCAAATCGTCGCCGTGATAAACTAGATATCGCCTTCTGATTGCACATGTATGGATGTGTGCTCACGCGGTTGTTGTATTTCCGCGAATCTTGTTGTTGGGTTTGTTACAATGGCCTTGATTGTGTGCACATACACAAGCATCTTTGTCTATGTTGCATTTCCTAGAACTACAACCGATTTGTGCTTTGATCACATTTTAACGCCAATAAATAAAAAACGGCGGCGACATTTTTTGACAGAAAATGACCAAATTATAATTTAGGTGGATCTTTGCACTTGAATAAGTATTATAAGGGTAAGCAATTAGAAAATCCATCCTTTTCATATACTTTGAATAATTGCAAAATCCTTTTATTGCTTTCTTACCAAATAGTTTCTTTTTTTCTTTTTTGCTTGATGAATCACTTTTTTTCGGCATTTTAACGCTTTCTTTGTATTTGAAAGCTTTTTAGGTATGAATGCGCTGAGAAAACCAATCGCCTGTCACTGCAGAATTATTTTAACAGGCGCGCAACGCAAAGGATCCTTATCGAACGTGTGACAATTAAAGAATAAAAGAGTTATATATGTGTACGCCGTTGTCGGCGCCGTTGAAGGGGAACAACAAATTTTACAGACAACAAATTTTGAAAGCAGTGCTGCCAGACTGCTGAATCGGTTGTACTGAATTTCTATGCTGTGCAATAGGGCTGTTGAAGTATCAAAAAAGGCTTATTTTTATTGTCTTGTATAGCAAAGAGGATTGACTTTCATAATACAATAAAACTTAAAAAGAAAAATACGGGTTTGATTATTAATTTTGAGCAATTAAGACAATTAAGTATCAATCAATTATCGAAAGTACCATTCATAGCAAATTTGTATTTAACAATCGTACCTGTCAAAACTACTATAGACCTGGCAGCACTAATATATCCCCGCTTAAGAAATAATTAATAAATTATGCTTAAAAAACTCCTATGGGCACTGCATTTTAATTTATGTTTATTTATAAATAAAATAGCTACTCGATTTTTTACTTTCAAAATATGTCAACCGTCAAAATAACAAATCGTTAACATCAACGCAAAACATTCACAATTTCATCAATGGTATTTTTCAAGCCATTTAAACACCACATTGGTATTTTTTAACTCATTTAATATTCGGTTACACTGTTTATTACCGGCAGCCGGTGCTTTTGTTAATTTAATTAATTAATTTCTTCAATTTATACAATTTCATCTTTTATTTATACACTAATTGTTGTATTATTCAAAAGTAAAAATGTCAACGAATCAATGGGAAGTTGTTTCTAAATCTAAAAAGCAAAAAAACCTGGAGAAAAAAGTCAGCGCACATACGGAACAAAAACGTTTGGCGTCGTTAGCACCAAAATTGGAAGAACTCAGTAAAATAAAAACAAACGCATTAATTAAACAAACATATAAAAAAACACAAAAATATTTATATTCTCAGTGCCTACGCAACAATATCATAATTTGATTTTGGGTAAAAATAACAACAACAACGAAGCGAAAGCAAAACAATCTCCGGGCAAATCGAGTAACTCATCTAATAAATCAAAATCGCCAGGAAAGAAGAGTAAGACAATGGACAATACAACCGCCGCAGCAGCAGTAGCAGTGCCAACGAAGAAGCCTAAGGAGCCAGCACAACCGAAGCCATTGCCGCGTGCAAAGAGTTTGGAACAGGCAATACGTTTGTTGAAGCCGGAAAACTTTAAATCGCTGGTGGAACTTGTCAAACTTAGTTTGCCTGGTTCTGAATTGCGTTGGCTCAGTGAGGTAAGTAGCGGATATAAATATATAAATAACAGCGACTTCATGATGTATCAATATTAATTACCAGCTTGGCATTGTAGCTACTATATGTGTATGTAAAAGTTTTCATCGGAATTTTCCGTATGTAGGCTCTCTTTACGCCCGCATTAGTTCAATTAATACAAATAAATATGATTTTGTTCGACCAACTACAAAACGTAAAGTGAACTGGCATCCTTCACTCCGTTTGATACGCAATAGAATGAATGAATCAAAAATGTTTTGTAAAACAGATGTTTTGTCTTCATTATTGCCAAAACCACATGCGATTGACTTTAGCGACTGAGATTTGCTCCTCAATTGCGAACGTCTTCATCACAATTTTATTTAGTCCAAGAGAACTCAGAATAATATTTAATTTGTTTTCTCACTAGATCGCCAGCTACATAAACTCAGGATTATCCTACGATTGCGATCCCACATTCTCGGGCAAATCTGTTTTCTATCCCACCGTATTGCTCAGCGCAGATTTGAAGGATGCCATTGTTGACTTTCTCTTCAGTGTTAGCGTTACAAATGTTGAGTATTTCTACTTTAAACTGATTGATAGTATGGCCACTGATTTGAACAACAATTTACCCGTTGTCGGGTATAAGGTAATATACACAAAAGCAAATGAAACATAATATACTATATATACTATATTTTTTATACAGTTACTTTTACAAATTATTGGTCAAAACTGGCCAAGTATTAGCTCAAATAATTTAGCCAAGACTGCATTGCTGCGTAATTCCTATCAAAATCGTAGCAACATCTGCTTAAGCATATTGTGGGCCGTAGGCCAAGGTGGCTATCAGGTACTCAACGACGGTATTAAAGTCTGGCGCAATCTGATGTTGCCCAATCTTGAATTAAAACAGTATACAAAATTTGTTGTCGACTATATCGAAAAAGTACTACGCACCGCTGCCAATACAGAGTAAGTTGCTTTAAAATTTTACGCCGTAGAGAAATTTTTGGTTTTATGTTTTTTATTACAGAATTTGCCTTAATCAGCAGGAGTTCTTTACTACGTATAACTCGTTAAATGCTAACTATATTAACATTCCAAAGGAACAGCAACAATCACTCAAGCGTAGCGCATCGCTCTTACTGGTTAGTTTCATGTAAAAGCGTCTGAATGTCAATACGCCTAAACCGTCTACACTTTAATTTTTTTTAGCAAAAATACATTGCCTGCTCGCCAAAGCGTGCAAATATCTTTCTTACCTTATTGCGCGAAATTGAATCATCGCATAAACAGCGCATAGAACTGGATGGCTGCCTAAGCTGTTTGCTTAGCGCGGACAACGTTGATAGTTTCAAGGTATGGCGCATGAATTATAAAAAGCAACTACTGTCCAGTTCAGTACTGCTACAAGATATTGGTGAGTGGTGACTTTATCTTATGACATAGCAATTTATGTAAATATAATTATTTGCAGCTAATCAGTGGGAAACTGGCGCGTGTCAGCTTACATATTCATATGCATTTCATGCATTTCTAGCGGATGCTTATCAAGTGAACACTGATCTGTTTCTCACAAAGAAATATGACAAAAACGTGGTTGCCTTAATGGGCGCACTGCAAGTAAGTGAAAAATATCAAATGTCATAAATTACAGTTGAAATTAATTTTAAGCTACTGTGGTACAGCATATTAGCATCATAGAGCGGTGAAGTTAGTAGCTTGTATTGAACATGATATAAGTTTATAGCTAACAACAGCAAATAATCTCAGATTTTAGAAAAAAAATATATTTATGTCTTTTGTGCCAACTTTAGGACAATGTGATACACAATGCATTTACGTCTACCTAACAAATACATTTATCTTAGGTTTATCTATTTACTTGTTTATTCATATACAGTCAGTTTCTAAATCTGGTTCCGGTGTCATTTATCTATCGGCGGAATTGTGCGTTTCATCGCTTTCAATTAGATTAGAGAAATGACTCCTCCATAATCTCCGTGACTCTTTCCATTTTCATCCTTAAAGAAAGTAAGCTCTAGTCTAGTCATTCAAATATTTCGCCGTCCTTTTACTTTATTGGCATAAGATTGCGGTTTCCCGATACAAGTGCTTGTTGATAGTGGTGTATTACCTTCCAAATAATTTAACTATTTCTATTGTACATGTTGTTTTTAGTTTTTCCCACTATTTCTTGATATACATGATACAAATGTTGGTAGTGACTTGAGTCGAACGGCTCCTGCATTATCTTCCAAGTTTTCTCTTTGTTCTAGGCTGATCTTAGCCTTATAAACAACCATTTAATATCAGTTGTTGTTATTAATTTCTTTATTGTTCTGTTGCGATTATTTTTGTTATAAATTGACTGCCATCGTGTTTGACTTTTATTTCTTGGCTCCTCAATCGTTTTCATGATAAGCCGAAAGGAAGGTACAGGATATTTTTATTTGTTTTTATGTAAAGAAGTTTAACTTCAAAAATCGACAAATCATACATGTTAAGAAGATCGGAAGAAAATTACATCATTAGTTTCGTCAAGGACGGAGGGGCCGGTGCCCCGCCTTATGTAAGATATGCATATATGTAAGATACGGGAATGATATTTGGTATACAGCGGAATAAAATCACTTCATGAGTTTGGTCATGCTCGAAGGAGGCGGTGCATAATTGGTATGCAAGCAAATGGAACAAGAGGTAGGAGGGGGTGGTGACCCATCCCCATATAAGCGGTAAAGAATTTGAATCATTTTTGCATTTATTTGAGTTACGCGGATGATATGTATTATACATGTTGTTGGAATCAGGAGAGTAAATCTATTAGAAAAGTGGGGATTTGGTTTTCTAATTCGTTCGAATTATACTTCTTGATTTATTCTTAAGTTAGAGTCGCATAATGCGTCAAACTGGATGTTTAATGTATATATGCACCGATTCCAGGTACCCATGCGACTTCAATTGTTTGAATATTGATTGCTTTTAAAAAATAATTTTAAAAAATTATTATGTTGAAAATACTGTAAAAATTTATAGATTAAACATATGTATAACATATCACACCGCTCTTGTATGGTTGCCTGTTTTGAAACAGATCTTTCAACATTTCAATATATTTTCTGTGTTTTGTGTGACCTTATATATTTGATGAACGTTGTGTTTAGGTGTTTCAATCGTTTTAGAGTTATCAGTCTAAAATTTCGTAGTTATTTGTCCTTTATATCCTACTTTTTATCCATTTCGTATTTGGAAATAGAAACAGTTGCCTCTAATTTTTTTAAATGTTATATTTCTAAACAATTGAGAGTAAATGCGGCTATATTTTGCTTTTTGCTATCCATACATTCGAGCCAAACATTTTCTGAGCTATGGATTGAACATTTTTTTTCTTCATCTTACAAGGCAACGAAAGATTGATATATGTACCAAGCATTTTTTTTGTTTTTGTGATATTTTCTTTATATCTCTTATTAGTAACAGTTATTATAGAGAAAAATAGATCAATCCTCCCATTACGTTCAAAAGTATTCAAAAATATTATAAAGGCATCTAAAAATAATTCCTACATCTCAAACCAATGCCAAATTTTACAAGTTATAGAAATCTGGCTTTAAAAGGGAAAAATCTTGTTAAAGTTGTGTTTGAAACGATGATAAATTAAACTCGTGTTAATCGGTTCATCTATTCATCTATTCTAATTGCCTAATTTCTATAAAAAAAATAAATTTAAACAATTTAAATATCGCTAAAAATTAATAATACTGCCTAAAAAATACCATCTTATTTACTAACATTTATTGTCAACTACTGCATGCGGTGCTGCCATGTTTTATCTCTTTTACACTCACATGCATGCAAAACAATGCAGTATTTTCTGTACAGCCAACACTCGTTGCTATACAAAACGAAAGTACACGAAGTTACAAGCGAATATTGACTGTCAGTGATTCGGCTGTAGAGGTGGAAAAATAATGCATAAAATAAATATCGATATTGCTAATGTTGTTTATGACAACATCTATATGTCAATACTGAAATTTTTTCTTATATTTGTGAAGTTAGCCAAAATTTCTGGTTACAGCAAATATATTGCAATAAGAGTGCAGTTTTTAAAAGTCAAAAATAATTAATAAAAAAAAAACACACTAACTTCGGTGGAAGCGAAGCTTTAATACAGTTCAAACAAATATCAAATACATGTCAACAAAATAAAAGAAAAAACAAAACTGTTATAACTGAATGCATTCGGTTATTTATTTTTAATGTCCTTAATTTTAATATGTAATATTTATATTTTACATACTTAACTATTTTGAATTTGCAAAAGTTTTAAAATGAAATCAATTTTTTAAATTTTAAAAAATTAAAGATTAAAATTCATTTTTAATAATAGTCAGAAAAATTTGTCTTTAAGCTGCATATGCGTTCTTATATAAATTGCACCTAAAATAATTTTTTTATAAAGAAATAATAATTAAAATTTTTAATTAAATAAGAAAAATTTACGCTTAGGTTTCGCCGATTTGTTGCTGCTGTCTTGCTAGAGTTAGAGAAGAGCAGTATTGATACGGACAAATTTCACTATTATACTGATATATCGATATAAACATCGCTATTCTTCCATCTCTATTCGGCTGCCAGTTGGTTGCTGCGTCTCTATTCTGTTTGATACTTTCGTTGCCGAAGCGAATGAAAAGCGAATTTAACGTAATTAAAAATATAAAAAAAAATAATAGTGCATTTCGATCGATAAAACATAACAGAAAAAATATTTGCAATTGTTTAAAGTGTATTTTGCAGCAGTCTGTGTTTGTGTGTATCATATATATTTAAATAGCTGAAAAAAAAAACAGAAAAAAAGTTTTGTCGACGCCGCGCGCAGTAGAGAAAAAAAGAGAAGAGAAAGAAGTAAAAAGTTGAAATGTTTGACGTGGAAAAATTTTGTACTTGAAGCTTAAGGGGCGCTTTGATTGAACGTTTCCTCCCCTCCGTTGCATTAGCTATCTCTTTCTAGCAGCTAAGCGGCCGGCTATTTTGTTGCGAGACATGAATTTTAATTTGTACTACAAAGTGCATTTATTAATGATTTTTTTCGTGTTAATCAGTTTCAGTTCTAAATTTGTGCGTTTGTGTTTCTAAGCGCTGTCTTTTTGAGTTGACCTGGCGCTGTAGGTTCAAAGAACGCTGCTGCAGCGTGGCATGCAATTTATTAATAATATATATTGCTTCGCTTTTAATTTAACTTAATAATTAATTAAGATTTTTAATAGTTATTTAATTGCTGCCATCGTCATATCTCAAGTGCTACAAGTAGTCAAAAGTTAAACTTGTAATATGTACTTCTAATTTTATCTTTTAAAGATTTTGATAAAGCATTTGAGTTTCTGCTTGCTTATCACAATTGAATGCTGCCAAGCGCAGCTAAATATATGTACATATATATTATATATATATGAATTTTTTTATATATACATTAATACATAGCTTATCGCTCATAGCATTCGATTTAACTTGGCTACGTCTGCTTAAATCAAAATGCTGATGTGTTCCAGCTGCGATTGGCTCAGCACGATGTGGCGATTGGTGGTGGTTTCTTCGTTTGCAGCTTATTCATACATTATTTTAGTATCTTATTCTTATTAGATTCTGAACTTGGAAGAAATCTAGCACGAACTCGTTTACATTTTTCCCAGTCAGTACCTTTTGTCTACCTGAGTTCAACTTGAAACGGATGCTGTTGGTTGTCTGTCTGTCTGCCAACGTCACAATTGACCGAAAAAAAAAGAAAAAGTCTTAAGTAAAACGCTCAAAGTTGCTGCTTCGACTGCTTCTCGGAATTCTGAATTGCTTTCTCTCAACCTCAACACGTGGCGCATTCAATTCTTTTCGTAGTCTTTCTCTTTTACTTTCTTTTAGGCTCTTCTGACCGGCATTTTCTTATTATATATTATTCTCATTTGAATTTTCATGACTAGAGAATTTTCCAATTTTTTTTTTAATACTTTTCAATGTCACTCAATTAAAAATTGAGCGTAAAATTGTACACATTAAGTGCGATGAGAAGAGTATAAGCAAATTGTTAGATGGTTTGTAACAAGTTGAAATATACATAAAAAACAACTACTTTTGTTGAATAATAAATAATATACACGGTACAAAAATGTATGGCCAAAGAGAGAAGGATTAGTTGTTGCGGGCTGTGCCAAGATTAGTTATCTATATATGATAAAGCATACTAAATTCCCTGTATCCGTGTAGCTGATATTGCTCCCTCTACACCTAAATTATGATTTTTTAGTCCATGTTCTATCAGAATGACTTTGCTCTGTATTGTTATTCGATTCGTTCCCTAACGTCTGCTGTCAAGCACCGATTCGAGTAGGAACTGAGCTCCTGAAATAATTGATTCTACTGGCGAACACAGAGCTTCAACGTTTTCTCATGCCGAAGGTTTTTATTAGTCATTTCTAAACAACCAGAGGCAACACTCAGTGTGCCAGGCGTTGACATTGAAGCTTATCGAGGTTACGAGTCCAGACAAGTGTTTCATGATTTAGAATAGTTCCTCTAATAATAGTAATAACACACTCTTTGAACATAGCATAGAATGACCCAACAAGCGGGTTTATCATTTTATTTTTATACCCCGTTTCCATTGCGAAAAAGGGTATACTAAGTTTGTGCAATTGTATTTAACAGACAGATCCCATAAAGTATAAATAGTCTTGATCAGCAAACAAAATTCGAGTCGATATAGACATGTCCGTATGTCTAGCTGTCCATATGAAATAAGAGATCTTGAAGGCGATAAGAGATTTAGCCCTCAAATTTGCATATTTAGTTTCGTTGTACAGATAACTTGTAATTAATTAACGAAAAAATGATATATGCCAATATGGGACCTCTAGAAGGCTCTAGAAGGTATAGCCCACATACAAATCGTTATAATTAGGGTATCACTTAGTCGAGCCCACACTTTCTCTTTCCTAAGCAATCCATATAAACTCAGGTGACTGTACCAACTATGTATATAAAAAGAAGAATATTATTAGGCCCTGCATCGAAGGTACTGGAGCCTATTGGTTTTGTGCATATGTATGTAACAGGTAGAAATATTGATCGGAGACCCCGAAGTTATTCCCATTATGGTCAGAAGCGATATAGTCGATATAGCCATGTTCGTCTGTCAGTTCGCATGAACGAAAGGATCGCGGAAATGTTAATAGATAAAGAATTTGTTCTCTTTGTACTCGACTATGTCTTCGTCGGAATTTTACGAGTTTATTTTAAAATTTCACTTTCCACAAGAAACCATACGTCCTTAATTTGTATTGACTTAATTTTTGATTAGATACGATTTTAATTAATAGTAGACGTGCTTAAATCTTGAATATAATCTTCTTTGCCAACAAATATCTTTCACGCTATATAATCGCTACACAACTGAATTCCACCTCTCTCGGCATCATTATGACTCATTCCCTTCAACAAATTGAACAAAATTGTTTATAAACTCTAATCGATATCATCGGCCTCTTGTAGATATTATATTCTGGCGTGGCTACCACCTTTAAATCAACGCAACAACTACCTTCACTCAGAGCTCCAGTGTGCATACATTATTAGTTCTAAAAATCAATATCAAATCACACAAACATTTTTAATTGAAAATGGCTTCATTGTTTTTCAAAATATTCTTCATGATAATTTATGCACTTTTGTATTCGCTTAAAGCAATTTTCGAAGCACCGATTGAGGCACCTCCAAAACATAGTTTCTTGGGGCGTAGAAAACGTTCACCATGCAGTTTATTTGTAACGTTTGGAAATAAAAAGAAATCATTGGATGATAGATCAGGCCTGTACGGTGGATGACTCATCAATTCGATATTTTGAGTGCTCAAAAACTCTCTTGTGTGAACAGATGTGTGAGAGCTTCTTAAATCAAAACAGAAATATTCTATAATACTAGCAACCGTAAAACCTAAAAATATATCTCTGGAACTAAACTATGAATATCTCAAACAGTTCGATGGGACCTCTTATATGCTCTTGAATAGAATTTGTTTATAATTCTTAGTTTTAAATTCGTGGTCAAGTTTTTAACATCTATTTAAAAAAAAATTTATTTAAAATAAATTTTTGTGCTATATCCATTCCTGAAAGCACTTCTAAAATGCGCTGTTTAGTACGGCCCACAGCTTTTCAAGCCATCGCCTTAACTTTGACCGTCCTTTCATGGATATGTTCAGTATTGAACATAATCTAAGAACACTGAAAAAAATCATATAGCGCATCAATACTTCGATGCCATAGCAGCTTATTCATTTTGTATATTTATTCTTCTGAGTGGAGAAACACTCAAACTGAGTTCATTCACCTTGCAACACAAAATGTTTGAGTAAATGAAAAATTTTTTTTTTTTGTTAATATTATTTCCTATGATATAATTTTGTATATTTCTTGTTTTCACTTTTAATTCGTTTTAATTGTTGCGCGTTTTGTTTATCTCTCAGCTGCACTCTCTCCATAGTTGCTGGTTTGTTGTTGATTGATATATAAATAAAATATACCAACGCCATTAACCCATCTGTGATCAATGACTGTGAAATTGTGCAGCAACTTGAAAATTGTTTACACTATTGAAAAATGTAATAAGTGAATATTTTAGGGGCGCGTTTAAATTAGAACTCAACAAGTTTGATAAACTTCTTGTTTTGATTTCTTTATTATCTCAAATGCCTGAGTACATCAATCATGTTCATCTTTAGTCGTTTCGTTTTTATTTTTTATCAGTGACTGTAAATATTTTGTATTACTCTATTATCTTATCTGGCCAACATATTATTATTAACTATGACGAACTAACAAGTATATGTAGCGAACTATAAAACTAAGAATCAATATTAATGTATCATGGGTTGCTTTCTATATTTTAGGCCTAATAATTTAAAAGCATATGTTAATGTTTGAAATTGGTTTTATTGTTTTTCAAAATATTCTCCATTTGCATGCAGTTTCCATATTACTTTCTTATAACCATTTCTATAGAAAACAAACAAATTGTGTGTGTTATAGAGTAAAGAAATGTTTTAATATTTGGTAGATGTTTGTCATACTAATGCCCAAATGTGCCATAATCTCATGGTATAATATATCGCATGACGATCTTGTTTTATCAGTCAACACACATCATTTTTTTCTGGCACAAAAACTGATCGATTTTAGACAACCTTCACGGAATTCGTCCTGGAATTTTGTAGAATTACTTAATTTATAAAAAATAAGGTTTAAAGCTCTCTTGTATACATTTACTGTTGCCAAAGACAGAAATATAAGAAACTACATATCTTTACAGCTGGGTTAAAAATAAAAACAAGTAAACAAGGAGATTAGTGGAGCATTTTGGAGACCCACTTTGTATTTTGCTGAGCTGCAGCGTGGTTTCTTCTCTGCCAGACGTTCTTCTCTACAGTACCATTGCGTCATTCTTCATCACACGAAAAGTTCGTAACAGGTTTTGTGTAATCAATGATCTCCTTGGCAGCCCAATCTATGGAGTGGGTGATATCTCTTCACTGCCTACCTATATTTTTAGAAGATGGATAGGTTTCCCAGAACAGTTGGGAGAGTATGGCTGAGATGGCTTCGGCGATATTTTATGATTGCAGCTTTCCGACGGTGGGGACGTTCTGCGTTGTGCGCGCCACACACTGAGTCTAGTTTAAACTTTGACCTTGTAATGTTCGAATGAAATAATTACAAAATGATCGAGGTTCCTTGAGTTTTGAAGGTCATTATCCATGTGGATCATGGTATTCAGCAACCATGTTCTGAGCTACGTCAAATTTGATTGGCCTCTCCGCGTTGCTAGAGGTACTGTCATGGAGGCTAAGCGGCTTCATAGTCGACATCCCAATTTTGGCGTTGAAATTTGCTAAGCAAGATTTCGACATCCTTTTAAGGACAACCTACAAGGCACTCCTATAATTCTTCTTTGGCCTCGTCGTCTTTCTCTTCCGTCGGGGCGTGTGAGCAAATTGGAACCAGCACTATTAAGGCTGCGGATATTCCAGGTATTAAATCGAATTCGGAAGTCGTCCTCTTAGGAATATCGTATCCAAGGCTTCTCTTGTGTCTTGACTGGTGCCGTGCGAATCTAACCCCGAACGCTGGTTCAATAGTAACTTAGGGGGTACGGTTTCTGAGCTGTTGGAGCGGTTCGCAAAAAAAACTTTTTTGGTAGTATCCCGCAATCAACTGCCCATTGTTAGAAAAAAAAAAAAATATGCAAAAAAAAAACTGAGTATCTATTATTTGTATAACTGTTTATGAACAAAATGTTTAAAAAGAAAAGGAAAAAGAACAAAGCTTTTGTTCTTAAACCAAAAAATTTTAATTAGTGGCAGCTTAACGCTGAAAGGTGCAGGGTCATGTCGCTGTAGATGGTATATAATTATGACTAAAAATTAAGCAGTACAAGCACACACATACTTTTACACTGTGTTTTGTTCTTTATTTTGTTCTTGATAGGCCACCACTTGTATCTTTTCTTACTGCGAATATTTCTTTTCAATTTCAATTCTCGCAATTTATGATTGGAAATGGGTTAAACATATTTTCAACATATTTTTCCATTTTTATCGTTGCTGTTTCTCGTTCCACTTCAAAGCAACCATAGATAAAACTGAACTTTAACGTTAAGCGCACTTTTCTTTTTTTATTTTCTATTTTTTTTGTTGCGGTTTATGACTTTTTCAGTCGATAGATTCGCAACTGGTGAAAAGCTTTAAGCGGGCAGTTGTAGCTGTTAATTGTAAGCCGGTCTAAGCTTAAAATACTTTTCAAGCGTTATTTTAACACTTCTGTGTGGCATTACGAAAAGTAACAAAGAAAAGTTACAGCAATATGTGCTAAATCGGCTATATACGACAGCTAAATGCGCTAGCAAGCAAGTTAAGTGGAATTTTATGTGATAGGAAAAATCGTAGTAGTTCGTTTGCTTTCCGGCACAATACTATCTGAATCTACAGAACTATCTACAGAACTAATTTCTATATGCAAGTTATTCAATTCGCACTATAGTATAATATGTAAAAAATCAAATTTTATTTTGCAATTCCAACTAATTACGTTTTAGCAACTCGTTTTGCAAATAAATAAATAACTACTACCATCAAAAGCGCAATTTGAATTTAATGCGCATTCGTAGATATTTTGCTTTTTCACTTTTTTTTTGCGCTACACAAACAATTGCAAATATTTAATTGACTCGAGCGAAAGAGAAATACTTAAAATAAAATTGAATTTAAATTCATAACATTTGTTCCTACACACCCATTTGCAGTAATTAAAACAACAGGGGAAATCTCGTGCATATACAAAATATAAATAAATTGTAGAAAATATTAAAATTTAAACTCGAAAATAAAAAAAATATTTTAACAAAAAATGGCACAAAATACTAAAACCAGTAAGAACAAACAAGCCAAGCAACAACAGCCATCGGCAAAGAAGGTAAACGCACAATTACAGCAAATTACTTCAATTTATAATATATATAACAATATATAATATATACCCTACTAATAAAAACTTTCAACTATTTCAGAACGTTCAGGAAAAAGCGGCCGTACAACAAAAACGCAATAAACAAAATGCCGAACAGAAAAAGAAATGCGGCTGTTGTAAATGGGTGCTTGGCAGCATATTGCTTATTGCTGCAATTGGTGGTGCACTGTGCTACGATACTCAGGTGAACGGCAAAGGTGTCTTTGAGCGTTCGGCTACGGGCAAGCTGCTGAAGAATGCCGGTATGCTGCCACATGTACAGAAGGCGTGGTACACGACTATGAGTGCTAGCGCGCGTGGCTATAAGTGGGCTGAGATCTATGTGCCACCGTATGCAAAACCAGTATTGCAGGCTTCATGCGATGCATTGAAAATGTTGCGTAACACATTCTGGTTTTATACCTTCGCAGCACGGGATCTGTTCCAGAACAAATGGCCTGCGGTAGCCAAATTCGTAAGTATTATATAGATGAAACCGTAGTATAGAAAGTCTTTGCTTTATTCTTATGTAAATTGTTATTGTTTGTAGCAGCATACGCGCTGACATCAGCTATTTTTAATTAATTATAAATTTGTTTGTTAGAAAGTTTTATTAGTATTGTATATCTATAGAAGACGTACGAAACCGGTTTAAAGCAAGTGTCAAGCGCTGTTTAAAAAAAAAAAATATTAAATTTCTTTAATAAGATGCATTGTTTATATTCTTAAAACATATTAGGCGCTAAGATGACGTAGGATAACGCAGAAAATATATATATGTATAAGAAACATGATAGTCTGTCTATAGTCCGTCTATGCTTCAGTAAATGATTGATGAACTCTAAGGCAGTCACTCAATTTTCAACGCAGCGTTTTTAAAATATGTTGGAGAGTTTCTTAAACAAGCAAGTAGTGTAATTTAACGCCCACTGTTTTGATGTAGTGAGTCACAATATCAACTGAACTTCACCTTTTAAGTTTTTGTATGAAAATGGTTTTTATTTCGGTCAATATCAAGTTGAATTGTAGTTGTGGAGGCGTAGAGGTTTCATATTTGGCTATACTTATAGAGCAATGTATGTTACAGACAATGTAGCAAGGCAGATCCCTAAAAGAAAAGTCGATATAGACGTGCCAGCTAGAACATACAATATATTGGAGGTATGCATTAACTCGTGCGATATTTTTTAACATTGATTGTAATTTTGCAATGAAATTTCTACCCCTACTGAGTCGAAGTCTTGGTTTAAATGTATTCCGCAGTGTATTATGAATTAGGAGGGTGATGTCGCTTGACGATTGAATTTTGGTGTATCCTACTTCAATTCAAATGAATTTCTTCTATAAAATCCATATCGGACCACTAGAAAGGGTAGCACATACAAATATGTCTTCCTTTCTAGGTTGTTAGCTTGAAACGAAAAATATGTTGTATCCCACACGGATCTATATATGACCATAATACCCCTTACTACTTTAAGATTCAATCGACTTGAGTGAGCGTCCTTGTTATTTTTAAAAATTTATGATCAAATTGTAATAGATTCTACTATTTATTATAAAAAAATATAGTCTTAAAAAAATATTATTTTAAAGCCATTAACCTATTACTTAATACTGTTTTCTTTCCTTTATTTTAATAGATTGATGAATATCTGCCTGGTTTTTCGAAGAAAATTGAAGTCTTTTCCAATGGTGCTTTAGTTACTGTTGTTGATTTATATGGCAAATCTTTGGAATTCGTGAAGACACAAGTTTTAGTGTAAGTACCGCACAATACTAAGCTGAGACTTTGAGTTAATAATATTTTGATCTTCTCTATACAGTGGACGCCTCTCACCCGAGAATATCAACAAAGCGCTAAACGAAACGCAGAATCTGGCAAAGGAATATTTCGTACTGTTTCAAAAGAAGGTTGATACATACGCGAAACTTAAATGATTTTAAACGTCCGGCACGTTTAAAATAATTTAAAATAATAATTGCGCAGCAGAGTCAACCAGGGAATCAACACCAATTTCGCAAATGAACATCAGCCAGCCAGCCATCACCATTGATCGATCCATACATATTCTTCAGATATATCCAACAACGAAAAACACCTCAAGAAATGCACGCTGCGCTGCATGGTTTTTCTTTTTCCTTTATTTTTTTATTATATTTTTTTAAGAACAAAGTTTGAAAAAGTCAAAAATCGTAACAGTAAAGTAATAAATAATTAATAAATAAATAAAACACAATTAGGCTGGTTAATTTATAAACTCGTATAAACTCGTTAAAAGAAATCCGTTTTTTCTTAATGTACTAGAAAAAAATTGTCTTCGATTTTTAAATGCGACGTCAAAAATATGAAAAATAAAAATTATTCTTTTCATAAATATCTCAAAAAAAAAAAACAAAAAAAAAAAAAGGACATCAAACAAAACACGAGTTTAAGCACTGATGAGTAAATCATATAATAAATATTTTTAATTATGTTGTAAATTATAGATTCAAATCATTACCAATTTTTTCTCTCTTTATAAAATCATTAGTTTCTATTTTATATATCGTACATAAAAATATTTAAAAGAGCCGCCAACTTTTATTTTGTTTTTAGATTTAAATTCAGGTTGAATTTGTAATGCATTTTCTCCGATTTGTGCGGTCAATTTTCGTGAGTTAAATGAATTTAAATACGATAGAAATAAAATTAATGTTTTGTAATAATTATTCCATGGCAGTTTTAATTTTTAAATTATATCAATGAAAATTGTTTAGTCGTGATTTCAATTGCATTCATTTGTAATAAATAAATTTGATTCATATTTAATTTTGTAAAGTAAAATGTAATGTTTTATATATATTTATTTAAAAGTTTTCTAAATGTTGGGATGTTAGTTCACAAAAATATAACTGCGTTAAGAAAATTGGTTAACTAACCTTTTCATATTTGAATAATGTACAAAAGGAGCTGCGAACAAAAGTCTATTCGCTCACTGAAAATCACACATACTGGAAAATCGATCAAATGACGAAAAGCTATTGTCAAAGCCATACTTTTGTGGGGGAGATAAGCAATATTATTTCGTGGGTACAAAGATGCGGGCTAAGAGAATCATAAAGTTTTTTGGAACAAATTTTTTAGCAATTTTACGTTATCGCGCTGTTCCCAACCAAAAAAAGCTACGCCAGTGAAGAGATCTCCAGAAAAAGCGTTTATCTTTAAAATATGCGTGCCCCATTGCCCCATTTCGATAAAAATTTCTTGCAGTGAACCATTTCTTTATATTTGGAAAAAGGAAGAGTGAGCCGACGCTATCTTATTCAACGGGTAGCACGATTGTTTCTACGAAGTTGGGTTGATGTATTCGTTCTTATTAGGGATCGGGCTAATTCGTTGGTTTGTTCAACAAGTCTTACGGTTTATTTATTTTTGATGATGGCTATTTTTATTTCAACGAGTGGGATATTTAAATTTCTGTGGATATTTTCGTTGCGGATGTACTATGAGGCTCCTGTGATTATTCGGAGGATTTTGCTATTTTGAAGCTTTGCTTAGATTTGGGAGATCTAGAAATTCTGAAATTCTCGTCTTAATCGTTTTTTTTTCAGAGACTAAACGCTCTATTTCACTGCTAGTAACGGGATGTGCATTATGTCTTGAGGGTACCAATTTTATTATTGGGGTTGAGTTTTTAGCAGCTCCACCGAGTAATAAGTTGAAGTTGTCTACTGAGGCTTCGATATCAACTTCAGAGCTCATAGTTGCATTAAGGGGTAAATGCGCGCCTTTATATTTCTTGTATTTAAGCCAATTATTAGTTTTGGAGGTCAGTTTATATGTTGGGTTACTCATAATTAGCTTCTCGAGAAGGTTAAACATAACCGCAGAGTGATTAATTAAGAGTTCGTTTAAAATTTGTGTTTAAATTAAATCACGAGAGATATTTCGAGTAATTGCGAAATCTATTAAGTCCGGAATTTTTCTTGGATCCAGAGGAGGCAAAATCAAAATTATTATTTGGGTTGGAGAGTTGCTTTCCGTTTGGCATTAAAGCCACCAACTGCGAGAAATCGAGATCCAAGACTGTTGAAGAATTTTTTAAAACAGTCTGGAGTTATAGAAAACCTGGTTGAACAGTAATCCGCTGAGAGTGATATTCTTTCGTAGGTTCCTTGAACGCAAATAGAGGTTGCTTGCAAGTAATTTGTAGAATATGGCTCTAACTAGTAAAGTTTAATTCGTTTTGGGAATACGCGTTCCACCATCAGCTTTACCGTCTGGGTGATTTGTAGCGTACAAATCGTAGCCTGGGATATGAAAATGGTTTTAATTAGTGAGATGAATCTTACAAAGTAGTACTACATCTATCTCGTTATCTGCAAGGAACTTTCATAGTTCGAGTTGGCGTTTAATGACGCCATTAATATTCCACAGCATTGTTTTTGAGTTATTTTTTTTTTTTTTTAGTGAAATAAGTATTCAAAACATTTGGTTTTGGGTTTTCACAAGTTCTTGTAGAGTGTTTTGCATCATTTCTATGCTATTTAGGGGTGTGCTAGCAGTTGCACATGATGTGATATTCTCTGGTTCCGTAAATGGCGGGAACTTTTTATAGTGTCATGATTTAATATACTATTTTTAAATTTAACAAATTTTAATAGCGATAACATACCGATTTAATACCGATAAACGAATGTTTGTACCGATTGCTTCGACTAGCATTGCTCTCTGAGACTACCAACACTGACAACGTGGCACGATCGAGGCGAGCAAACCTGTAGGTGTTTTATATTTGAATTTGGAGCAGTATTTTTTATAGCATTTTGTTAAGAAATTCAACAAACAAACATGCACGAATGAATAAATTTAATTTAAATGAAAAACCTTGCAGTTCCAGCTTTAATTGAAGATGTGATGCTTTTCAACGATTGCTAAGCAAATTAGTATAGTGTTTCATTTGACAATATTGGTCTTCCCACAAACAAGTGCTCTTGTGGGGAAAATCTAATTTGCACAGCTATTTTTCAGAGACAGTTGTAAACATTGATTTGAGCTGAACTACCCACGAAACGCTTGAAAAAATATTCAAATGGTTAAAGTTTTTAGTACAATAAAGAAACGGATCAAGAAATTCCAAAAAAAAAATTAAGGAAAAGATAGCAAATTCTCGTTGGAATATATATATATAATCCTCTATTCAAAAGACACCATATGAACTTGTTATAGCTTAAACTGTCAGAAGATAATAAATTCTCCTTACAAAATCTTATTGTCCGTTCATGAATAATTTCAGCTTGCCGAACAGAAAAAAGTCACATAGTGCCATTATCGTCTAACAAACGCCAACTTCCTTCTTCGCGATATTCTGGCCGAATACAACAGATGCGATGGAGCAAACGCCTCATAACACTAAAATAAAATGGACCATTAATTCAAATAAATCAACATTGTCTTCACTTTTGACTTTTCCAAACGTGATTTTTTGGGTTTTGGCTCACCATTTGGCGCTTCGACGCTTGGTTTCAGGGTCATATTGAAAACATCAAGTCTTGTCACCAGTAACAATGTTGAAAAGGAAGTTTTGATAATTTTTGGCATCTTTATTGATGAGTTTTGAATGTTGCATCCGAAGCACCTTTTCCTCGTCTTTCAATTGATGCGGAACAAATCACAAACAAGCCCAAATGATCGACTAAAATGCGATGGATTGAGTCTTTGGACAATCCCAATTCCATGAACCGCAATGACGATTTCTGCTAGTTTTTGATGAATTCACGGACAATTTTGATGTTTTATTCGTTCACCGAAGATTTCTGCCGGCCCGAATGTTCGCCGTCATTTAAATCTTACCGACCATCTTTGAAACGTGTGTACAAGTCGTAAATAGTTTTACGAGATGGACAATTATTCCCATAAACTTCTTATATCATTTCGTGAGTTTTGGTAAAAGACTTACCAAGTTTACAACAAAACAAACATTTTGGCACCGATGACAAAAACATATTCTCACATTAGACGCTATAACTCCACATCCACTTTTTCAAATGTCATGAAGGGAATATCAATGAAAAATGTCTCTTTACAACGCAGGTCCTCACCAGCAAATGCCCTGGAAAAAAAGTTCGGAAAATTTCGAGACAAATCTTCTTTTATTCAATCTTACTTAAAATCGTGTAGACTCTATGGTGGAGATTAGTTCAAGTTCCATATAAACCCAAAGCTAACTAAAGAAGAGTAATTAATGAACGACTCCGGTCGCATCTCTAATTCCGATTGTCACTCAATTAATTCTGGCACTGTTATCACTGTTGCTCCTATTAAAACGATTGTTGCGAATAATTCTCCATTGCACTTGTTGGCGATGAGAATAATCAGAGAGCATAAGACCGGCGGCTTGATGTGTATTTTTCGTGTGTGATTAAAGTGAAACAAAAGTAAATTAAATTAAATACAATTAATTGAAAGTAAATGTATTAATTTTCGGTGTTCATAAGGTTAAATATTTTGCGTTTAGAATTTTAATTTTAAAATCGATCAAATTGCATTTATGTAAAAATGTTTGTTTTTTTTTTTTGGTTAATATGTATTGAATTCGATTTTGATTATGTTGGAGTAGCATATGTGTGTGTTTGATGATAATTTAAAAAGAGTCAATCAAAGCAAAATAAGCTGCTCTCTTTTTTTCGGCAAATTTTGGTTAGGTAAGCCAGACATAAATATTTGTTTTTGCATTGTTTGCTTAATTTTAAATTATTGCACATTCATCAAAATAAAAAAAAAAAAATGGAACAGTTGACTTTGTGATACTCTGAGTGCATATTTGTATGGGGTTAAAGTTGCCCGATCTAGACTTGTATAACACATTTTATTTATTGATAAATTCCTGCCTGATCTCCAGGTTGACGTTGTTACTGCTGGTTATTTCGGATGCATGAAAGACGAAGTTTTTTACAATACTGAAGTTGGAAATGTCCATCGTCACTGACCGTCCAAGACGCGATGACGGAGTGCGAGAAGACACCAAGTACTTCGTCTTGTCCTCATTCACCGCTAGACCCATGAGCCGAGACTGTTTTTAAATCTTTGAGAACGCCTTTCTGACTCGCCGTTCCTGCGTGCCGATGATATCGATGTCATCGGGGTAAGCGAGCAGCATCATTCCCTTTTGGAAGATCGAGCCCTACATACTCTGTATGTACGGGCACTGGCGTAAGATGTATTCCATCAGCAGACTGAAAAAATCGAACGACCGTGCATCACTCTGCCTGAACCCTCTCTTTGTATCAAAGGGTTTGGAGAGATTCTTTCCTAACCTAACGCAAACAGCGGGGTCTCCTTTCTTAAAGATAGGACAGAGAACACTGAGATTCCAGTCATTGGGTATGCGTTAATCGGACCATATCTTGCATAAAAGTTGATGCACCAACCAACTTTTCTCCGTCGGTCTTAAATAACTCAGCTGGCACCCCATAAGAGTCTGCCGCTTTTTTATTTTTCATACCCGAATCGACCTCGTTGTAGCCCGGTGGCTCATTAACTGGTGGTTCCGGTGTCATTTCTCTATCGGCGGAATTGTGTGCTTCACCGCCTAGAAGTAGGTTAAGAAAATGACCCCTCCATAATCTTAGTAAGTCCTGTGCATCTGTAAACAGGTTTCCATATTCGTCCTTACAGAAAGTCACTCCGGGCTTAAAACCTTCGGTCAGACGTTTAACATTTTGATAAAATTTTTCATTGCTGTCAAGTAACATCTGAACATCCTCAAACTCCCGCCTTTCTTACTCCTTTTACTAGCGTCTGAAAAGGCGTTTCTCCTCTCTGCGTTTCTATCGATATCGCTCTCTAACAGCTCGCGCTGCTCCCGACTGCAGAGTTCTCTGGTAGGAAGCGTTCTTCTCTGCAGTAGCATTGCGACACTCCTCGTCGTACCAAGATCAAGATCACCAAGCACGATTTTGACACCGTGTTTGGGACAGCGCTCGTACAGCGTTCATAGAACTCATCTTTAGCAACATCTTTTTCCCATATTCACAAGCATGGTGTCAAAAAATTGACTTTTGTCTTATCTAAATGGTGGTAGGCGACGTTTTCTTTGTAGGAGAACGCGCAGTTATCAATAGTTAGCGAACTTCAACTACTGTTAAAATTTTTTTTATTGAAGAAATCAAGATGAATGCCAAGTTGAACTCTATTTGGGCGAATTTCATTATTCTATTGCCTTTTGGATACCACTACGTCTATGCAATGGTCAACTCGTTTCTCCGAGAAAGAGAATTTTGTTGCTATTAAAGGCAACTGGTCCGAGCTCAAGTCCGTTCGATTGTGAATATTGTTTTCCAGGTTATTGGTATTGAATGGTGTGTTCGGTGGTATACCAATATGTATTATAAATTAGCTCATTACTTATTCTCATTGCCTTGGATTGGACAGATTTGTGGAAAGCCAGTGCTGCCCCGCCCAAAATTATTTTGTGGTACGTTTGTCAGGATAGTATAGTTTATGGGTATTGAAAATGGAGTGTGAATACTTGTTTTTGATTTTGAACTAGTTAGAATTAGAAAGTCATCAAAACTTTCTAATACACCTAAGTTGAATGACCCAATGCACATTAATTCACTAAATATAAAAAGTCACGTTCACATGACCCATCGCTGTTAATACAATCATGCGCTCGTGTTACATTGAGCATGCGTTCGAGAAATGTTACTGCATACAAACTGTTCTCAGCTGTTACTGTTAGTTTTACCCCTGCACAATTTTGCTGTTAGTCTCCTCTTTTATTTAGCATAAATGCGGCGAGTTCACAAAAAATGTTAAAGTAATTTTCGGAATTTCAATTTTAAGCAGCAAGTTGTCGGCTGCGCTTCGCATGGCAAATTTTTTTCAGTCAGTCGCAGGACTCGCGCATCGTGCAACAAATCGTCTAACGCATCGCAACGAAAGCAATTTTTGAGGCAATTTTTCGAAATGTTAAACGTGCGAGAAGTGATGCAGTGAAAAAGTGAATCGAAAAAAAATATTTGAAAATATTTGAATATAAAAATATTTAAAAAAAAATAATAAAATTTATATATTAAAAAAAAACAAAAAAAAAAAAAAAATATTTATAAAAATATTTTAAAAATATTTATCCATAAAATGCACTAATTAAATTCAAATGTGCAGTTATAAAATTATACATGTGCAATCTATATTTTTTTTTTCGAAATGAGTGTCGCATAAATTAATTTGTGATACCAAAAAATGTTTTGAAATAAGTGAAAAACCCGTTGCTAAAATTTACAAATTTAATAAAAAAATAGTTGGTTTATTTGAAAAGGTATTTTTAAATACGATTTTACACGCCTTGTTTTGTATTCTTGCTGTAGTTTGGTCCTGCTTGTTTGCGTGTGTGCGGCAAAAAGTGACAAAAAACGCCGCGTGACAACTGTGCAATCCAATTGGAATTCACGCGTGCACATATGTGCGCCATGTTTGTTTGAATTGCATTGCGGAAGCGGCAAAAAAAAAAAAAAAAGCATAAAGAAGAGCGAAAAAAACGGAAATAAAAGCCAATGGTAAAAAGTTCGACATACACAAAAAGAAAAAAATAATAGAAAAATAAACAGTGAAAGTGAACAGCTGCGGGTATTACTGCAGCAAATAACAAAAAACAACAACAAAACAAACTTCAAAAACAACAACAACAACTATAAAAGCACGCAAAGCGCAATAAATGCAAAAATTCGCGTTGATCAATTTTCAATGATAGTAGCAGCAACAAGGACAACAAGGATAACAACAACAGCTATGCGCGCAAATAAAGTAGGTGAACTTCACTTGACGTCAATTTGTTTGTTTATTTGTTTGTTTGCACTTTTCTTGCTCTACACAAACTCTCCTCCGCGTCCTGCGAGAATACTATCTGCTTTATTTGTGTGCTTATTTTTGTTTTTTTTTTTGCTTTAAATGGTAATTTTGTGTGAGTGTGTGTCCTGCTTCAATTTTGTAGCATTTTAGTTTAGTTTGTTTGGAGAAATTTAAACCCAACGACAATAAATATTATCATTAGGCAAAAAGTGCTTCCCCATTGAAGATCCTTGTATGAAAATCATATTTTCTGGCTAACTTTGAGTCACTGCATCCAAATTAGTAGCAAAATTTTTTTTAGCACAGCTTCTAGGAATTTGTTTATCGCCTATAACTCGAAATTTTTGATTCCGAGGCAAAGTAAACCTCAATTTTTTTTTTTTTTTTGAGACAGTTATACCATTAAATAATTCAGGAAACTTGAGAAAAAAAAAATTGAAATAAATTGGCAAAGCATACTTTTTTAAACTATTTAGTCTGAAGTTGTGACATTATTAGAATCACGCCAGCAACTGACTTCGAACCGTCGGTGTATAGAATTTTATAATTATTTTGTGAGTTTTTAAGCTCTTAAAATTTTTGCTATATTTCGGATGTGGTGTTAGTCTCAAGAGATGTGTACAGAAGCTGTAGAATGCGCAGGTTGTGATGATGCCTTTTTCGAGTTTGAAAGATGAACTTTGTAAAAGAAGTTTACTGCATTGTTCCATTGTTTTTTCTAGGCTTGAAGGAAGTTTGTGCTGTCCTTTAGCTTTTGCAATTTATTTTTTGTGAATTAGGCGACGTATTTGCCTTTTTGAAATCCATCTGCCGACTATCGAATAGCTTCCACTTCAGTTGAAGCCACCATAGACGGTTTAATATTATTTTATGCAGGACTTTTGAGATGCATGAATTGAGAAATATGGGACGGTAGGAGTTTATTGAAGATTTATCAATAAAGAATATGCTGACCTTAAATTGTTGGGGAATATAGTAGGTTGTTGTGTTGTGTTAGGCTTGGGGGTAGATGTTTTAGCATGGGGCTGCTCCTGGGGATTTTTCTTTCAGTTTATTATTTTCTAGGAGCATTGCTTCAGGCGATGAATTGTATGAAATTGTGTAAGTTGTGAAGATTTTATTTTGTTGGAAAATTTGATTGGAATTACTATCGTGTGATAGGTTTAGTGAGAATTGGAATTTTTGCTAGTAATGTTGATGTCTCAATTGAGGTTTTGCCATGCTCCATTTTTATTTACTTTTAAAATTACACAACTTTTGATACACAAAAATAACAAAATAAAGTCAAACTTTAGCTCAAATCATCATTATCCAAAAAAAAAAAAAAAATTGAATACATATTTATTAATGTATTATTTAAAAGTTATAATGAATTAAATATCGGAAATCAGTGACAAAAAACTTAATTTCCTTTTAAAGTCTTCAGTAAAAAAAATTTTAGTTTATTCAAAGCCTTCAATTGTTTGCGAATATTATTTTAAAGGTCTAAAGTAAACTGGTACATCATTATTGGAAGACTGTTGAATAGTATCCACCACTGAAGCCTCATCATTACATTCCATTTTGTTCGGATTTCATTCAATCTCCTCATTCACTGGCCAAGTGGTATAAATTTTGAGGTTATATTCGCTAAAAAAAAACACCAATTTAGTGGACTTTATTTTTTTTGTACGTCTATTGGGTTTGCCGGACAATTATCGACACACAGTAAAACCTTTCGCTTCACCAGTTTTGAAATCCATTCTTCTGAAAAATGCCAGTTTAAGTGGTTTTTCAAAGAGAATTTTGTTCAAAACTTCTTTGTGATGGCATTCTGTAGAAATCTTGTCGAACAAAGTATATGATGTATAAGTTCTTATATCACGAACTAGTATAAACTATTAAAAATGACACATATTCGCGGTTCAATCAGCTTATGAAGTGTCATATTGGTTTGATTTATACACTAAACTGTTCATATTTTGTTAAGCATTATTCAATTCAAACTCATTCAATACAAAAGTACAAGAGTTTAACAAATTTGAATTTAAGTGATAGACAAAAGAAGGCGTGGCAGAATACAAAACGTTAATATATTCTTGATCAGCATCGAGAGCTGTGTTTATATAGCTATGTCCGTCCGTAATATACCTGAAAGTATGAAAAACGTATCTTAGAAATTTTAAGTTTATCTATACCTGACGATAATCTTTAAATACTCGGTTGCGATTAGCACTTAAATACGTTCAGACATCAGCATTACCTCTTAAATTGTTCGTTAATGCTTTTGAATAAAATGTTTTGAAGATGCCTCAAGCGGAATGCAAAAAATGCTGTGGCAAAAGTTCGAACGTATGCAAAAGTGTTATTGTATAATAAAGTAGACAAATTTTAAATACAATAAAGCCATTTAAAATGAAAAGTAAATTTTGTTTTGTTTTTATTATTAGGCTTACAATATAATTTGTTAGCCTTGAATACGAGGTTCGAATAATTAACTTATTAATCAGAGACAATTATTTCGAATTCAGCTACATTTTGTGCTACTTATAACAGGACTCTCAAGAAAAGCGCACTGTGTATTATATGCATTTTTATGTAATCAATGACAAATTTTGTTGTTGCATTATACTCTTTTAAACCACAGTCATTGCTAGCAGCCACAATGATTGATGGCTAGCTTGATGGATAGTTTAGTTGCTTTATTTTTTATTTATTATTTTTTAATCAAGCAAACAACCAAAGTGGGCAATATTTATATTTCATTAATTTTCATTTAAATTAATTAATTATTTATTAAACGTCATGCGTGTTTATAATGAACAGCGACCTATAATAATTATACTTTCTTCATATTAAATATATTCAATCATATTTCTCAAAAACCTTTTAAAAATTAATGTCAAGCAATTATTTTGGTTTTAGGGATATTAATTGCTTTTAAGTTGAAATTTCAATATGTTAATATATAATGACATTGTTTTATTAATTATTGTTGACATTGCATAAATAATAAATTTGCTTCAAGTGATAGCTAAGTAAACTAACTTTTGAACGGCTTACAGTCCACTCATTTCCCTTAATTCTGATACATATTATTATTATTAAAATAACAAATATTTATATCCATTTATACCATTTAATTTCGTGAATTTAATGTGACAAGCTTTTCAGGTATTGATAGCGAAATTTCTATAATATTGAATTATGCCAATCGTATTTAGTTTTCTTTGTGTAACAATTTTTAAAAAAACTTTTAGCATTAACCTCTTTAAAATCCATGTGTGTACACAAGCAATTGCCATTTATCTATTGAAGATATTGCATGTGAAAACTTTTAAACGCATTCAAAGAGAAAAAAAATATTTAAGCTTCAACAATTCGGTTAAGTTGCCTTCAAGCGGGATTTATTGCATATCGACGTGTGCGGGTCATTCTGGCACTCAGTCGATTTTTATTTTTTTATCGTTGCATTGTCGTATATACTTATATATACTCGTACATATATATATATATATAGTATGTACAAAGCTGTTGATGTCCTTGTTTTAGACTTGCCTGTGCAGGAAATGAAACGCGTGCGTGCTGTGATTTAATGTTAATCGAAAATGCATAAATTAAATTCTTTTCTTTAGTTTATTTTAAATAGTTTTATTTTTTTAGGTTTTGTCATTCTTCTTCTAGACAGACTACATTATTCAGAGCTCCGGCGCTGACTAGCTGCTGCTGCTCTATTCAATCCCTTTGGTTTCCCCATGGTCATATATACAATAATTGGCTAGCTAAGGGTCATAAATTGTGCATTTATCAACATGCCAGCAACTTAGTTTCGGTGCTCTGTTCGTTGAAGTGTATAAAGTACTTGTTAAACTAAATTACTTTGCTGCTTAAATTTATCGTACCTATGCAAAATTTTTACAAAAAAAAAGACATTCTTAGAATTGAAATCAGTGCACAAAGAGAAATTTTAAGAGGGTATTAAAATTTAGCGATTATAATAAATTGAGCATTTTGCATACATACAACTTTTTTTGTATCTGAAGAGATGAAGTTTGTTGTCAATTGTCAAGTGGAAGTTTCGTTTAATAAAGGAATACAAAATACTTATGTGGAAGCTAGCTTTTTTCAGTATATAAGCAATATGCTACTTGACAATAATTTTTGCAATGTTGTTTGGGTTTATATGTCTGAGCGGCAATTTTTTTTTTTTCTTAAGAAAATTGCTTGGGTTTTTGTCAACATTTATCATTTTCTTCCATTTAAAAAATTAGTTATGAAGAGCTTCGTGTAAATTATTTGTAAAGAGGACTGGGGGAAACATGCCGGAAGATTAATGCCAATAGTATGTGCAGAATTCTGTATAATTACAGTCGCCGCCGATATGAAATTTAAACTTGTCATCCTGTTGTGCCAAAGTGAAGTTCAAAAGAGCAATGTATATAAATTTGGAGCGTTGGAAGTTTTATTTTATCATTTATTTGAATTAGAATTAACGGAAGCACCGTCTCAATGGAACGAGTGTTTGGTTAGCTGGAAAGCTCTCATTTATAGAGTAAAATATTTTCCAACAAAATTCCCCAAGCTTGATGCTTGCAATTGAAACCCCCATCAATGTTGCAATTATCGAATATATTTGTTAGTTTGCGAATGTCATCCGCAAGTTACTGCTTCTTCATGGGTTTAGCACGCCTGCTGTGAAAATAACATGAGTAAATGTTGATGGTTGACAAATCAATCAACAATTCAGATTTCTACGCAAATAACTTCAATGATTAATATTTGTGGGGGAGGTAGTAAGGCATTTGCTTTATTAGAATAGCTACCCACTTGAATTTGTACAGTCTACCTTAAGGGTGTTTAATTGAGACTGAACCTTTATATTGTAAAATAAAAAAACTATTTAATTATTTATTTAAAATGTTTTAAAAATCTGATTAGATATTTAAATTCATTAATTTCAAAACAAGGCCAAAGAAATATACTTTTAATTGTGAAAATCTGGTTTTCAGCTTGTCACATTCAATTATAAAAAAAAATAGAGTATAATTATTTTTGTGTAATCATACCAATTTAATATTATTAATGGGAATGAGTCAAGTGTGAACCATTGAAACTTTAGTTTTTTTTTAGTAATTTACAATTTATACAGCATCAACAATTAATAAACTTAATGTCCAACTGAATTGGATTGACCTTTTGTATGTGCAACTTAAAAACAATTATTTTTCTTAAAACCAATTAATTGCTAGACATAAATGTTTAAATGGCTTTTGATAAATGAAACCTAGTTTTAATGTGAAGAGAAATTAAATGTTATAGGTTGCTGTTCATTATAAACACGTATGACATTTAATAATTAATTAATTAGTTTAAAACAAAACTAATTAAATATATTTTTTTTCAACTTTTGTTGTTTGTTCAATTAAAAGGCAAAAAAAAAAAAACTAAAACAAATAAAATATCCAACAGAGTACCAAGCAGTAAGTATGGGTGCCAGCAATTGCTTTAGTTTGTAGGAGTGCAATGCAACAACAAAATACTAAGTTTACAAGAAAGCAGTGCAGGCAAATTTACAACGTATTTGTCATTAAATACTTAAAAGTTCATACGATACGTTTGTCTTGAGAGTCATCTTATAAGTAGTAACATTTGTAATGTTACACTTACCAAACTAATAAAAGTTTTAAGGTGAATTCAAAACGTTTGTCTTCGTAGCTCTTAAAAAAATACATATGTATTTGTCATTGAATTCAATCAATCATCGATCGATCAAGGACTCGTATAGAATATACTAAGTATTTATTATTTTTATTGTGTTTAAGTATAAACAAATGACTTTCTTTTGGCCCATTTTTCAATGTAGTAATATCTGTTGTTCCACTTACATAAGAAGCACTACATCTTCGTAAAATCAAAGATTAGCTAACTATGATAAGAATATTTAATTTTATTAGGCATTCCACTTAACATTCCGTATTGTTCTTTAGTTAAACAGCCTCCGTTCATCACTCTTATAACAAGCTGGTTTCAGTTCATTCATTAATCTATTTATATATTTTAAATATTTTCTAAATTATTTACTTCATTTGAAGTAAAGTTTCTTATTTTTAAGCATGACGTTAAATGCTTAGATACATCCTTTGGCTGCGCTAAATCCCTCACCGAATCATTCGATTCGTTGTACGTTCTACGACCTCTGTAGAAATTTTTCCATGGACCCAAGCAGGACCAGGTTAACCGTCCCCAATTGTGGAATTAAAACAATCAGGCATTGCATTTCACTCAGGCCTTAGGTAATGTTGTGCCAATTTTTGCACTGGGTTTGGTTTCAGATTCGGAAGCTTGAAAAGTAAAAAAAAGAAAAAGTAACCAAGTTGAATATTTCGGGCAAGAAAGTTTTTCTAATTTAATTTAAAATCATTTTTTTTACACTTATGCGTTCAGCCAGTTCTTTCAGGTTATGTCATAAATTTGAGCCAATAAGTCAAATTTGACTACGGATTTTAGACCCAGTAGGAAAAAATATATTGAACCTCACTATTATAGTTATCAGAAGAACAGCATTTTGCGATTTCAGTAAAATATTAAACAGAATTATTGGACTTTTTTGTGTTTGTATAGGTTTGACGCATGGCTCAAAGATAATATAACAAGAAATCTCTAAATCTCTAAACACGGGAGCATACTTGAATATATGTCGAATTTTGAATATACCAGAAATATTATACCAGACAGGACACTCGGTAGGTTATGTTTGGAACGATTCAAACTAATCAGATCAATAAATATATACTTTATGGGAAGTCTATAATATTATACAGACTCTATATATGTGAAGAGTATACAAAATAAAAAAGGTTTAAAGTTTTTTTATAATTAAAATGGAACAGAATACTCTTAAACCTTGTCTTTGGTTGGACGATGCTGCTAATTACTAACGCTTAGCAATTATGCTAAACAGTTGAGCTATATAGGCCTCAACTCATTATACCGATATAATCGTAGAATTTATACAATCTCAACTTTTATTAATGACAATTAATGTCAAACCTTCGTGGGCGATTCTCATAGAATCTTAATAAATATTATACAAAAATTGAATTCATTTAATTAAAATGTTTTTAATACAAATTAATAAACATTTTTCCATAGGAGCGGTACTTTCTAGTGGCCATATCGAAGACGTTCGAACTACTGTGTTGCTTATGCTTGCAAAAAAAGTCTACATAACAACTTTGAAACCAATATGTGAACGACAGGCGGACATATATAATTAAGAAGATAAATTTTATATTTCTCCCCTTTGACTTTTAGTATTTTGCAGAAATTCTAGTGCAACTCTTAGGTTGACATTCATTAAAAAGATGCTTAATAAGACTCAATAGAATAAATTTTAAGCTAAATATTAATCATTTGCTCAGTATTGTATAAATACTCTGAACACATAGGGTGAGCGAGTATATTAAGTTTGTGCAAACATATGTAACAACCAGAAGGAGGCACTCATAAAGTTTATATATTTTGGACGATGAAATAAACATGTTCATATGTCCGTCTGTCTTGTCGTAGGAACAACGATAGCTTGAAGACTATAACAGATAGAGCCTTAAAGCATGGCTTTTTAGACTCTCCTATTTCTTCTTCTTCTGATAACTAGTATTCTTCTTTAAGAAGTAAGTATCTGAACATTTCTGAGTTTTTATAGAACAAAATGTTATTAATTCGGCGTAACTTAAATTAATTCTAATCAAATATTCCATTTACCTAGGTACATATGGACCCATAAACCTATTCCAGCATACTTGTTTATCTTTTTATTAACAAGTATGAGAGTATTCAGCTCTAGCTATTTCTGTTTAATTTATTGTTGAATTTTTATTTTCGTTTTTCGCTATTAAAAGCAGCTTCTCATTAGCAACATCAAAGCCTCGCGGCTTGTTGCATATCATGTGTCAGAGCGATAACAGCAAAAACGACAGGCAGAATAAATAGATACATAAATAAATAAAATAAAAAATAAATGTCTTTATGCATATATCACTTAAAGACAAGTTAATTAAACAAGCCACCAAAGCACATTAATCACTAGGTCAACCAAAAAAAAAAAAAAAGCCAAACAAACCAAACAAGTAACGCCATAAAAGTAACTTAGAAGCTGAAGGGTCTTCCGGATAGTATATGCACGGCTAACTGAATGGTCGCTGGGCTATTAAATGTGCACATAAAAAATGTTGTCAGGTTTTATAGGCTTACACATGTACTTTTTTTTCGCACAGCTTCAAAAGGTGGTGTATGGGCGCGCTACACTTTTGTATATTTAATGCGTACATTTGATAAATGAGTGACATGTATAATATAATTTTTTTTTTTATAAATTTTATTTTATTTTGTGTTTTATTTTTTTCAAAAGAATGCCTTTAGGATATTTATTCATTTTGTTTGCGCTTGTGTCAAATTAATTGGCCTAATGCGCAACAGGAGTTGGCTTTATAGCATCAAATTCTTTAAAAATTAAGACATTTTAACAAAAACATTTCCCTCGCAAATATTTTACTTAGCAGCAGCGTTTCTTGCACAAAAAGTGTGGAAAATTATTTTCACTTTTTTTTTTCTTTCTTATTTTGACGCAATTTCTTTGCTTCGATTTTTGGCATTTTTGGCATTGCGCAGCGTGTTTGTGCGAGTATGTTAGATTGTGTTATGGTATGTGTGTGTGCATGTGTGTTTGTCTAACAAAAAAAAAAAAAATTTCAAATGGCTTTTCTTTCTACACAACATTCTTTTTTTATGCCTTTTGCTTTAGAAAATATTTTGCCGAATTTGAGAAGCGCCTGTAGCTATGCAACGAAAAAATCTACTTCAAGTGCTTTTAAGCTAATGGAAAAAAAATCACATAAAACTTAAATGGAAAATTGTCTTAAACTGTGCACGGGCGGCAAGTCTACACAAGTGATAAAAGCCTACCTGAGGTGTTGCGCAAAATTGAAGTTTAACTGTTTACTTTTAGCTTTGTTTAATGTTTGAAAGTTAAAAGGAATTTGAGAAATGTTAACCGAATCTAACTCTTGGTGGAACTATTGTCAGAAATGATTCTGAAATTTATGATTTTTATGAAAAATTTGATGAAATAGTATATTTTCATTTGCATAATTTGAATAATTTTCTGGAATTCAAAGCTCCTAAGGGTTTTTTCTAATAAATGAAATATTTTTTTTTTACATTTTAACACATCAAAGACATACATTTGACAAATATTTAATTATTCAGACGATGACACAAAAGTTTTTTCTGGCAAATGTTTACAGAATAAACCAGACTCATCAGCTTTATATAACTAATCATTGCACATTCCCAATTCGTTAATTTTTGCTTTTAGCTTTAACTTAAATGGATCCAACAATTCAGGCTGCGATGACAATTTTTCTCCAGATATTGCGAGAAGGCGAACACCGTATCTTTTTTCAAAACGCTGTAGCCAACCATCAGTTTCGATCTCTTTGATTTTTGAGCTTTTTCCATTCGCATTAATCAACGGTAGAGACATTTTTACATTTTAGGTAGCTCTGATACTCTCATTGTCTTCCTTTTTCTTGGTCGAGAAAAAGTGCTGTTGACGCACTTGAAAATTGTCTCTTCTTTCTTTCGAATTAGGCATATTGTTGATTTAGCAAAACTGTGTAGTTTGGCCAGGATCCTTGCACTTTGTGCCTTTAAGATAGTAAAAAATCACCGCCTTTTCATCTAGTTTAAAAAATATGCTTTTTTCGAACTCATGTTTACATAAGTTAATGAAGCAACCGTTCAGCGCCAGAGAAAAACATCAACTGACATAATTTTGTGCGACTAGAATACTACATACATATGCGAATCCTTAATTTGTTTACGAAACATGCATACATACATATATATTTGCATAAAAAGGATACTCCCAAAACTAAAAAAAAATTAAATCATAACATATTTATGCATTGTGAACGCAAACATATTGAATGTCTTGTTGTTCAACTTTTACAGCTTTCTGACTTTGACCCTTTCATACATAAAAGAAAAAAAATTACTTACAGACGAACATAGAACCTACTCCTTTTTCAAGTCGTTTAAAATAAGGTAAGCAGCTACCTCAATAGACCTGCGGCGCACTGATCACTTCTGATTCTATCTCCTTTGCATTTACTCTAGTTGTTTTGTGTTAGTCTTAGCCCATTCATTCAATATTTTTACCTGGTAGTATTTTGATAGTTAAGTATATTTCCTTTCCGTCGAATTTTGCGATGAAAATAGTTGAAATAAATTTTACTAAAGAAAATGTCCTATTAATGTATGTAGTAAGTTTTTTTTTTGAAAAATTTTAATTTTAGAGTAAAAACAGTCAAATTTCTACTCACATATTGATGAAATAAATCACCATGGGTACATTTAGTAGCGCGTTTTCTTTTATTCTATTATTATATTTATACTCTTCTTGATGGACAAGGTGTTGCAAGTTCTTAGTCTTTACTGCCAATCGAAATGTCACATATTGAAATTTCTCCATTCCTTGATCGTATGATAAACGATTCCTTGAAACCAGTCTCTTGTCTTCTCTCTTTATTGCTATCTTGTGATGGAACTTGCGAATTATGACCATTGCAAATCGTGCATATAACTGATAACTTTTATCAGGTCTTTCTTCATCCACATGCTATCTCACATTCCTTTTTGCATTTATAAGAAAAAAGATACAGCAATGTTTCCGGTTCGAGCGTAGTAACAGAAATTTTATTCCATTCTTTTTTGTTTTCCTTCCCCAGTGCTCTGCATTTAGGCTTGGAACGGATGTTTGATATCTACGTCATATTAATAAGGTAGATCTACAGCTTCGCCAACAAATATTACTGCATTAATTGTGGATGAATCGCTGATTATTGTATTTATTAGCGTATTCGCAATAATATGTCGGATTCCAAACTGACAATCGGGGATGATGTTCCTTTCATTCAAAATTCTTATTCTTTCGAATAAATTCGAGAATAATGGGAGTCAACTGATCGGTCTGTATGAGTCGAGCTATTCTTCGGGCTTTCCTGGTTTCATGAGTTCCTTTACTTTCGGAAAAAGAGAATATTGACGCAACCAATCCGTCAGCTTTTTCCCACGTCATTGTCACGATTAATACGAGAACTTCTTATTTCGAGATGCAGCTCAGAACTGGAAAAGCATTGTTGCGAAACTTACCACTCCTAAAGTCCACTTGGTGAGCACGCTCTCCATGACTTCTTACTTAGGAGTAAAGACATTTCATTGTACTCATCAAAGATTGCTCAATCTTCATATATGAAGAAATACCTAATCTAATTGTATCCTAATTTTTCTGCAGCTGTCATTCTTTCCTTCAAATCAAGTATATTTTGCAAATATATTCTAAGTGGAAAGATTTTGCATATAAGAAGTGTATATTGACGTAAAAATAAAGCAGCATTTTTTTCGATTGTGTCAAGACTTAAATCCAAATTGCCAATTGTTTTACAAGCGCCATTACCCGGAAATATTTCATCTCAAATTTTTCTCCGCAAATTCTTTGTAGTATTATTCTTGGCGCACCACAAGTACAGTGACCTTTCATATATGTACTGAATTCTTTCTAGTTCTGCTCTGTGAATTCTATTGATTCCAGGACAATTTAAGCAATTGAAAGACCACACACTTTCACTCACACATTCACGCATATCCTGCAATATTTTTTTCAATTGAATTCAATGTGGAAATGTTGTCGAAGAGCTCTTTCTATCTGCTTGCAGTCATCATGTATCCAATCGATTACATGAACGACAATAATAAATGAAATCGTCAGAGTCTTAATTTGATGTCCGTAGAAGGAAATGAATTCCCGCCGTACCTTCTGCTGTTCTTTCAATATTTGACTTACGAGAAATCTTCATTCGTTTTTCTCCACTTCAATCACTACACTTCCTTTGCAATGGATGAGTTGTACGTGAGTTTCGCGACATTTTTATAAAAATGCCGAATAAAATCAAATAACAATTACATGTCTTGAACGAGTTCTGCAGGACGTTTTGAGTGATTTGCCAAATGGTAAGTTACTAATAAATAATACCTTAATATACCGCATATATGCGATATATTAAGCTAAGCCAACACTTCCTGTATACTAAATCTAAATCCTTGCTACTTATTGCCAAAATATTTTTTGCTATCTTTCATCTCTAATTGATTTTATTGATTTTATCCTGCCATTTCATTTCTTTTTGTCACTGCGAAAAGATGTTGTTTCTACAAGAAAAAGCCAGTCATTGCAAGCAAATATCAAACATCGAATAAGAAAGCGTGACGGCGTGTTTTATATTTTACATTTAACCCAGAGCGAACAGCCTTGAATATATTGTAATTAGTTAATTTAATTTGCAAAAAAAATTATACTCTTTAAATAAAATAATGCTGCATAAATCGTCTGCATATATGTATATATAAGAAATATATATTTATATAAACTCAACTACACATGCCATCACTTATAACGCTTGACAGATTTGCATTTGACATTTTGAATGACATTTTGAAGAACAGAAAATTAATTAAGCAATAATTGGAACATATTCCTCTTACAACATATTTTTTTGCACTCACACTTGAAAAAGGTTTTAAGTATAAACTCGAGTATGTATTTTTATGTACACTTAGAAGCCTTTTAAAAATAACCATTAGACGCTTTTTAAGATACATTTAATTTAATGCTACTAATGAGCGCAAAGTAAATGAACAAATAGCAGCTTGAATTTCAATTAAAATTGCTCATACGCCCAGGTGGTAGATTTTACAGAAATACTTGCAGGTGGCTAAACCAAGACCGAAAGTTGTGGGTTTGTGTTTATATTTCTATAGAAATACAAGCACAATTTAAGAGCTTATTTTATATAGAAATTTATAATGATGCCTTTGCAGAAATATAGAAAAAGCTACTAAAGAATACTTTTTAACAAAACCACTTCGCCAAAACCGAAATAATATCTTAATGAGCACGAATTTCGT
This sequence comes from Leucophenga maculata, assembly GCA_035044805.1. NCBI lineage: Eukaryota > Metazoa > Arthropoda > Insecta > Diptera > Drosophilidae > Leucophenga > Leucophenga maculata. Next base: position 224,127 of record JAWNNP010001732.1, on the reverse strand, counting down.
ACAGCTTGCATAGTTTGTATTGTAAATAAATTGCTAATTAATTCGTAGCATCTTTTGGTAAAACTTAAGCGATTCAGTTGAATTTTGAGCTGTGAAAATTGCAGCCACTCTACTGAAGTATACTGCGAATTGGATTCCTCGAATTAAATGCATCAAACGAGAAAGTAAAATGTAAACGCATTGAATGCTTTTTGTATTGACATTTCTGTGGTAACTTCTTTAGTTTAAAAGAAAAATTTTAGTTTTTAATTGCATTGAACTGTATTAAAGTATTGATTGTGACTATGTATATTTTTGTTGAGTCATACCCGAAGTCTAAGAATGCAAGAAACTCTTTGTTTGCAGAAAGTATAGGCAATCAAAACATGCAGTTTTTTTTTCTATATAAGTAAATAGGAGATTAGCGCCTTCTTCTTCTTCTTCTTCTTCTTCTTAAAATTTGCTTTGATGCTCTTATGCATTCCAATTCGCTCTTGAATGAAGATATCGATGCAACGTCGAATTTCTTACGTAGCAGAGAGTACCAGTAATCTGTCTAAGAGCACGATTTTGGAGCACCTGCATACGGTTACAATTTTTCTGTGACGCCATGATTGCATGTCCCCTCATGTAGTCGTCTATCGAATGCCTGCTGCATGTCGAAATAATATACCGTATTGCAATACTCAAGTTTATCAAAAGCTTGCAAGATATGCTGTGCAACTCTGTATACTGGCTCGATTGTGCCACGGCCTGCCCTAAATCCAAACTGGTGATCTGGATCTATGAACTATTTCAGTCCGCCAGCAATCAGTGTCTCCGATAAAGCATTTGATAATGAAAGCAAATAACTAATTGCTCGGTATGACTTAGGGTCATCCTCCAGCTTAGCTGGCTTGCAAATCTTATAGACTTCTGCTTTATTCCACTGGGCCAGGAAGAATTGAAGCCTCAACGTATTGTTGGCAATTAACACGATTTAGATGAAATAAAATAGAGTCTTGTCGGCAAGTCTTTGTCAAAAGTGTCTATTTCTCGAGCCTGGATAGGCCGGTCGAGGATGGTGGTTCTGGAACGGCGTTTTGAAGCTTTCGAGAGTCTCTTTCAACTGCGCCTAAAAGCCAACCTCATGTGTAATGAATCTGTCATCCATATGGTGGGCTAAAGCATTTGCCTACTCCTTTATAATTTGGCCAAGTCCACAACCAGTGCATCGGATCGGCAACTGTCTAGAAGGTTGATTCTTGAGCAACGTCTATGGTGAAGTCCATAGTTGCCAAATGTTGCTCAAAGAAATCGCTCCTCAGTTGCTATAACACATTCCATAGTTGTTATGCGAATTGGTTCTACAAAAAAAGGTTCCTACACTCAAAAAAAAAAATTGTTCCTAAAATTTAGGAATCATTACCTAAAAAAAAAATTTTTTTAAGGTAAAATTTTGCCTAAAAATTAATTTTATGATCTAAATTAAAACATTTTTTCCTAATATTTTAGGTAATTTTTTTTTTTTGAGTGTACGGGTACTTTATTCGGATTAATTTCTTCTTGTTGTTAGAAGCTCCGTAGATTTTGTATTGTGGTAAAGGCCATTACTGGCAGACTCAAAAGAGGGCGAAGGAGTGGCAATGGCAGCATTATGGATATTTCTGCTAGGAATATCGTCCACAATCTCAATGGCTATACCTGAATGCAGAATGTAGTTCTCCAGATACGATTTACCATGAAACATTGTAAAATCTGTGGAAGGTGTATGAATTGGCGCATAAGAGTATCTGTTTGAAGCCCCGGTAGCGAGTATTTTATCCTCAATAGTGGGTATTTCTTCATCTAACTCCCGCGCTCTTCGAGCTCACCCAAGAGCCAATATGGGGCATTCCAATTCTTATAAACATCCTTTCGTTTATCATGTTACAGAGAGGCAGTAGTTAGTACGAATGTTCATGTCAATGAGCCCTGAGGCAACTGAGCAGACTTTTGTAAATTACACGTCTCGAAGATTCATTGAGGGAAACGGCAAAGAGAGTTCTTCACCAATACCGTTGCTCGTCCACAACACCGCTATTGCCAGAGGGCTTATATGCTCGTAGAAGGCGGCCAGATTGGTGTGTCTTTTAATTAGTCGGATGTTCAAGGCATTGGCATTAATGGACCTTTGTCAGATGATCGGAGTTTAAGCCCCAGTTTTCTTATATACTGACTACGAAATCGATGCTCTTCAGTTGTTGTATGAGTGCGCTCATAAGAGTAACTGTTTGGAAGCACTGTAGCAAGTATTTTAGTCTCAATAGTGGATATGGCTTCAGTTAACTCCCGCCCTCTTCGAGAATTGTATTTATCACAGCAGAGCCAATATCGTGCATTCCAATCACGCCCAATCAAATATCTTTCGCCAGAGGAAAATATGTCTGTAAATTGTCTTTCGTTTATTCTGTTCCAAGTAGGACATAAAATAATACTAATATCTATGTAACCGTTGCTCCGAGGCAACTTTCACTGCAGACATTGGTAAATTGCGCGTCTCCTAAACCCTTTGAGCGAAGTGGCGAAGAGAGTTCTTCACCACAAATATCGCTGCTCTCTATTACTATTATTTGCTGTCTTATCCGTATACCTGAAATGTATCTCCACGGCTAAGCCTTATGTCAGACAATACAAAAAGTCAATGCCCTAGACTACCTAAGCGGTGAATATCATTCTCTCTTCCTTGCTGATATAAACCCACATTCCTCATTTTTGCCAGTTCATAAGCTCTCTCCAACTTTGCAGCGAAAATTTATACAAGTTATTGCAGTGATTCCGGTCACAGTTCTTCAGCCTTGCTAAACATATTCAAGAAATAATTTTTCATATATTATCCTAATGGATGGGTTTTTGAACACAATACATTATTGAGCAAAAATTGTATCCGTATCGTATCACCTGTAAGTGGAACATTCTATATTTTTAAGGTGTCATATGAAAAGGGCAATGAAATAAATAGGATTCACTAGTAAAATAGCTTCATAAAAAAAATAACAGAATAATTTTATTTAAAGCTTACGCCAGAGCTAGTAAGCTTTAAATAAAATTTGTCTTTTATTACAGAAAAGTTAAACAAATTTTATTTTCTTAAAAATAATTTATAACGGGTGCGCCATATCGAGCTTCGGTATGAAAATATTGAATAACTTTGGAAAAAAACAAAAGTTCATGGAAAATGTTTTATGTTTATTTCGATTGATCCTTTACAATTCATTTGAGTTAGTTTTTGAATACAATATCAACCAAATAGCCACCTTTGTTCTTGATGGCAAAAAGTGTCCTTTTTCGAGCATTTTCCTTGACTTTCTCGAGCATATCGGTGCGAATACTCTCCTTGAGCTCTGTGATGGTCTTGGGCTTGCTCATGTACACTTTGCTCTTCAGATAACCCCACAAAAAGAAGTCCGGCGGGGTCAAATCCGGCAAACGCGGCGGCCAGTTAATATCGCCTCTTTTTTACACAACGCGTCCAGGGAATTTTCGCTGCAAAAACTCCATTGTATCGATTGCTGTGTGACATGGGGCTCCGTCCTGTTGAAACCAGAAGTTTTCGAGACCCTTTCGACGCATCTCCGGGCACACAATGTGCGCCAGCATCCACCGATATCGCTTGCCGTCGACTGTTTCGCCTTTTTTGAAGAAGTAAAGGCCGATGATGGTTGAGGCACAAACATGGCTCAAATTGTACTGACTTGACGTTTCCAAAACGTTCCTACACAAGGCAATCGCTTCACGAACGTCAAAGCTATTCAGTGTTTCTATACCGAAGCTCGATATGGCGCACCCTGTAAATTTTTTTGCCATTTCTTTTTCCATACTTTTATTTACTTATTTTTTAAAAAATATTTATTTGTTCTTATTTTTTGTAACCTTTAAATAAAATACAATTTTGATAGAATATCTGCGTATGGCATATTCAGACAATGTATGACGCGCTCACTTTAAATGGTTTAAACTTTGATAAAATTTTTACAAAATAAAAACTGTTAGTATTTCAATGTAACTCCAATTAGATTTGTCCAAAATGTTGCATACACTATGCCATATAAACACTTTGATACACAAAAATAAAGCCTGAATTGTTGCATTTTTTTGCAAAAATTTTTAACATACAAAATTCATAAATAAAATATGTAATAAAACGAATTTTTGGCTCAACTCGCTGTGCATAGTAGAATGTGTTACAAATCCAATTAAAATGTTAATTTTTATGTAAACAATAGCAAAATATAATTTTATGCATGTTGAGCAATTATTACACCAACAAAGACATATATATACATATATATATATATGCCAATATATGCATATCAACAATTATGCAATACAGAGCGCAGTCAATGCGTGTGAGAAATTGCTGTCGCCATTGGCATGCATTGCAGTACAAATGTTATGCACAAAACAATGCAAATCAAATCATGTATATATATCTAGAAGTAAAATATTGTATGTATATGTAGCATATATATACGAGGGTAGTAGCAGAAGATGTTGTATTTTGTGCCAACTGCATTTTAAAGCCACTTAAAATAGCCATGAAAGGCGAACAGCAAGAAGCAATTTCAACTTCTATAATAGATGTCCATAAATTGAAGTTCAATTATAGCTGTTATATCAAATACTGCTTTAAAAACTACCAGCGACATCTTACATTAGTTCGGCTTCTTTTCGCATTACCCTCGTATGCACTCTGGGAGCGTAACCACTGAACAAATAAACATAATGACGATAATGATGCCACATTAACACGATTGCTGACGCAATTGTTTTTGTGCATAATGCTAATTAGCTGCAGTTCAAAATATTAGTAGAATCTGCCCAAAACGATTATAATCAATACACATTTGTGTTAAATTGCCATATTAGTGTTGCTCGGAGTTTGTTTGTAATTGAATGCTCTTTTGTTGGCTTCTGATGTAATTGCGATGCACTTACAATAACAACAAATCATGCCACTAAGCTGAGTATTGCAAAATTAAGCTAAGAGTTATTAGGATTAGTCAAAAATATATTAATTAAGCAACTGAGATTGAAATTCGAATTAGGGTCATACTATTAAAAACTGTCTGAAACCACTCAATTGTGCTAAATGTGGCCAAGATCATTGCACCAGGGAATGCATGAGGCCTAATGATGTGACTTTCCCTTGTGTTCATTGCGCTGGAAACCATTAAGCTCTAAAGGACGCAAACGGTGTAAAGAGTTCCTTTCGCAATGTTTGCATTAAAAGTTTTAATAAGGAATGCCAATGACATTGCCGGAAAAGCCTAAAATGTTGAGACAATTGCGCACAATAACAACATTAACAATCTTCTGTAGTCAACAAAAAGGCTTAGGCGTGGAGACACATTTCATGTTTACGGATACGCCTTCTACGAGCATATAAGCCCTCTGGCAATAGGCGGTGTTGTGGACGAGCAGCGGTATTGGTGAAGAGCTCTCTTTGGATTTTCCCTCAATGGATCTTGGCGATGTGTATTTACAAATGTCTGCTGTGAAAGTTGCCTCAGTGCTCGGTGACATGATTATTCGTACTAACTACTGCCTCTCTGTAATATGATAAACGAAAGGAAGTTTACAGGCATATTTCGTACTCTGGTCAAAGGTTTCTGATTGGTAGTGATTGGAATGACCGATATTGGTTATGGGGTGAGCTCAAAGAGCGCGGGAGTTAGGTAAAGCCATACCCATTATTGAGGATAAAATACTCGCTACCGGGGCTCCAAATAGTTACTCTTATGCGCCCACTCAAACACCTAACACAGATTTTACAATGCATCATGGTAAACCGCATCTGAAGAACTCCCTTCTGCATTCAGGGCAAACCATTGAGACTGTGGTCAATATTCAGAGCAGAAATATCCAAAGTGCTGCCGGTGCCATACCTTTTGCGCCAGGGGGCTTCCAACAACGAAAAGACGTCTCTGAAAAAGAGTTATTCGAACAAAGAACCCTTGGGAACCTACTTTGTGAAACCGAGTCGCAAAACAACTATAAAATGTTTTATAGAGACTGAGGAGCGATTTCTTTGAGCAACATTTTGCAACTATGGACTACGCCATAGACGTCGCTCAAGAAACAACCATTTAGACAGTCGCCGATACCCTGGATATCCTGGTGGAGGACTTGCAAAAAGTGCAAACAATGTAGGCAAATGCTTTAGCCCTAACTAACTTAAAAGTCTCGGCCCATCAACGATTTGCAGGGAAGCAAATTATCTCTTAATATAAGCAAATTAATTTTTTTTTTCTTACTGTCCAAATTAATTCCAAGCGTAATACGTCTTCAATTTCCCTCAGTCGTCTTCTTCATGTACGAAATCTTACTCTCCTTAGATTGTCTTATTAAACTACATGGGCTACCGCTAACAAAGAGTGCATCAATGTGGACTATTAATATTATCTACTTCGAAAGCAACACACAACCTCTTACACAATGCATTGTTGTCTTCGTTGGGCACTTCTTACATCGATGTCCCATCTGACATGAATCTCTTAGACGTATTGGTTGCGAACTTACTTTTGCGAAATGTCCCATATCGGAGCTATTGTAGCAACGTACTTCATTAGTAACACTAGGTTTTGACATCTTCTGTGGATCTTCAGTTTTCCTTATAAGCTTCTTGTTGCATATTCTTTTAGTTTGTTTTTAGTTCATATTCGTTTCTGAAACTTAGTGTCACCATTGAAACATCTTCGATATATAATATATTGAAGAAGCTCATTTGGTGCCTTACGTGATATTTCCTGCATATATAACACACTTGCGCGACTGAAGTTTTTTCAACGTTATTTAAAATAACTGGGTGTTTGAATTCACGCATCAAGTAAGTTCAGTTCTTTCCATAGGTCCGTTTGTGCGCTTCCTCTTAATAATTTGCGCGTCTACAAAAATTTGTCGTCGGCGTCATCTGCTAAAGAAAAGGTTGTGAATCTATATTTCAAATGCGCCGCGAAGATGTTGGTCTGCTTCAAATCTGTCTTTGTAATCTTGCCATTTGGAGTTTAATACTGTAACTTGTCGAAAAGTCTGTCATTTGGTTGCCCTATTTGCTTTCCACAGTGATTGGCGTCAGCAGTGCAGTCCATTTGCCTGCTGAGGTTAAGGCTCGGACGTGTAAGTGCGGGCTAATGCTACTGCTTTGTGCACGTTTTGTGTAAAAATATGGACAGCCTCTTCAATATCGTCCCCTAAAACCATATCGGTGTTCAGATTGATTGTAGCCTCTATGTGTCTTTGGAACGCAGCCATGTCCGAGTGTCTTGGCAGGAGTGTCGTTCTTCTCGGCAGGCTGGTGGGGGCCGTGGTATACGTTGCTATAAGAGCCAGGGGTTCAGAATGCTAGTTCCAGGAATCGACTATGCTAAGCAGCGACTTAGAAACACCACTATACAGCGCAAAGTCGAGTTATGACACAGTACCTCCTCTTCTGGAAAGGTGGCGAGTGGAGGAGCCGAAAGCTATATACTTCAATGTTGCCTGAAGAGATATTGTTAGCTAGCTCCAGTCCTCGGCGATTTGCCGTACAATCGCCCCAGAGTCAATGCTTCGAGTTCTAATCGCCTCCGATGAGATAGCGACTCCCTGCCAAGTTCTGGATGTTGGAGAAATCTACAACGATTAGGTGAATCGGCGCTGGAGTCGATGTGGCGTGGAAATATCGCCTTGTGGAAAGTGAGCAAGGTCCGATCTAACCAGGATTGGTACTCCTCCTATTCGGTCTCCTATTTGGATCTGGTTGGACGCAAACGAGCAGAATCTGTGAATCTTTGGGGCAATACCATGCTCCAGCTTGGTTTCATTTAGTAAAAGAATGTTTATTTGATGATGAAAGACGAGGTGTTCCAGCTCGTTCATCTTGTTCGATATGCCATTGGCATTCCAAATTAGTATTTTGAGGTCACTCATTTTGTCATGAATGCCGCATTAAAGGTCGCTAGGTCTTGCTGCTGCGTCTGCATGAGCATGCTCAGCATATCCGTCATGCTTTGGATTGCTGTTCAGATATCGTTTTGCTTGTTTTCTTGCTGTGAGGGCTCGAAATACTGCTGCTGTTGTTGTTGGTAACATTGTTGTTGCTGTAAATTTAAGCGATCTTGAGCAGAATGGTTGAACGATTGTGTCGGTTTGATTATTACGCCCTTCTTCAGTAAGGCTTATTGTGCCCAAAACATTTGTAGTTTGCTGGGTGCTGCTCCTTACAGTGCACACAGGTTGCCGACTCTGAGCGTGCCCTAATGCAGACCTGTGTGCGCCACTGCACTTAACGCACACTTCTTCCATACGGAAGGACTTGTTGGCAGTGGTAGCACTGTGCGATTGCACAATGATTTTATATTGAGCACGTCCTGGTTGTTTTTTGATGGGGTTTCCAGTTCTTCTTTTTTTTTTTTTTGTGATTGTATACATAGCTCACTGTGTGACCAAGTTCGCCAAGCTTGGTCACAATATTGCGGTGCAAGGTGGCGTAATGCTAGCCCAATAAAATATCTCACATGGATCAAGATACAAGTTTAAGGTCAACCTCAAGTATAGGGTCGAGTACACTCGGTTGTGTGGTTCTTTGTATATAATACAATTAAATACTTGATTTGTTTTCAATGTAATATTGAATGTAAGCATGATGGTAACCCTTAAATCGATAACTACTGGCTGCTTCAACGATAACTGAAATCTTTGTAATCGATTTGAATACACTCGAAATTAAGAACATCAACAACGAATTTGCAGTTCAAAACGTATCAAAATGACAAACAATGCTGATAATTTTTTAAAAAAGTTAATAAGACACTTTAATATTCTACCAACTACTCCAATAATTATTAATAATAAAATACAGAGCATAGCTCTTAAATACACACAACTGAAATCAATTAGTGTAGATGTGCAACAGTTTTTTTTTATATTTTTACTTTCATCATTGTATGTATATAACAAATTAAATTAAATTATATAGTAATAAACACAAATTACTAAATATTTAATTAATTTTCAGATGGCAAGCAATGTGCGACTAAAGTGCGATAATTTATAATGAGTTCATTGTTGCTATGGATTGATTAATTATGCAACTGAAAATGCATGCAACAGAGCAATGCAAATGGAGCTATCTACAACACCAAAGTATAATTAATTCATGCAGCCGAATATTTTGCAAATGACAAGCAGCAATTTAAAAAAGGACATTTGTTAATTAAACGAACAAAAATTACAATAATTACATAAATATACATTGATATAAAACAGCGCAACAAAATGTCTTTACACTGTGCCACCAGGATAAACGGAAGTACACGTACAGGATGTACAATTGTTACAGGATACGGTGTAGGTGGAGCAAGGACAACAACAACAAAAGCTGCATTGCTGCTTATGTTGCTAACAGCAACATCAATGACACAAACAACAACAACAACAACAGCAGCAACACTTGCAGCAATCAACGACGATGGAACAACATTAATTTCAACTAAATCTGAACAGCAACAATTTGATTCGAACAACATTAAATCAATATGTAAGTAAAATTTCATTTGAATTTATCTATGCCATGGCTTAATTTCATTTCAATGTACAAAAACTAAGCACATACAAATAAATAAATCTGAATAATAATATTTGCGAGAGAATTACTAAGCGTTGATTGCATAGTAAGCATAGCAAGTATCTATTGATTGTATGTATGCATTTATTACACAGCCAAATGCATATGCAATAATTAAAATTAGTTCTATCAGAAATAGCAAGTGCAAGTGTGCATACATATTTTATAGCAGACGCTATTTAGTTACTTAAATATGCATAGCTTTGTTTGAGGATTATGTTTACGAAAAGGATTTTCTTTTAATGAAATTTGATGTTTGGTCAATTTCTCGAAATAAATGTTTTATATTTGCAACGATTATTGCACACATACATAGGTCGTTGTAGTTGTGGCTTGATGCATTTAATTGCAATTTGATTGTCTTGTAATTTCAGTTTTCATTATGCAAAATTTACTTTGTTAGCACTGAACTGAAAATTATATGCAAATTATTAACAAGCATTCGAATGCACAATTTCAGTCGGTTAGTAACTTTAAACTAGAATGTTTGCATTAGCATAATTTCGGAATAAACTGCAGTCGAATGCAAAAAAATAATAAAAGAGTTGAGGTAAAGATTTGAAGCTTCAATGGAGCTTACCAACTCAGAAGTCTGTGAAATATATAGAAAGCTTTTGCAGATGTATAGAAATATTTTTTAGTGAATTTATAGTCTTGAGGCTTTTCGAAAACAGTGCGGCTTAAGGATTATTTTATGCATAATGATTGCTAGTCGAATGGACTATAAGATACGCTGTATATAGGCTATGTGTCCTCGTTAGGCCATTTAGTAGCCTTAATAAAATGTGTAATGTTGATTTTCCGATTAATTTTCAGTTGTTAGGAGCAAACAAATGTGATAGACATGTTTGTGTGATAGTGAAAAGCCGATAAAGAAAAATGCATAAAGTAAAAGTTTCTTATGGCCGATAAATTTTCTTTAAGCACATTATATAGTGAAAAGATGGTTCTACAAACAAAATGAAGGCTCGCCAACCTTTAGAATATTATGTACAAAATTATACTTCAACAATAAATAAGAAATTTATTTTACCCTTTGGTAATGCAATTAGAAAAGGAAACCTAACTGAAATAAAACATTTTAGACAAATTAAAATCGAATTCATAATTCAAATAAGTATGTATAAAACCATTCAATTGGAGTTACAGCTCTTCTGTCCATGAGTTTGTCAGCTATTGAGACTCTTTTATTACTTGCATCCAGAGTGCAGACGAGAAGCGTTCCGGTAAGTCTTAAACCACTTGCATCAACTTCCTCTTCGTCGAGCCAACCGACAAACTCACAAGAAATGGTGAAAACTTGCATAATCCTTCGTCTAGATGACTAGATACCATGAGCATGCTTAGCAAGTATCTCTCCAGAATGCTGAAAATTGCGTTTTTCCAAATCATTATCAATAGTAATTCATTTCTTGCTGAGATGAGAACCAAAATGTTCTTGCGGAAGGCTAACGCTTGACAGTTGTTTACTCAGAGGACCATGCGTCGTTCAATTCGGTTTTATGTGCTCAGCCCAGGACAGGGTGTCCAAGTTGTATTTTTTGAAATGTTGAATAGCAAAATTTTTGGGTTTCCAACAATGCGGGATCCGTACACCATTTCAAAGATGATAATAACTGCATTCTTTGAGTTCGATTCTGTCATTATTAAGGACCTGAATACAGACACAACCCAGCCATGGCCAGGTAAGAGTACTCTGTATTCCATACGCACTAATGAGTGCTACAACTTTTTACTGCTGGTAAACCTATTAGTACACGTGCCTTATCGTCTTGAGAGATTAAAAGTACTTGCTGCGGTCCCAGAAGCGACGTGCGAGATTGTAAGTATTTGATTGTAGCAGTGCAGAATTTCCCGTCCTTATGCTTTTTATGCATCTCGGTCTGTGGTTTTGCTCTTGGGTATTAAAAACGCGTGGTATTAAATGAAGATATGTGCCGCTTCTAGAAATTTGGAATCGCACCAACATTAACCTCTCATGCAGGTCGGAAAGAGTGAGACAACATCTAATCATTTCTGTTCGGCGAAGTTCATCAGCATAATGACCACCAGGAGAGTAGATTCCGAGTTAGAGTTGCTCTGGCAATTCAGAATCAGAGCCATTATAGACCAAGAACAGCTGATGATGGAAATTTCTCTCTTTTGAGGAGATTGCAGTATGACCTCACTTTAAAAAAAAAAAATTGCATAAACGAGAAGGGTTATCAAGTTGGGAGAATTTAATTTTTTAGTTATGAATAAAAAAAACCTGCTACGTAACACGTTGTTTGAAACCTCTTCCTACCCCCTTGTAACGCATCGTAACGTTTTACAAGACCCCCTCCCACCAAATTGCGTTAAGTAATACTAGAACGCCCCCACAACTATGTATAGTAAAATAGTTCGAAAGGTTGTTTTCTTAACTGACTAATGTGAGAAACATTCAAATTCAGAGATGAATAGTTTTAATACGAGGGTAGTTTGAAGAATCAGTAACATTTTTGAATAAAAGATTTGTACTTCGGCAATTAAGTGTTTTATGTCTCAACACTGTCTCCTTTTAGCTTAATATATTTAGTCCAGTGATTTCCAATTTGTGTTTTTTTATCTTTCAAGACCCTCAACATATAAAGGAACTCTGTAAATTGTATATTTTTTATGAATCCCAATAAAATATTTCATTATTGTTCCAAATCAGCATACTAAAATAGGTGCTACCCCTACAAAATATCAACTTGATATAGACATGTCCGCCTTTCTGGCTATAAACACCAAGAACTTGGAGTCTATAAAATAAAGAGCTTTCACTTTTGTATGTTTAATATCTTTTACATCTTTAGATAGATAGTGTTTAATGAAGGTGCCAACTATAGGTGCTAGTACCCATAAAAACCTTTCTGAATTATTGAATGCACAAATGAAATATGCCATATAGGTTCATATCGGACCACTGGAATTGGTAGCTCCCATAGGAAGCATTCCCCTTTCATGGGGTTTGTAAGCAAAATATTTTCCTGTGGTTTAGTTAAGTTTGCATTGATAAGTTTGGTTTATCTTATTGCAATAAAATATCCAACATGGATTTAAATATATACCAAATATATATCTAATAAAAATTTTAAGATTCAATGTTGCAACAGGGTATCTCAAAGACGCACACACTCAACTGCTGCATTTTTTCTTGTTACTATTTCTACGAGGTGTATTTACTTGATAATTTAATGTGTCGCATATTCTATTCATTCTTATCTCATCTTGACCCGCAGATGTCTAAAATCTGCTGACTTGAGATTTTGCGGAAGAAAAAAAATTATTTTGTAATCATTTGATAGATAGTTCGGAACTCTGTACGTATATATATATATATATATATATATATATATTTTCCATTGATTATTAATATGATTAATTAATAAAAATCATTTGTCAATGCATTTTTCGACATATAAAAAAGTGAGTTATAATTATTGTTTTCAATGGTGTTAAATCTTTGAAAACTATACATTTTTTGATTCCTTTTTAAATAAAAATAAAAATTTAAAAAATATTGCAAAACTACTTGCGTTGAAGTGGCCTTGAAGATTTTTTTATCTTACAAATACAATATACGATATTCTATCTAAATACACTTCACAACTATTTATTTATTTGATTTATTGTTTTTTCAGCCATGAATCAAAATAAACAAACAACTAATAATAAAAGCCATTTGCAAATAATAAATAGAAAATATTTTCTATATTGTTGAAATGGTTGCACTTTTCGACAGTTTTTCAATATGCAGTGCTCGAGAAATGCAATTGAAAAAATCGTTGATAAATATTTAAAATGCAATATTTTTTGTGCTTGATAAATGCTGCGAACAAATTGAATATATTTTTGAAACAATATTTTATTAAAATTTTTCACCATTTATTTATTAACGCACTTACCAACTGACAGCAAATTTGAAGGAAAAACATGAAAAAAAAAACGATGCAGTCGTGTGTGATCGACTTTGAGATACGCTGTAAAACTGTATATCACAGAAAATAGCAAAACTCATAAAAAATTTAAATGGCGTAGGATTGATTAAGCAGTTGGTACATGTATTGAATACTAGTTACATAAAGAATAGATAGATGCTTCTAAATCAGCGGTCGGCACACGCCATGCACCGCGCATAGGGATATGCTCTGAATTAGTTGCTGTTGATGCTTTACCACGCTGTGTAACTTTAACGTCACTGGCTTGACGTCTGTTATCAAAATTTTACTCAATCTTCCTTCTCGACTTTTGATGCTAAGAGTATTTTCAGTTGGCATATCCGAAAAAAAAAAATCATAGATGTAACAGGTAGTATGTAGCGAAGCAGACACGAAGTAGATAAGTCCATCTGTCTGGCTGTCCGTATAAAAATCTAAAACTAAGAAACTATAAAAGATAAAGCTTTTAAGTTTGGAGATTTTTATACTTCAACTCCTTCTTCATATCACTTGTATTTAATGAACATGATAACTCCATTCTTGCTTAAGGGCGTGTTAACTCTTTCCATGTTTATTGATGCTGATAATTTTGCTAGAAACACTAAATTTGGTCTACCCAATATTAATTTTTATAAAATATAGCCGCCATACAAATCTGTCGCAGTTGTCTGGTTTTTTTTTTTTAATCAGCTAAAGTCCATTTTTTAAATCAGCTAAAGTCGCCGCATTTGATATACTTTGCGCTAACCCTAATCATCCAGATCGGACTACTAAAGAAGTCAAAACAAATTCTATAAAAAAATGCCCTACTTTCTTAATTTTTGAAGGAAAAATATTCTTTTCGTATTAATTTTGATAAAAGTTGCCAATTTGTTTTACTTAAAAACTAATGAATTGTTGCATATCAGAACATTGGAATGGGTAGCCCCCATACAAATCGTTGTCTCTTTCTATGTGTTTTATAAGAACAACATTTTTCTGTGAATTAATTTACATTTAATGACTAAATTTGACTAAAATATCTAACATGGTTCATTATAACAATATACAAATCTATTGGTCAATGTGGGTGTAGGGTACGTCGAAGTCGAGCTCACCCTTCTACACTTTGCTTCTACAATCTATTTAAGTTATTCTTCTTTCAGCGCTCAAATTTTACCATTCCGAAGCACAACACAGTTTGTGACGAAAATAAAAATACACCACACACAGTGCCGGGCCATCCTCTCACCTCTTTCTTTCGCCTTTTGTGGATCCATTGTTTTCGAATTTAAAACGTAGCATTCTTCTGAGTAAAAAGTGATCACACTCATTTGTTCCATATATCGGATTGCATCTTATCAATTGTTTGAATGAGATTTTTCTCCAGTTGGAAGTACTAAAAGTTGCTCCAGAAAAAAAGGCTAAGGGGTTTAAATCGCACTAGTGCATTGGATTTTGCCACTTCAGTAAATAATTCGGAAGTTAAAACATGTTTTGGATCAACTCATATGTGTAACTATTTTGGTCGTTTTCTTTGAATCATGTGGTATCCCGATCCGTGTTAACTAATCTTGGCAAAAAAAAAAAAAAATCGAAAAAATTACAGTCGGAGTAATCGACTGTAAGAGACCCTGTGCCAGTACAGTTCTCCGAAATAGCTCTCGATTAGGTTAACTGAAATCGGTATCCAGAAAACAACACGAGGAGGCCATTGCTGTGACAATGGGGTTTGAGACCCCATGAAACCTTCGAGTCGATTTGAGATTATTTTAAAAAAATCTCCTAGTTCGCCGAAAAAAAATGTTAAATAAAAAGGTAGGAAATTAATAAGTATTTTGCTCCTCCCACTTCTTACAGTATGAAAAGAAAAATGGACGACGGAGGCATCATAGGTCGCTCAAATTCAATTGCTTATATTATTCGATATTTTATTTTTTTTTTTTTGGTGAAGAAATTTTTATCCTTGAGGGTGATTTTATGGAAAGGGGAGGGAGGGTTAAAATTTTAAAATAAACACGTGAAATTCCGGCGAAGTCCTAGTTGAATACAAAAGGAACGATGTCTCTAAATATTACTATTTCCAAGATCATAAGGACGGACAGACGAATATAGCTATATCCACTCCTCTATCGCTCCTTTGGGGGTCTACGACCATTATTTCTACCTGTTACATACATTTTCAGAATACCAATAGCCTCTTGTGCCTTCGGTACAGGACCTAAAATAATAATAAAACAAATTGTCAGTCAAGACAGATAATAGAACGATAGTAGATGGAAGGTCGTTGGGTGGTAGTTGGGAGATAGTTGGGAGATAGTTGGGAGATAGTTGGGAGATAGTTGGGAGATAGTTGGGTGATTGTTGGGAGATAGTTGGGAGATAGTTGGGAGATAGTTGGGAGATAGTTGGGAGATAGTTGCGAGATAGTTGCGAGATAGTTGCGAGATAGTTGGGAGATAGTTGGGTGATTGTTGGGAGATAGTTGGGAGATAGTTGGGAGATAGTTGGGAGATAGTTGCGAGATAGTTGCGAGATAGTTGCGAGATAGTTGGGAGATAGTTGGGAGATAGTTGGGAGATAGTTGGGAGATAGTTGGGAGATAGTTGCGAGATAGTTGCGAGATAGTTGGGAGATAGTTGTATTGATCTGAACAAGTATTAATCAGAAGGGGCCATGTCTGGGCTACAAGGCGGTTGAGGTAAAACTTCCCACTCAATGTTTTCCAAATAGTTTTTTAACCGGTCCTAAAACATGTAGCCGAGTGTGTCATGATGCAGAACTATAAATTCGTGACTGGTCGCATATTCTGGTCGTTTTTCAGCGATCGCTCTCTTCAAACGAACCAATTGTCTTTGGAAGAGGTCCCCTTTGATCGTCTGACCCAATTTCAAGAGCTCATAATGCAAAACTCCCTTGTGATCCCACCAAATACAGAGTTGTTGCTGTTGATGGTTGGCAGGGCTTCACATACTATTTCTTGCGCTTGGGGTTATCGTAATGAATCCATTTTTCATCACCAGTGACAATCCGATGCAAAAATTACTTTTTTTGTGTTCTTCATGCAATATTTTCGAGATGCCGAATCGGCGTTCGACGTCTCTAGTTCTCAATTCATACGGCACCCAATTTCCAAGCTTTTGGATGAATCCCAATGCTCTTAAACGTCTGGAAATGGTTGTTTGATCAACTCCCAAAGCTTTTGCAAGGCCTTTTTGCGTTTGGCACGCATCTTCATCGAACAATGCCTCCAATTCTTCACCGTGCAAATCACTACTGGCATGTTCGTTCAGCTAGAGCATGGTTACCATAAACTTCCACTAAAATACAATGACTTTCGGTAGCACTTTTCTTCATATTACTGTAATGAAGAAGAAGTCACCGCAAAAACACTTTATCTGGCACAAAGTTCGACATTTTCAAATGAATAGAAAAAATTATTGTTTACGCTTCAACCAAATGACATATACTAAAAAATATCAGCATTGACAGTAGCTTCCAAACGAATATTTTCACGGATGAACACGACGCAAAATAATACTAGTAACGCAGTCTCTTAGAAAGCCGCACGAACTAATGCATATACCCAATATATGGCAGAAAAATGGAACATAGATGAACTGTAGATAGAAGATAATCAGAAGTTAGTTGAAGAAAAATGGAAGTTAGATAATAGATTGTTGCAATATAGTTGGAAGACAGAGGGAAGATAAATGGAAGTGATTCGAACGGAAGTGAGAAATTGAGTTCGACTGAAGAACTTTATTTTGATAGTTGTTACGAAAGAAAGTTGTATATATTCAGTCGATTGTAAAAATTGTTGGATAAATCCATTAAATCCATTGAATCAATAAAAAAACAAAAATCACTAAATCCAAAGCATCTATGTATCTATACTCCATTTGCTTCCCATAAAAAGAAGTTCCATTTAAGTTTTCTAAACAATCTTTGTGAATACATTAATCAGAAAGACGTATATGATTAGATCGACTTGTTTCTTGAAGCTTATCAAGT
The DNA here is from genome assembly GCA_035044805.1 of Leucophenga maculata. NCBI lineage: Eukaryota > Metazoa > Arthropoda > Insecta > Diptera > Drosophilidae > Leucophenga > Leucophenga maculata. The sequence goes on along the minus strand of JAWNNP010001732.1, from coordinate 206,586 downwards.
TGTTAATAACTCGTTTAAAATTTTCTGCAAAATGGTTAATAAACATTCTGTACAGGATATAAAAATATTCAACAGTATGCAACATGTTTGAATACGGTTCAGTGCATGCATACATTCGAGCATATTTTATATGCTTTGCATTTTTTTTTTTTTTTAATAAGAAAAAGATGAAATGTGTTTTAATTTGCTTAAAATGCTGTATTTTTTATGCAGTTTTTTCTTCATTTTATATATATAAATTTTTTTCTTTTGCATAAAAGGCTTGTTTTATGAAATTTTGCATAGTTTCTGAAGCAACACATTTACATTGGAATGAGTGAAAAAGCGTAGGAAAAACAGGAAATGATGTAAAGTAAAGTGTTAAAGAAAAACACAAACAAAAAAAAAAACTAGTGCTAGAGAATTTTTTCCTTTGAAATGCTGCATGAACATTTTAATGAAGTTTGGAATTTTTTTTTGTATATACTTCAGTATATAGAAGCATACACATACATATGCATAGCATTTCTTGTATCCTCTACATATGGTATGTATATTGAAAATTTATTGAAGATATTGAAGCAAGCGTAGATGAGCACAAAAGGAATATATATATTATTGATATGTCTGGTTGTCTGTTTAAAGAATGAGACCAAAGAGACCATAAAATACAGTACATCAAGTTTTGGTATTAAGATTCATCAATATGGCTCTACAGATAAAGTGTGTAAAATGTGGCAGATGCTTTAAAGACCCAAATAAACCTGTTCCAATTATTTAACAATAAATACTAAAAGTGTAACTTCCTAAAAACCTAAAAAAATATTCCATATCAATCATTTAATTCAATTGCTCAAGTGAGAGTAGCATATTTCGTAGGCGTATACACTCGACTTCAGCGCTTTTTCAATTATTTTTTTGCTTAGTTCGTATTGGAGTATATATAATAAAGTTCATTAAATAGCTGCGGTTAATTTAAATATTTCGACAATATTTATTTTTTACATTTTTTTCGCCATGAAAAAATAAAATAAAATTAACAACAAATTTCTTCAGTCATATCATATCTGAAGAATGTCGTTGGATGGTTTCTTCAAAATGTTTCTAAGCGAATCTGTGGTTTATTGTGCTGTGCTGTTGCTATGGCCACGGAACGTTCTACACGACACAATTTCTGACTTTGAAGTATTAAAGTATTCGTTTATGCTCAGAAAAATAAAATGTAAAAAGTTTGTCTCTTCCATTTTTAATGCGTTGCCATGCGAAGGTGTTGCGTAGTACTTGCATGTATAAATATTTAATTAAAAACGGATTTGCATAGACGCACAACGTAGCAGAAAGAAGAAAAAAAAATAATGTTTATACATATATGGAATAATAAATATATACAATATATTACATACACAGCTTAGTTGATAAGAAAACGTAAAAAATTAATAATTTCTAAAACTAAAATGCGGTACATATAAAAAATTAAACAAAAGTGGTGACCCTCTGCACTTGTTTAAAAATTTAGTATTTTAGATTTAGCGCCACTGCCTTACACTTGTATTTTCTACAATAACCGAGAGGCAGCTTCTACTTTTCAACGTGAAGGTATCATGCGCTAGAACTGTTGATTTTAATGTTCCATTGATGAAAGAGGTCCAAATATTCTTGAAGAAATTCAGAAGCAGCAACAGGGCAATAAAATTGTGCCATAATAACAGTATCGTCCGCGTAGATAGCAAGCAGCATGTGTTCGCCAAGGAAAACAGGGTAGGACTATGTTGGGGTACACCAGCAAGTATTGGTCGTATCGAAGAAAATGTGCCTGTTACTGCTACCAGGAAACTTCGTTCGAATAAAAAAGATTTTAAGATACTGTAATAAGTCGTTGGTAGATTTGATTTTAAGCATCTGTTCCTCAATCCACACTCGGTCAAAAGCCTGTTGAACATCTAAGAAAACAGCACAGCTGTATTGTTTCTCTTCAAAAGCTTCAAGAATGTGATGAACAAATCTGTGAACTTGCTCTGGAGTCCCGTGTTGATGTCTGAAACCAAACTGACAATCGGGAATGATGTTCCTTTCATTCAAAATTCTTATTCTTTCGAATAACTTCGAGAATAATGGGAGTAAACTGATCGGTCGAGCTATTCTTCGGGCTTTCCTGGTTTCAGTATCATCGTAATTACTGCACATTTCCATTGTGATGGAAAGTGACTGATATGTAACATGGCATTAAATAAGGGTACGAGGAACAGAACGCCATGAACTAATAGACACTTGGCAGTCTTGCTGTCTATAGCATCGTAACCTGGAGCTTTTAGGGGTTTTTGTGGAATGCTTTTCTGTTTAACTTCTTCAAAAGTAAAAGGTCTGATAGCAACAGGTAGAAAGCGATGTAGTGAAAGTTGGTCCAAAATGTTGGTAATATCTGCTGGTGAGGCCACATCGAATGGTTTGAAACGATTTTCTAGACTGTCGGCAAAAGTTTCATCTTTCTCCTCGACTAAGCGGCACTACCTATTCATTTACATTTGTATAGATGTGTCACGCATTGGTTGTATCTTGATTTTCGAGTAAACTTCCACAAGTTATATGCGTGCTGATCAATTTATCGAAGAAGTCGCATTTTGCTTTGGAAACCCATTTCCAAGCTCTGCTGTCCAGTTCGTTGTGAGTTCGCATGAAGCGTCGCCTAAGACTACGCTTGAGCCTTATTAGATCCAGAACTGCAGGTGTCATAAGCGTCCTATGTGGAGAGCTAGTCCAAGCAAAATTAGCTGCCGTGTATATATTCCTTAGGAATGAAAATTGAGCACCCACGCTTAATTCGATGATCAACGGAATTTGGTAAGAACTTAGATCCGCGACATCAGTAATAAAAAGTCTTAACGATAGAATTACCGCATAAATCGCAAAGTCAATAGTACTAGCAGTTTACTATACGAAAAATGCGAAGGAGAACCAGTAGCCAAAACCTGCAGATTTGTATTTAAAATGAGATCAAACAAAGTTGATGTTTGGCATACCAATCACCAGCAAACAGAAAATTTGGACCAAGTTCTTCAAATATTTCCTGAAAATCTGTCGAGTTCGAATAAAAGTTGGGTGGGCAATAAACTGAGGCCAGTCGAGATAACGTCTCTCTTAGCCAAAATCCAAAAAGTTCCTCAAAATCGGATAATAAATGACGATTTTATAAGCAATTGAATTTGAACGACCCCCTTTTCTACTTTAATAATTTGATGGCACAGTGACTTCACTTCGAATATTTTTTTGTTGTTTAAGCACGGCTACAATTCAGCAAAGAAAATATTGAATGGAGCTTCACTATAATCGGTTTTTAACTTGTGCACATTTCGTACAAATCTGACCTTAATATCATCAGGATTGGTTGTCACAACCTATGAGCTATGAGCGATCCTGTTTCAATTGAAAAGTGTGAAACGGTAAATGATTCTTATCGAAGAGGCCAGTAATAGGACGATAAACTTCAGAGGACGTAGCCATTATTCGGCCTGAACTACTACTACTTGCCTTCATTGTAAAGGTTAATGGTGATGTTACTGCAATCAAGGAGTGACGCCGACAGCAACTATTGGAGGTGGCTTGAACATTTTTGCTGGCTGAATGAAAGTCAGAGGTGATTTTTTGCCTGTGGAGATTTGAGGCTTGTTGTTAACTTCTTAAACAGAATCGACAATGGTTTCATGGTCCAAAGCTTCCGCTAGAAGTGCAAACTGGTTTGTAGATCCATTATAGGATGATTTTGTGATCTTTTCAGATTTCTTTGGAGCATTAGGTGAATGGAGTTGATTGGAGACTGCATAGTTAATTAAATTTCCTCCAGCTCAGCAGATTTACGAGAATCAGGCGCCAGAGCGCCAGTCAGTCAAAATAGTGCACCGCCGGTTTTTACAATTATATTCGAGTAATTTTAGAAAAACCACAGAAAATCAAAAAGTAATAAATTTTTATTGTTTAATTTAAATTTAACACAAACGCTTGCTTCAAATTCTTTTATTTTAATTTTTAAAATATTTTTTATTTTACATTAAATTTTTTTAAATTATTTTTAAAATTTTTAAAAATTTTTTTTAAAATTTTTTAAGCCATTATTTTGTTTGAAAGCAACAAATTAGATGTATTTTCAGATTTTTTTGGACGAATCATCATTGTTGTTTCCTTTAGAGATATGTAGTTTTCTTCAAAGCCGTTCCAATGAATATTTTCCTTTATGTTTTATTAATGAATCGCCAGCATTGCCAGAGTATGTTCCTAGCTCTTTAAGCGCATATTCCTCAGTTGCTGAACCTATTTCGAAATAGTCATATTTAGCGCGTTTAGTTGTCTCTTCAAAATCTTGAAGAATAATTAACAACTCATGGGGCTCCGATTTCGTTATCTTATGTAATTTCTCCAGTCCAATGAAAAATTCACCATTTCCGCTTATATCTCCGAAGCCTGCTTCATATGCGGACCAGGGACGAAAGAAGTTTACGTTGCCATCGAAGCGTTGCTGTATCACTGTCCAATCTTCATCACAAACCACTGGCAATGGCCCGAGCCCTGACATTGGTAGTTCAATAGTGTAGACACCATATTCAGTGGCTTCAGCGCAATTTTTTAATAAATCATTAAATGATTGTTTTAGGGGTTGCATCTCATTCCAAAGCGTCCCTAAGCTGTTTGAAAATATGTTTTTGTAGTTAAGTGTATAAAATAAAGCCAAATGTACAAACCTATCAAAAATTACATCAACGTGTTTGGACATATCCGTACAATTGAGTGATAGCCCTAATTTTTCCTTTCTTAAATAAAAAAAAAGTGGTTAAATAATTTTGGCAATTTTCACTTTTTACATTTACTGAGTTACCTAAAATTAACAAGTTCAGTTTTTAGTCGACCGATTGTCATATGTAATTCTGAATTTTCAGTTTCCAATTGAAGATTGTTTTCCTCGAGTTCTTTAGTTTCTCATTTGGTCGAAGGCAGTGCGGCACTTATTACAGCAAAGTTTATATAAATTGATATATAAAGGAAATTTGCTAGCTTCATAATGCTTTATTATTATTAATTTCTTTTCGAATTTAGTTCGCTAAAAATATGAATTATAAAAAAAATATTTAAAAAATTTAATAAACATGATTTTTTGCTTCGGTAATTTTTTGTACAAGGCTCGATACCGAACTTTATTATTGATCATGTTTCGACTAAGTGATTTAGATGCTTAAGTTCTTAAGTTTATTTAAACTTGTGCGGGTGCAGACCAAGAGCTTTATGCAAAATTCGAAGGATTCGAAGTTTCTGTGAACGGAGTAAATTCGAGTTATTTTTAACTGAAGCACTTATAAGATTTGATTGTCGCACAGTCTTGCCAAAGGCATTCAATGAAGTTTTTTTTTACACACTTAGTAAAACAATGATTATCGACAACTGAAGAAGCAGTGGATTTATTCAAAACGCATATTTTTCGGAGTTTGAAATGTGCTGCGAAAATTTGTTGAATCACACGGAGAAGTTGATAATATTTTGTCTATACATAAAATCGATTTCGAATATATATAACATGCAGATAGAGGCATGCCACACCATATAAAGTGTTTACATTCTTCATCAGCAAGGAAACCTGATTTGATATATCCTTGTTCATTTGTTTGTATGGCCAAATATATAATAGAAACTACAGGAGCTAGGGACTTTGAGTTTGATGTTAATCGATATGCAAATTAAATTGAGAACTCCAATTTTTCACAATTTATGGGGTCTAAACTTGGTTATCTTATGTAACTTCTCCAGTCTCATAAATTCATAGTTTACGCTGACTTCAAAGATGACAGTGGCGAAATAAAGAAGCACCGCAGCTAATTAAGTGAAGTGCGTCAACTCATTCCAAAATCATATTAAACCTTTCCTTATTCACTCGAATTGACTGAGTACTTGAATTGGGCGAAAATCGCAGAAGAAATTCTGCCGATCCGTAAACGGAAGCACGGCTGATAAAGAAATTTGCTAGCTTCATAATCATATATAAATAATTTCTTTTAGAATTTAGGTCATCTATATATTTTACTTTAAGTAGGAACATGTATACATATGAACCTCTTATCACTGAAAGAGCATTAGACGTTGATAATCTTAAAAAAAAAAAAAATTCCCAGATCTTATTGACTATGCAGTAACACGAAGAATTTCCAGTTATCTAATATCTGCTGAATCCCTTGCAGATCTCTTATCGGGTCATTCTCCAGTACTTTTTAGTTTACTGGAGAAACCTCAACTAAAAAAGTATCCCAATAAACACGCTACACACAAAACCAACTGGCTCAAATATAACAAGTAAAAAAATTACAGTCGGGCGTAACCAACTGTAAGAGGCCCTGTACCAGTTCAGGTCACCTAACAAACACATTAAATGTTTCCCGAGCTTATGACCAAGCTTATGACCACTTCCTACTGCACGAATAAGTGAATAATAAAACATTTTTTTATGTATGAAAAGAAAAGGAGGTCGTTCAAATTCAATTGCTTATAAAATCGGCATTTATTATCCGATTTTGTTGAACTTTTTGGATTTTAGCTCAAAAGGACTTTATCTCTCTATACTGATACTGGTTTATTTTTTTTGTGCCGAAGAAATTTTTACTCTAACTGGTGATTCTATGGGGAAGGGGGGGAGGATCAACATTTTAAAATAAACTTGTAAAATTCCGGAGCAGTCCTAGTCGAATGCAAAAAACGCGAAGTCTCTATCTATTACTGTTTCCGAGATCCTTTCGTTCATACAGATTGACGGACGGACGGACATGTCTTATCGACTCCCATTGCGTCTTTAGTAACGTGAGAGTATACACATTGATCAGCCTCACTGCGTCGTAGTCAAAATTCTATTGAAACCTCGAATAGACTCTTTATCGAGGTCATGCCTTTGTGGAAAACCTTTTTTTTACCAAGCCAGTCCGTATATCGAAAAGTTCGAACAGTCAACGATGCTGCTACAGTCTTCCCTCCTGTATCGTTAACTTCACAAATCTGTTCGCCATTAACAATTTGTATAATTAAATTGTTTACTCCTTCATCGGTCACACTAGACTATCTGCTTTTAAGAATTCCACTTCTCTACTTACAATGAATTTTGGCTCTATCTTGCGAGTGGAATCATATCAATGTGAAAATCAATTACAGCAAATGTAACAAAAATATTTATAAAAGATTCTGCAGTGAAAAAATGAAATGTGTAAACATGGCAGCTACTTAGCACATAGACGCCTGAATATGTAAACTTTAATTAAATCATGTCAACCATACACTGTGGCATGGAAGTATTTACTTCCACTTGTTTCTATATATGTTCGCCTATGTGTAAGCAATTCGCACATGTACTCATTCAATGTCATTATAGAGAGCCTTGTATACTGCCGCTGGTGCTACAGACGCTTAGACGAGACTGTCCTTCGCATAATCATCATAATTCAAACTTAGTGAAAGCTACTTTCACTTGCCTTGTTTTCTCTAGTTCTACAAGTATCTCTTCATAGTTTGTTGCGACTGATGTCCTTGCTGCTGCCGTCGCCACAATTACTCCTGCCAGTTGCAGTAGCATCACATACGAGTATATATATTTTTCATTATTTTTATTACTATTATTATTATTTTTATTTGTATGTACTTGAATTGTGTTTTTTCTTTGCCTTTCGTAATGCTTTCGTTTGTGTTTGGGTGTTGCTTGTTGCTGTCTGTACTTGTTTTGATTATCTGGAGATGGCTGGTGTGAGTTCAATGGCAAAAAAATGAAAAAATGGAAAAATTAGTATTTCGGTGTAACCGCCACTTTAATACTCTATGCAAGTAAATTCAGTAATTTGGTTGCACTCCTATAGAAATTAGATGCTTTTAATATGAAAAGATGCAGTATTAGTCTGGTTATATTATAAATCAATAAATTAGGATTGAATTTTATGCACAGTGGAATAATTTTGTAGCCTGTAGTCCTCACAAAGCTACTCTTAAAACTACTTTAGCTAATTAAACTTAAATTGAACCCAGTTAAATAACACTTTTCTCGATATACAAACTGAATTTTTTAAGTGAAAATTCCAGGGTCAAATTAGCCGAAACGTAAATTATGTAACGTTTGGTGAGGAAGTCGTATTTAAATAGGTATTTTTCCTTTATCCGCATTTATCAATGTCATTCAGCCGAAAGGATTAAAAGAAATAAAATATTAACAAATTTTTGTAATATTAAAATCTAAAAAATCCTTTGTATACCTTACTCCTATAGCTTAATACTTGTATATAATATATATGATGACTATTTTAATGTATGTAACTGACTTAAGCAGGCGAGACAGCAAACATGAAGTATACAAATTCTTGATCAGCATCAGAAGTCGACTCAATGTAGATATTTCCGTCTGTCTGACTGAATGTCCATATAAAAATCGAGATGTTGGAGACTATAAGAGATAGCACCTGCAAATTTAAATATTTGGATACTTCACACGTTCTTTTTTCACTTGTATTCAATGTACAAGCTATACTCCTCTCCTTAAGGGAGGATGCTCACTTCCCACGCAAATTATTATTCTGATTTTTGGTATGAAAAAAAATTTATTGTTGTTAGATTTTCTAAAAATAAAAATTTTAATCTACCTGATGAATGAAATATTCCATTAAGGTCCTGATCAGACCACGAAAAGGATAGTCCCATATAAATCTGAATGTTTTGGCTGCTGTTAATTTAGCTAGACAGATTCAGATTCCTTGTTTCAAATGAGTTAATGTGAACTTCTGAAGGTTTATGCCAAGATCTTTATGCAAATTTCGTGTAAATGTGTTTTTAGAGATTCCCAAATTCAGGGAACTGCATGAACTTGACAAATTTGTGTCAATTTGGACTGAAGCATTTACGTTGGCAACATTTTCGATACTTCGAACGGTACGTTGTCTTACTGGCCCAGAATATGTTGAATCGATTTGATCCACTATAGAGTGGATCAGGTGACACAGGTTTTCAATAGTAATCTATTCATAGAAGTTAATTTGCTCAAAATCAGAGGGGGCGATACCCCCACCCAAAATTTATAACTTTGCATCCATTTGAGGTACAGCGGAACATTGTAATGGGGTCGGGAGAAGTAAGGTTCATTAGACAAGTGCAAACATTTTGGCTTTGGCGAGCAAAGCTGGCGGGGTTCACCTAGATTTTAATAATTTCCAAACGTGGACTTCACCATAATAAAAAAGTAAACTTGCCAACGTTTTGTCGTTGATAGATCCTGAAAAAGTTTAATGGGACATTTGTCATTTCATCACCAACAAAAATTGAAATAGCAATGTCCCTCTGTCCGTATATCCGTCATTCCGTCTTTCGAATGTGTGAACAACGATATCTCAGAAACTGTTAGAGATAGAGACTTGTGTGCGAATTTAGATTTCTGTTTACAGTTCGTAGTTAGAAGTTCAGATGACATCTTCGTAACGTGAGCTAGCTCTGATTATCTTTCTGGAAAATCCAGCGGTGTCTTTCTTAAAGACTTCGAAGTTCAGCTTTTGTCAAGCAAGTGGATGGCGAGACAGCTAGGATCATTATGAATGGTTTAATTGAGATTGTCCGATTGTTATATATAACTGCAGAACAGTTGCCTCTTCACTTAGCAAAAGTTTCATGTGCTCATTTATCGTAGTTTACAGACCGTGTGATGTATGCATTTAGCTACTTCTGCATGACGATTGAAGCTATAGACTTGTCGGAGTCGCATGAAATAATGGCGGTTTCATCAGCTTTCGCCCATATTTCTGTATAGATGTCAGTGGAAGTTGGTATATTTGCTGTATGCAGAGCAGGTCATAACACACTTCCCTATGAAACTCCAGTGTTGATAAAATTAATGTCAGATACATCATCTCCAATCACAACTCTTACATAGAAATCTTTTATGATTGACACTATCAAGCGCTTTTGTAACATCAAACAAGACACTCGGTGTCACTGTTTTGAACAAAGAAAGTCAAGTTGGTGTTGTTCCAGCAAAGGCAACACTCTTTCAAGTACAATTCTTTCGAATACTTTAGAAAACTTGAATTAGAGTACACTGGATGTAGGCTTAGCGGACAATAGAACGAGATTTCCAGTTCTGTTTGTCAAGCTTTTTTGCCTATTAGACGCCAGTTCCATAATGGCCCGGCTATATGCTTTGATTTTCTTGAGGAGTGATAGGTTCATTTGGCATTTGGTAAAGTATTCTACTTCATAAATTCTTGCAGTATCAAAAGGACCTTAAATGAGTGGTAAAAGCTTCAGCCTTTTTTTATCTGATTACCATCATTCACAGTGTCCATATTTAGTGGGAACTTTATAGGAACTAGACCCTATAAAGTATATATATTCTTGGTCAGCTCGAGAACACTAGTCAAACTAGAAATTTTCGCCTGTCTTTTTGTACCCTGCTTGTATAAATGAAAACTAGTGCATGGTTTTGTCTGAATATATCTATCTGAATAACTGCGATGCGGTCATTAGCTGTGTGTAGCATAACTTTTTAATAAATTAAAATAAATCAATTAATTTTTTTATTAAATTCTATTTTAAATAATTAAAGTTAATATTGTATAATTTGTAAGATGTGAATAGTTGCGGCTTAGATAGCTCATCTGTATGGCATACCTGCTTAGTAAGCAATATTAAAAAAATATATTTCAATTTTATCAAATTTTTTAAAGCGCTACACCAAACATTAAAATTATTTGTACAGCAGATTTATGTAATTTTTTTTTTTTTCAAAAACGTTGATTTTTACCCACCACCTAATTCACATCAAAATCTCTGCTACATACAATCTATTCATGTCACATAATTCGCATACTTGGCTGTTCCTCTCGGCGGCTCTGTTTGTCTTTAGTAATTTAAGATTTTTGTTTCGACGTTTGGCTTCGGTGCGTTTGACTCGCTCGCATGTCACGCAAATAAATCTGATGCGATGCTGTGCAACTTTTGCCGACTTTTGCTGCTGAAATCCCAAGCTGAACAATACATTTAAAGTTCGCTCACATAAATTTCAGAATTTTTGCTTCAGCTTCTGCTACTTTGCTGATTTATTTAGTGCCTGACCATAAAAATGCTGCGTACATGCAACGCCCACAGTTCGGTTCAGTGTTGCCTGCTTGCCTGCAGGAAGCAAAATTTGTTGCTCAACAATTTTATGGCTGCTTGATGTTGCGCAAATTAACTTGTTTGCTGTTGTTTTAGACTAAACTAAATTTACGCATTGTAGCACATAAAATACTTTGTTGCACTGCGCTGTATAAACTCGAATATTTTATTATGATATTTTATTGTAGCCAGCCATGCACTGCGTATACTTAACGTTTGCAATTTGGCTGCTAATATCACGCATACGCAACGTTTGCGTGGTTTCATTATTTCTGTTTGTATTATATATTTTTTTTTTAATGTTTTTTTTGACAGATTTGTTGCTAATTATTTATGCTGCAAGCACATATGTATGCATTTTTTAATAGCTTTCGTTTTGTTTTCATTGTTGACAGCATTTTTAATGTTGCAATATTATCTTGGCTTGAGATAAACATTAAAAATTTATTTTGACATGTTACACATTTTAAATTTTTGTATTCAAAGATTGTAGATGAGTGGCAGTTAGTACTTGAAGCGTATTTATCAAACTTTTGAACTTATATACAAGTACGCAGAGAACTCTCCATAACGCGTCATTGTAAAGCTTTAGTACATTCGTTTTTCATTATGTTTTTCCGCAATTAAGTTTGGGACACAATGATAACCTATTAAGATAGCCAGCCCAGACAGCCAATGCAATTTTTTGATCTTCAACTCTTTGAATAGGTCATACTGCTTGTGGTTAATTCGGGACCAAAAGTGGGCTTCAGCTCTAAAAAGGTCTAAATTTCTAATCAGGATCCATACTTCTGCAGTTGCAAAATATTTCGTATACCAGTTAGTCAAAGGTTTCTACAAATTAAAATTTTATATTTATTGTTATGGCCTTCAAGAAGATACCAATTAATTCATCTTCTTCTCATTCACCGCTGGATCCATGAATTGTGACTGTTTTTGAATCGCTGAAAATGACTTGCTATCTAGCCGATCTTCTTCTGCTTAGTTTGATAGATTCTCTGATCCTCAGATACAAGAAAACGTTTGTCTTCTCACTCTTTTATTAATTTTGATTCTTCAGTGCTTATATTAGTGACGTTTCCGTACCAATCTTGCTACAGAACTATGAACTATTGCACTGTCGCTAAATTAGATTTACACTTTTTATTTCACATTGAAGAAAACTAATTCCTTCTTGGTTGACTTAACTCCTAGACCACAGAATGAAGTCTGGTCTGCCGTTTGCCGTTATATTCCTTTTTGTAATAGCCACGTCGGCATAATTATTAGATTGCTATAACCAATCTTAGAATCGGAAAGAGTACACCTGCTTGAAGAATTCATCTATTGACAAGTCAAAAATGATACTTCTCCTAGTTCATCGCCCCGCAATAAACCGACATCGGGAGACATCGGGAGACATCTATCTCAACCATTCCAATCGATTGATTTGTTAGGCTGCAATGTTCCTCTTTTCTTCTGCCATGCTGGGCTGCTCTACTGAACACCCCAGAAAGTGTTCTGCAATTAGTAGCCCGATGGTTTCTTTTCTATAGAGCACTCCGACACAGTATCAGCTTTATAAACCACGAGCTGGTAGTAAGTCCGTGAGATTTACCAGGTATTTTGTTAAGTTTTTTGCAGAGTTTGATTGCACCACATTGTTCGAAAGTATACGCCATCATAGACTTCCTGTCACCAATGATGCTCAGAGCTGACTAATATTCTGTACCGTGTTAAGGCACCTTCACAAAAAGCAGAAGGTGCACCAATACTATTTTCAAAACTTTTACAATTCTCATCTCTGCTTCGTTTGTACTGTTATAAAGCGCGAACGTGGTACATTTTGCACGAATATGTGCAAAGAATGAGTCAGCTTTTTCGTGATTGCTGTGACACTAATCCCTATTAAGCATTTTAAATATTTTTTAGCTCTTAGGCTCAACACTTATCAGGAAGTCTTCAATTGCAACGTCTTTTAAGTCAATAAGTCTCATTTTCAATATTTTTAAAACTCTGTTAAATACGTTCTTGAATGCAGGGTGGTGCGATTGTTGCCAGATACGTCAAAGCATTTTTTCTCATTAAAAGATTCAGTAATTTCTCTAGAATATGTCGAGTAGTTGCGGTATGAAATTTCGCTAAATTTTCCGACTGAACCATTCGACAGTGTCGTCAATATCTCTTACGGAATTCCTTTCTACATTAGGGTCTACTTGATCATCTAACCAGCATCGAAAAAGAGACAAGTTTGAGTTCTTGCAAAGAAGATTTCTTCTGAAAATATCAAGATCGACTGGAACTTATTTCGATGACAATAGCGATAGTTATAGTTATTTTTAGGGCTAAGTAAAGCTTACAGCTGACTACCAAAAATAGCTGCCAAATATATCTTAAAGTATAATAGCTAAGATAAATATTTATTTATTATTGGTTTTAATTGCCAGTGTCGATTACTTATCAAACCTCCTACGCTCGTATACCATTTAAATCAAAGAATTCAATTTGAATTGTACAGAAATACACAAATTTTTTTAATGGATTTATACAAAGTTCGTTGCCATGGCGCAGCAGGAAAAAAATTTCTCATACTTTTTTGTGCATATTTTATTTATTTAAACTGCTTTGAAAACTATTTGATTTTGTAAAGTTTTCAATGAATTCTCTTTATGATAAACGCTGCAGGGTTTAAATTTTAGTTGGAATAATAAATAGAATTACTTGAATAAATAGAGATACTCGTACCTAAGCGTTTAGTGCATATTTAATGATAGCTTAAAGCTGTAATTTTATGAATACAAGTTTTAGAAATGTCAGAAATTTAAATAAGTTTTATGTATTCGAATTTAAATACTTGTATTTTATTGAAAGTATCAGCATATCAAAAAGTTTTGAAATATATATGCAATAAATATTTTTTGTTGCTTATTTCATTAAAATTCAAAATTTAATTAAAAGATATAAATTTAATCCCAACTGATAGCATTAAACGATTGAGTCAAATTAAATAATTAGGGCGTGTCGAATTTTAAATTTCATATCGAAAGCCTTTTTTGTATATTAAAAGTTCATACTTCATCAATTAAGTATATTGTTACAATGAATTTAATTATTTATATAAATAACAATATTTTAAATATGCATTATAGGTAATTACTGAAAGCTAATGAATGCTTGTTTAAAATTAAATAAAAATGCTATAATGGAGTATATACGAATTTGAGATACAATTCTGAAATATAATTCACATTAGAGTAGCAGTTGGTAATTTAAGTTGTAATATGCTTTGCTACATACAACATGTTGGCTATTCAGTCCACTACAGCTTCGAGCATGCCGTCAAACTGCTATAATTGTATCGGACAGACGTACATAGTTGTATCGAATGATCAAGTATTTATACATTTATGATTTATGACGTCTACCAATTCGTTTTCATGCACACACTTAGTATACCCTTGACCCTCAATGGCAGTGTATTAAAACTCGCCAACTCAATGTTAAATAAATTCATACATAAGAAAGGTTTGTTGAATTTGTGCAAACCGAAATTGAGCTATAAAAATAAGAAAAAAATTTTACAAAAAGAATGGAACTTTTATTTTTGTATGTAATTCAATCGCAGTAACAAATACAAACACTAAACAAAAAAAAAAATAAGCACAAACAAATTGCATCATAACAATTCATAACAGCAGAATAAAATGTGTAGTTTACAAAACAAAGGAAGGATGTCTGAGAACGATGAAAGCTGTCGACGTGTGCAGGACAATAACCGCAAATTTCAGAAAATAGGGGTGGCACGATTAGTCTGTGAAAAATGCAAGTGTTCGAAATATTAGAATGATTAATCAAGAAAGTTGTTGCTAGAAAAGTTTTTAAGCTAAAAAAATTTAATAATATTTTCTTTGAAAGAAATCAAGTGATAGCAATCAGTTTTATTCGATACTAACGCATTTTTCATATATAAATACAGTTTGAGTGCATTGAAGTGCATGCAGTTTGAGTAGCACATATGTAATAGGTTTGAAAAGCGCTAGCAAAGAGTTTGAATAGAGTTACAGTTTAGTAGTTTATAAGCTTAGATATTTTATTTATATTTTAACATTAATATTTTTTTTCGATGCAATAAACGCTGAATGTAACTCATAGTAAAGCTTATTATCCTTCAGTTATTCGATTTGAAATTTAATGAGCGGCTGTTAAGTGATGCGCGCACAAACAGAGGAAAATTTCGTCTATGATTTTATTATATGTATAGATAGATGTAGAGAATTTTTTTTTTACGAAATGTAACGCAGTTTGGCATGGCAATCAGTTCGCCAGAGGGTTCTGAATTTTATTATTTAATTTATGGTCCATAAAATATAAATAATGAAAAGTAATCAACTCATCATTGTGAACGCTCTTCCCTGACAACTTAGTGCTTTAGAAGTTTTTTAAAAACTGTGGTTGTTTGATTTGTTGTCAAACTCTGTAGAAATAATTTTGTGTTAAATGTAAAGAAAACAAATTTTTGCCTTTCGCTCTCGTTTCTATGCTATTATTTCTTCCTAAAAAATACCACTTTATTACAATATTTTAAGCGTTCCAGAACTGTTCAAAATAAATTTTTTAAGAGCAAATATATAAACAAGTTTGGAATTCGAAGAAATTTGCTTCAAGTACGTATACCATTAGGCGTATCTCCACAATTTGGAATATCCTTCATACAAACGGATAAACTTTTATATTAGTCATTATCAGCATAAAAGTCAAAAATCAATAGTATAATATGACGGCAACTTAGCATATAATAATGGTGAGACTTCATTTTACTATAACTGGTAAACAGCTACTGCCCAACTTTAAATATCTCAAAAAAGAAAAACCTTTATAAAGTTCCTACTCTTATGAAAATACTACGAAATAGAGAAAAGCCAACATTTAACAAGTAAGGAAATTTCAGTCGGGCGTAACCGACTGTAGGAGGCCCTGTTCCAGTTCAGGTCGCCTAACAAACACATTAAATGTTTCCCGAGCTTATGACCAAACACATGACCACTTTTCAATGCGCGAATATGAATGAAAAGAAAAGGGGGGTCGTTCAAATTCAATTGCTTATAAAATCGTCATTTATTATCCGATTTTGATGAACTTTTTGGATTTTGGCTTAGAGAGGCGTTAACTTTATATTGATGCACTTAATTTTTTTGTGACGAAGAAATTTTTAGTCTTGGTGGTGATTTTATGGGGAAGGGGGGGAGGTGTAAAATTTTAAAATAAACTTGTGAAATTCCGGAGCAGTCCTAGTCGAATGCAAAAAATACGAAGTCTCTATCTATTACCGTTTCCGAGATCCTTTCGTTCATACAGACGGACGGCCGGACATGTCTATATCGACTCCTCTATCACTCCTGACCATAATGGGGGTAACTTTGGGGGGTTTCCGACCATTATTTCTACCTGTTACATACATTTGCACAAACCCAATAGGCTCTTGTACCTTCGGTACAGGGCCTAAAAAGTCACGCTTTCAAATAAGTTCGGTTATTTATAGAGACTAGGATGTTACTTTCAGTATGGAGAATAAACAAAGTTCCACCGTTTATATAAAGAGGTGGCCTGTGTGTCCTTAATCAAGAACCATATTGTATATCTGTAACTATTATTAAAGAGGGAGGTAATTGCGAGCAAAGAATATATATTCTTCATTCTTACGATGATTGAAAGGACAGCCCTCCATATGAAGCATCTTGTAGTTACTGCCTCGGGGTTTAAGAATCCAAGTTCCGAGCAGTTACATAAACCCAATACTCACATTTGCTTAAACTACAGTAATTCGTTACTATACCTCTCTATACTTATAGTTGGTTCCTATCTAGCTGGAGCAAGACCCTTGTCCCTTGTATCTGAAGTATTCTTTGGCTTATGTCTCAATATAGTTTCCTTGCTTTACGATGTAGTGCACCTTCAACTGCCACAAAAAGCACCGTTTTTTCTTTCAAACTTGCTTATTTCCTTTTATGTTAATTGAGTTCTTTTATCTCATGCACTAGTCTCGAGTTCACGGAGTTTGATTTGAATACTTTCAAAGTTGCCCGACTATCATATAGAATAGCAATATTACATTTGTGATAGCCCCATCTAGATTGAGCTCAGCCTGGAAGATGCTCGTATGTCTATCCAGTGAGAGCAATGTTTTATCATGATCTCTACAAATCCTCGATATGTTCCACTCTCCGTCAGCGATTCATCAGTATACCATCAGTATATTGCTTGAAGAGATAGCATCTTTCTGATGTCCAAGATTATTTATCAAGAGAAACCTCTTGATCGTCTCATTATAGGTTTACCATGTGTCCATTGTGAGAAACGTTTCTGAATAATGTACGTGGTTGTCTCGCTTCCGTCGACCTTAGTCTTAAAATTTTCTTAAAAGGTCTTTAGTTGTAAATTCAATTTCTAGATGAAGCAGTATTAAATCTAGAATTGCTTCCAATGCCAAGGTTATTAAAAAGTTCTTACGCTGCTTAATGAATATTCATTAATCCTAATTCAATTCAATAATGCATTCATTATTATAATTATGTATATTCATTATATTCATTATATGCCGTATTTATACTAGAGCTGCATATAGTATATTTTCAAATATTGCATTGAAAATATTTTCAAGTATCTCCAAATTTTAGTTAAAAGTATGAGTTAACTCAACGAAAATTTACTAGAATTTAAATATACGACTCTAGAGACTCTAAATACGGCATTATTCAATACATTCACAATATTTATTATATTGCTTATATTCAATATATTCAATATATTCAATATATTCAATATATTCAATATATTCAATATATTCAATATATTCAATATATTCAATATATTCAATATATTCAATATATTCAATATATTCAATATATTCAATATATTCAATATATTCAATATATTCAATATATTCAATATATTCAATATATTCAATATATTCAATATATTCAATATATTCAATATATTCAATATATTCAATATATTCAATATATTCAATATATTCAATATATTCAATATATTCAATATATTCAATATATTCAATATATTCAATATATTCAATATATTCAATATATTCAATATATTCAATATATTCATTATATTCAATGTATTCATTACATTTATTATATTCAATGTCATACTTCATTAACATTCTTTTTAATTTAATGAACAAGTAAAATATTTCATTTACAATAATGACGCACACATATGTAACTAATGTATTCATTCGAATGCTTCAAAGTTTCTAGAGAATTCCATTCGTGTACAACATCATCTAGAGCCATTAAGGTAAAATTGAAACCATGAAACTTAATTTTTTTTTTAAATTTAAACACGCTCTCGTTTAATAAATGTGAATAAATTAAATATTCTTCGGAAAATTCACATTCATTCTGATTTATTCAAAGTCAGTAAATTTTTAACTTTAAATCTGATGGAGTTGATTGCCATTAAAGAATGAATCAAATCATCGCAATACATGCGAATGATTTGTATTCGCTAAAGTTAAGTTTTGTTCAACGATCTCTTACCGTCTACTTTCTTGCTTTAAAGCTTAATGAACAAACAAAACTCACAAAATTCAATTTTCCGTAGATCTTTGCGCAAAAGGTTTATTTTCCCAATTAACTGCGTATCGCTTCTTAGCAGCATCATTCTTCTTATTTCGACAAACTTTTGCATTATTCCTGCATGTTTTTCCTTCATCTTGTCAGTCAGGCTACACACTACTCGTTAGCAAGCACAGCAGCCAAAGTCTCTGTATTAATGTCAGAATTGACGCAAAACTGATTGTATGAATTGTACGAATGTTTCGGATAACCTTGCAGGCAAAGCGCATTGAATTAATACATAATTTTTTCAGGCAAAATGTGCAATTTTTCATTGGCTACAGTAATTTCTAAGAATTCTCGGAATGTGCTCCATTCATGAATGGAAAATTAATGAATGAATACTCATAAGCAGTAGAAGTGAATTCATGAATCAGAAAGAGAGTGAGAGAGTGAGAGTGAGAGAGACACTAAAATAAAGCGCAATCAGAGGATTCGAAAATATTTCTTTCATTCATGAAAATTGTTCATTCATGGAATTCATTCATTCATGAGAGCATTCGTAAATAGAAAAATTACTGAAAATTGGCTTCGAATGATTTAGAATGAATAATAATTTCTCAAAATATTGCATTTGAATATTTTAACTATTTTTACACACACATAGAGAAAGAGAGAGAGGGAAACAGAGAAATATACCGAGAAAGATGAAGTGTAATCTTAAAATTCGAAATTATTCCTTTCATTCATTCTTCATGACATTCGTTCATTCCAGGTGTTCATTTAATCAAGATATTCAATTTCAAAAGCATTTAAATAATGAGTATTTATTGGCTTCGAATGAATAAGAATAAGTATTAATTTTTTTTCTTAATATGAATATATGAAAATTTATTTTGCCGTACTACAGAGAGAGAGAGAGAGAGAGAGAAGTACATTAAAATTAAACGCAATCAGAGTTTTTAAAGATATTGCTTTCATTCATTCATGACAATTATTCATTCATGGCATTCATTCATTCCAGGCTTTAATTCATTCGAGATATTCAAAAGCATTGAAATATAGAGAATTTATTGACTTCGAATGAATTCGATTGAATATTCATGAATATTTAATTTTCCCATACTACAGCGAGAGAGAGAGAGAGAGAGAGAAAGAAGGAGAGAAATGAAATGGAATCAAAACATTCGAAATTATTGTTTTTAATCATTCATTTATGGTATTCAAATTCAATAGCATTCGAATAAAGAGAATGTAATTGCTCGAATGAATAATTTTGCGTATTAATATAGAGAATTTACATGCATTCATAGTATTCATTCATTCATGCATGATACTCAACTTCATTTGCATTCGGAAAATTTATTGTCTTCGAATGGATATGAATACTTATAAATTTTTTTTCTTAAAATATTTTATTCAATTTATAAAGATTAAATGAATACGTACTATCATTCATTTAAATGTGAATGTCTCATTTGTTGTTTAGCACTTTTTTTATAATAAATAAAAATCAAGTTATATCATTGAAGCAATCAGATCTCTTATAAATGAAGGACAACAATTTATTGTTTTACACAATTTTGTTACCCGCTGTCTTATTAAACTGCCCTCCATAAATATGTTCATACATATGTCTCTGTGTGCATCTATGCGAAACAAACAACATATACGAGTATATGTAATGATTTTTATGAGCGTGTTTCGTATTTATTTTATTTAACTTGTTCTCTACCGTATGTCCTTTTTTTTTTTTTTTGGGTGCGAATTGTTGCTGTATTTTATTTTTAGCCATAAGCAGCATGAGGACCTAGGGAGCTACGTCGCTCTTTGGGTGCTGAAACTTTTCAGCACTGTTGAAATAGTACGATTTCATGCAGGAAAAGGGTCAGGCAAATGCGAGTCAAATAAAATTACGAGCATGCATGGCGCATAGAGTTGTAGCTAAAGTCGTTATCCTTGCCGTTTTTTTTCCTTTTTTTTTTTTTGGGTACTGTTGCCTTATATATTGTACTACAACGTTGTCCACATGCTTTGTGATATTGTTTAAATGATATTTATGTTTATTAAATTACTACGACACAGCACACAGCAACGACTACGACTAGAGTGAACCAAAGGGCGTTGTCGACATTCATTTTTTTTTTGGTTTTTTCCTGATTTTGACATATGCTAAAAATAATTTCCTTTTTGTTGGCAGTTGCATGATATATAACAAATGCTTAATGGCTTTTGACTGCCTGCTGGCGGCTACAGCAGCTACTACTGCTGATTATTATCGTCCTTTGAATGATGTACGAGTACTCGTGCTCGTACTTAGTTTTTCTTGTAGATGATAGGTGAATGAATGATGCCCGAAAGACAAATGACAAGAAATACTTAGGCAAAAGCCTAACTGTCATCAATTTGATTGCCATTTAATTGGCATGCATGCCGGTGATTTGTCTTTATTAGAAAGTCTTTAAAGCAAATTAAATGCCATTAAAAATGCTTCATAGTCATTTATTGCAATTTATGTGACTTGTGCTACTTAGCGATACCCTTCTTGAACGTTTTGTTGCCTGATTGTTGTATAATATTCGAAACTTTTTAATTGCCGCAACCAAATGGCTGCATTCGCTCCGCACGTTTGCAACTTATTGTGCAAATGGCCGCACAAAATGGCCACCCTAATGGGCACCATTTTCCGCAGCTACCGTGCTCGCTTTTAATTGTGTGCGGCCACATTGAAGCATAATAAAATAACTTTACGTCGTTTTTTTTTAAATATTTTTCTTGCGTCGTCATCGTCCTCGTCGATGAGGACGTCAAGCGTGCGTATATTAAAAATCACAAACAGACTGACACACGGACGGCAGGACGTACCAGTGCACGAAAATCCTTGAAAATGAACTTAAATTGATACGCTGCGTAATGGAAGGAGCAGCAAGCAGTAAAAAGCGAGAATAAAATGAAAAAACCAGCAAGTTACATAATTTATTTAAGCAATGGGCGGTGCGTGTTCCAATTCGAATAACATCATTCCGTTGCAGATGACTTAGCGATTGTATGTTAATATACCTTGAGCACCTGTATTTTTTACATATATATATATATGTCATAGGCAACTGAATTGCAGGAAAAAAATATAATTTGATGCTCTTACAAAACTGACTACATAAATGTGCTTCACAATCTTATTCACACGGAGCTCTGTGTGGATATAGTTTGATCTTTAGTGCAGTTAATTATGATAGTCATTTGGGTAGTTATAGAGTCCTGTAATATTTTTGCGTGTTTGGGGAATGCCAGAAGCTGCTTGGGGGTTCTACTGTCCATCTCTTCAAGTGATGCGAGCCACGGTATATCTAGATACTTTAATACTTAGTTTCCGTGACTTTCCGTTACTAAAATTTTCTGCAGTCGTCTAAATCGCTTCTGCCAAACCTTTTCGATGTAGGAATATCAATTTGTAGTCTCTTCTCTGTAGCTATAGCAAGTATTGCGAAAACTTGCTTCTCGATTCTTTCCACATAATTATGGATATTCTGCGCGTTTCCACTTTTTTGTAGCTTTTGTACAGGCGACCTTCTTTGGATTGCTATAGGGAGTCTGTAGGATGTAAATATTTTTTCTTTTTCGCCTATTCTGCTAAGCTGTGTACCATTTCGCTACCATTTATGCACCAGTGGCTGGGAATCCAGAAGTTTTGAAACGTTTTTGAGCTGCTTAGTCACCTGAAAGACTTTTATCGAAACTTGGTTATCGATCAATAGCTACTTCTGAATACTTCCAACACTTCCTGCTGCAACATACTCGAATAGTCGGCTAGCTTATATAAAATCCTTAAACTCATTTTGGCTCTGTCTGTAAAATGAATATATTGCATGCTAATTCTAGTCCAGTATTTTAGTAGTTCCATTGAGGTGTTTGCATGATGTTATTTTTGGTGATTATGTAGATCGCGCTATTGCTGAACTCTCTGTCAACTGAGTGGTATCCACAGTTGGTGGATCTTCCAGTCGGCTTAATGACCAATATTATTCCAAGTTACTTTACTCAATTTATGGGTTTGAGCAGTATTCCATTTATATGGATTGGAGACTATTTTGAGAACTTTGTGCCTAAGAAGATCAGTATTTTCAGCATTAATATTATGACCGAATTCTGAAACTTATCTTAGTATCTTTTTCACCGTGTCGTTCATAATTGATTTTAGAGTCCATGGTTAATTTCTTGAGTGTAGCACTGGATTCCATAACGGAGGTGAAATGACTCCGGTCTAACACGTGCATCCGTGTGAATCTCTCATCATGGTTTAAATTCTCCACTTGACTTGGACTCTTTTGCTGCTCGATTCGTAATATAGGCCGGAGCATACTGCTCTGTGAGATGGTACCGGTCTTAAGCTTCGTATAATCGCTTCCATTTAAAACTTTTTTAATTGCGCATGAAATGTCTAGAAACATTGTATATGATGCAATGCTTCTTCAGTGGTATCTATGTAGGTTTGTTTCCAAGGTTAGATTCGGGTCTTCTTTTATGTGAAAATCAAAAAGTTCTTATATGGTTATAATGTAAAATTTGTTGTCCTTCGATTCATCTGAAAGCATTTTTCCTTTTTTGGCAAGGATAAAAATCGCATTTCAAACACAAATTGTATCCATGGAACGATCACGTATTTGATCGTTTTTTTTGTTTTTTAAATTAAGTTTATTGAACAATTTACATTTAAATTTTAACAATAACGGATTCTGTTATGAAACATTGCCGGCTCCTTGGAGGGTAGCAAGATTAGATCCGTAAGCGGCGTTCGATTAGAGGAAGACATTACGCCTCCTCAGTCTGTTGATCGATCGCCTGTTTGGTAGAGTGCGAGCAAGTCTGTTGTAGTGTGCAGTCAGACAAAATACACCTAAGTATATTTCGGGAGCCATACTGATGCTACAATGCTCTCTTCCTGAGCAACACATGCATATGCTGTGATGTGCTGGGTTTTTGTTTTGTCAGTGAATATCCAGTTCTTGTTTCTAGTATTAAGTTTGGACAGATCTGCCGCAAAAAGTTTGTGAAAAAAAATTGCTGGTGGTGTTAATTTTTTTTTTGTCAAAATATGTACGGAGAATCAGAAGAACCTCGACGCTTTTTATGATAAAGTGTGACGACATTTCTGTGTCCAGAAACCGTTACAACAGAAATTTATAAAGAAGACGTGACCTAGGCGTAAATTGTTAGCTAAGTACAACTCAAAAATTAATAATAATTGATTACTAAGATTTATTCACAATTTTACGGTATCTTAAGATTACGGGTTATTTCCTAAGTGCCACGATCCCGAAGGCATCTATAATATTATCTACGTTCCGGTCCCGAGAGCATCTACGGTTATCCCGATCCTGGGGACTCTAACTATAAGCTCAGATCCCTTGAGCTTTTACGGTCGTCCCGATCCCGGGGACACTTACTATAAGCTCAGATCTCGTGAGCTTTTACGGTTGTCTCGATCCCGTGTACACTAACTACTTTAAGCTTCGATCCCGTGAGCTGCTAAAGCTTTCCCGATTGCATGGACACTAACTATTTTAAGCTCCGATCTCGTGAGCTGCTACGGATGTCCTGTTCCCATGGACACTAACTATGTTATGCTCCGATCCCGTGAGCTGCTGCGGGTGTCCCGATCCCGTGAACACTAACAACTTTACTACTAAATACTTTAAAGTACTAACTATGGCTGTAACGAGATAAGAATCATTCCATTTAGCTCCCCTGCTGCTATCGTTTCACGTCCGATCACTTTGGAAAGTTTTTGAGTACATTCACACTCTTCGGTAGAAGTAAGATACATTTAAAAAGAGTGAAAAGTTAGTTCAGCTGTTAATAAATAGAACTACTGATAATGGATCCTTGAGGATTGCCGTTGCATAACTTATGATACTTTGAAAGCATTTTGTTGAACTTAGCTTGAAGTTAATGCTGAGTCGTAAAGCCCTTCACTTAATTGAAGATATTTACATCTACGCACATATCTCAAGCTGTTAGAGCACAGTAAGATCGAATGCTCTTTGAAAATCAGTTGCCAATAAGGTAAAATGATTTTTACTTTAAACATCATCCAATACGAAATGCTGTTTGGGTTTGAACCGCATTTGAATTGGATTTAATAATGTAATAATTCTGTATGCTTGTCCGTCTATTTGTCCTCTTTAAACATTTCTCAGCTTAAACAACTGCATCGAATATAGTCTACACATCAATTCCATGTTAAAATAATTCTATCAAAATTTCAGTACGTTTGCTTAATCTGATTAAATATTCATTGCTAAATCTTGTGTTAATTTTGCCACAATTTTAATATATATTATTAATTATAGACCGACATGTGTCGTCTTACACATGTTCTAATTTCCTAAAAACACAATTTCCATAGCACATAAGCAAACACACACAGACAGTCCAATACAATTTCAGTTATTTCTAAATTGCAAATATCTACATTCTGAAACCGCTTAGCCACAAAAACACACATAGATACACACACACATATATATATATAAACTCATATGAACTAGTATATCTGCTTCGCTCATCATCAAACGAAGCCTGGCACTTATATTTGCTAAGCATAAACGTGTTCGGCTCCATAGCGCCATATCTCGAAACCCAAGAGCTTTGCTGCAGCAAAATTTCATATATCAATAGTTACGACGTGCTGCTCATTACTCAAATCTCGGAGGGCGCTCGGTAAACTTGGCTCGTCGCACATTGGTATAATTCTAATCTCTGTGCTGATCTGTTGCTGTTGCTGTATCTGTATCTGCAATGCGAATGCCGTCAGTGTGTAAGTGTGTGTGTTGCATGACATTTGGCTCGGCTACAATAATATTAAGTGCAATTGTATGCGTGTATCTGTGTCTATGAGTGCAAAAATGTTTACCACAACAAGACAAGTTTGACATTCAAATTAGATTGCATTCGATGCGTGCCTGGCATGCAGAGACAAATTTGAAAAAGGTATAGAAAAATCGGTTGGATTTTTTT
The DNA here is from genome assembly GCA_035044805.1 of Leucophenga maculata. Taxonomy (NCBI): domain Eukaryota; kingdom Metazoa; phylum Arthropoda; class Insecta; order Diptera; family Drosophilidae; genus Leucophenga; species Leucophenga maculata. The sequence goes on along the minus strand of JAWNNP010001732.1, from coordinate 180,892 downwards.
TGTAATTGCTTGGTGTTGGTTGTTGTGATAAATCTGGTTTATTTTTGTTGGAAAGTTTTTAGCATAGTTTAGTAGCAAAAATATAAATTTAGAAAATGGAACATGAATAGTGTCAAGATTTTATTTATATTTAATACAAATGCACATAATTAGCTAAAAGGGCCTAGAATGCAAATTTGATTATTTCAACATATTCGTTTGTGCAAAAGTGAGTACCGGAAAGAGATGACCATAGAATGCCAGTGTAAACTCTAAGCACAAATGTGTAGGTCTATTGTTGACATATTTATTATTAGAGAGGCATTTTATGATGTTTTTTTTTGGATAGGGACTCTATAACCTGCTCCTCTATCCACGGGTTTGCCAGTCACTCTATTATTACTCGCATCCGGAAAGCAAACGAAGAGGGTTCCGGAATTGTTAAACCACTTATATCAACATGGTCTTCGTCGACCCAATCCTCAGACGATCTTTCACAGCGGTGCACTATGGAGGGAAGCTCATTTGCCCTTCTGGTAGTAAGTTGCTTTGACCGTACTCTACGTGTTAACTCTTGAACAGATCCCACAAGTTGCACTTATAATGTTCTTATCGTAAGGCATCTGCTTCAATCCTTTTAGAAGAGGCGATAGATCAACGGACAACCACACAAGATGTGAAAACGTGCAACAAAGTTTTCGGCAAGACAGATTTCACAACTCGAACAGGATTCGACTGAGCGCTATACCACGCAAGATTAGGTACTGCTGTATCGCGCAAGCTATCTTAGGGCTTTTGCACGGAAACATCGTAGTTGTCAATTTTCCTTTCCCTCCAGACCATAGCAAATGTTTCCCCAGCGGTCAGAAAATTGCGGCATTCCAAATCATCATCAATAGTAATTCCTTTGTTGCCGAGATGAGAACCAAAATCTTCATGAGGGGGCCACGCGTCGCTCAACTCTGTTGTATGCGCTCCGCACAGGAGCATTAGTCGATAGGAACTGGACTTCCAAGTGGTATTTTTTGAAGGGTTGAATGTGACACTGATAAAAGTGATTCGAAATCATGCAGGAAGCGCATCAATCTCCTCACGGATATGTGTGTCAGCCCGCTGTAATCGACACCTTCTATCTTACCGCTCTGACACGATCCACTCATGGTCGTACTGTATATTCCATTTGCATTAAAGAGGGCTCTGACTTTTCACTGCAGGTAAACCTTTTAGTTTTGAGAGATAACAAATACTTGCTGCGGTCCCAGAAGGGATATGAGATTTTCCAAGGACTCGATTGTAGTAGTGCTGAACTCCATAGATGCGTAGTTTTTGTGCATCTCTGTCTCAGGTGTGTACGTGTCATATATCCTCTTGAGTGTTTTGGAATCCCATCAACAACAACCTCTAATGTAGGTAGGACAGAGACAACTACAAGTCACCTTTGTTTGATGGCGTTTATCAACAGCGCTGACATTGACCGTGACAAAAAAAAAAAAAGAAAAGGGATTCCCCAAACAAGTTAGGAGATTTTATTTCCTTATAAGATTTTAATTTAAATAAAAAAAAACATTGTTAAGTTATTTATTGTTCGAAACTCTCTCCCGACCTGTAATGCATCGTAACAAGACTACCATTCCCTCCAAGTTGAGATACGTACTAATTGAACGCCCCCTTCCAATTTAGTGGTCCTCCGCATACGCATACAATTCGAAATTCGCGTGGATATGTAATACGCGGTTAAGCTTTTTGTAGACTGTTACGAATAAAATGATGGAGAGGGGTGTTCTTTTCTGGATTCCATTATGTAAGGGTTGGACCATTAACTTGCAGCACTATTTTTTGATTGCTCATAATACAAAGAACTTAGTTTGTGATTACTTGGCATATTTTTCATAGCTCTTCAATTTTATCAAATGTTTTTTAAGTCCAACGAAACTATGGATATGTGATTCTTAGTGATTCTTAGTGGAAATGGACCATTAATAAGATAGATAAGATACTCAGTTCAGACCTGGAGTCTCGCCTATGAGTCTGCAAAGTGCAACTGACAGTTCGATCGAGGTAATTGAAGATTCGATTTGGTTATCGTTCTGCAAAGTACCAAGTAGTAATGTTGACTCTAGTGCAATAGAGGGAATTGAGAGTTTGAGGTCAATGTCTGACAATTTACTTGAAAATCGCCATGCTACAATTTCCTCTTTTTAATTTTCTGTACGACCATTTTTCCCCGAGTCATGCCTTGTTGAATATCACCCTCTTCAAAATAGAACACAAATACTCGACTTGGTTTGTGTGAACTTTGCCTAGCCATTTCATCATCTGAAATTGTTCCTCAGATAGCCAACTATGGACAATCTTTACCGAATGTTTGAAGTGTCCGTCCAAAAAAAAAAAATATATATATATATATATATATTATATATATATAATATTATAAATGCGAAAGTTTGTATGGATGTATGGATGTATGGATGTATGGATGTATGGATGTATGGATGTATGGATGTTCCTCTCTTACGGCCAAACCGCTCAACCAATTCGTCTGAATTTTGGAATAGAGATTGATGGGATGATGGAAAAGAACATAGGCTATGTTTTGACAAAATCGGTGGGGGCGTTGCCCCACCCCCCATATAAGCGATAATCAAAATTTGTCATATCTTTGCATCCATTTAAGGTACAGAGATGAAATTTGGTATAGATATTAAGAGGAAGAGGAGAAGTCAATCTGTTAAGTTTGGACAAAATCGGAGGGGGCGTTGCCCCACCCCCCATATAAGCGATAGTCAAAATTTGTCATATCTTTGCATCCATTTAAGGTACAGAGATGAAATTTGGTATAGATGTTAAGAGGATGAGGAGAAGTCAATCTGTTAAGTTTGGACAAAATCGGAGGGGGCGTTGCCCCACCCCCCATATAAGCGATAATCAAAATTTGTCATATCTTTGCATCCATTTAAGCTACAGAAATAAAATTTGGTATAGATGTTAAGAGGATGAGGAGAAGTCAATCTGTTAAGTTTGGACAAAATCGGAGGGGGCGTTGCCCCACCCCCCATATAAGCGATAGTCAAAATTTGTCATATCTTTGCATCCATTTAAGCTACAGAAATAAAATTTGGTATACATGTTAAGAGGATGAGGAGAGGTCAACCAGTTAAGTTTGGACAAAATCGGAGGGGCGTTGCCCCACCCCCCATATAAGCGATAATCAAAATTTGTCATATCTTTGCATCCATTTAAGGTACAGAGATGAAATTTGGTATAGATGTTAAGAGGACGAGGAGAAGTCAATCTGTTAAGTTTGGACAAAATCGGAGGGGGCGTTGCCCCACCCCCCATATAAGCGATAATCAAAATTTGTCATATCTTTGCATCCATTTAAGGTACAGAGATGAAATTTGGTATAGATGTTAAGAGGATGAGGAGAAGTCAATCTGTTAAGTTTGGACAAAATCGGAGGGGGCGTTGCCCCACCCCCCATATAAGCGATAGTCAAAATTTGTCATATCTTTGCATCCATTTAAGGTACAGAAATGAAATTTGGTATAGATGTTAACAGGACGAGGAGAAGTCAATCTGTTAAGTTTGGACAAAATCGGAGGGGGCGTTGCCCCACCCCCCATATAAGCGATAATCAAAATTTGTCATATCTTTGCATCCATTTAAGCTACAGAAATAAAATTTGGTATACATGTTAAGAGGATGAGGAGAAGTCACCTGTTAAGTTTGGACTAAAGCGGAGGGGCGTTGCCCCACCCCCCGTATAAGCGACAATCAAAATTTGTCATATCTTTGCATCCATTTAAGGTACAGAGATGAAATTTGGTATACATGTTAAGAGGACGAGGAGAAGTCAATCTGTTAAGTTTGGACAAAATCGGAGGGGGCGTTGCCCCACCCCCCATATAAGCGATAATCAAAATTTGTCATATCTTTGCATCCATTTAAGGTACAGAGATGAAATTTGGTATAGATGTTAAGAGGATGAGGAGAAGTCAATCTGTTAAGTTTGGACAAAATCGGAGGGGGCGTTGCCCCACCCCCATATAAGCGATAGTCAAAATTTGTCATATCTTTGCATCCATTTAAGGTACAGAAATGAAATTTGGTATAGATGTTAACAGGACGAGGAGAAGTCAATCTGTTAAGTTTGGACAAAATCGGAGGGGGCGTTGCCCCACCCCCCATATAAGCGATAATCAAAATTTGTCATATCTTTGCATCCATTTAAGCTACAGAAATAAAATTTGGTATACATGTTAAGAGGATGAGGAGAAGTCAACCTGTTAAGTTTGGACTAAAGCGGAGGGGCGTTGCCCCACCCCCCGTATAAGCGACAATCAAAATTTGTCATATCTTTGCATCCATTTAAGGTACAGAGATGAAATTTGGTATACATGTTAAGAGGATCATAAAAAGTAAACAGGTTGAGTTTGGTCAAAATTAGAGGGGCGGTACATCACCCCCGTATAGTTTCACAAATGAGGCAAAATAAGAAAAGTAATTAAATATTCTACTTTTTATCTGTAGATACGCGGACGAAGTCGCGGGTAAAAGCTAGTATATATATACATTTTAAATTAAACTTGTACTGCACTTCATATTTAATAATATTATGTTGTTTTTTCTCTTTATAGGTAAGTTCCCAAATAAATGTTCTCATATTTTAATGTATCTGGTGTTTTTCGGATGAGCGGTAAGAACCACTTAATTATATGAAGACTGAAGGTCGAAGTATATACTTTTATGGAATATTATATTTGGATTGACAAGCAACAGACAGCAAAAAACATTTTTCTACACAAAACCACAGAAGGAGGTAGTAGGTCAACACACCTTCATCAGCAAACGACGCGATGAGTACTTAATTTGGAATTAAACTAAACACCTGTCTGGGATGTACAGATTTGATGTAAATACTGAAAATAGGATAATTCCGAATACGCTATTTTGTGAAACTGTAGGTAACACTGGTTATGTATCGGATCTGCAATTAGATAAAATAGTGCAGGGTTAACATCTTTAATATTAGCCAGTAGACTAATATGTCACACACACGATTGTAGGCTTGTTATACATCAATAAAATACACTCTCGCAGTATTCATTGGAGTATGTACTTAGTTTATTTTTGATGACAAAATCCAAATTGGTGGTCCGTGACGGTACTATAAATTGCATGAAATCGATCTATCTGAGTCTTCTCCAAACTTTCGATAGAGAGCGCTGACGGAGACTGATCGGCCAAATTGACTCGGAACCTCTATACGACTTGCCAGGCATGTGGATTATGGAGGTGATAACAAACTTCCAAGTTCCTGCTCAGGTAGGTGGTGTTGCAGTTGTTGTCGTATCTAGTAGCTTTGTTCCTCTTGAGGCATTTAATTTTACTTCAGACTTCCGACAAGCTAAATGGTCCATTTGCATTGGAAGAGCTTTCGGGTCGTCAGAAAAAAAGTTTTGAAGTACTCAGTTAGGTTGTTAGGTGATGTTGCAGTTGTCGTCGTAGTTAATAGCTTTGTTCCTCTTGAGACGTTTAATTTTACTTCAGATTTCTGGCAAGCTAAATGTTCCATTTGCAGTGTAAGTGCTTCCGAGTCGTCAGAGAAAAAGTTTTAAAGCACTTAGTTAGGTTGAGAGCGATGACTCGTTCTTCATTAAATTGATTCCATTTACCGTTAACATCTGTTTTGCGGATTGGTTGCCTTTTGACATTCCAGTGTGCTGCGTTGCGTCTGTAGTGTTTCTTAGAGGAGCACAAAAAAATCGATAATATTAAACTAAGTGAGTATGATCCAGCTAGAAACGTCTTTTTTTTTTTTTGCAATTCAAAGGCAGAGGCTGCGACCAAACTACCCCTTACATTTTTTTTCCAATATTTTCATTGAAAAAATCCTTTTATATTTATATTGGATACATCGATTATTGTATAAAATATGATTTAAAAAATCGTTTATAAAATAATCGATGTTTCCAGTATGGATTTTTTTTACAGTCATTTGTCCCAGGTCTGTTGTGATTATAATGTATTGAACATCCGAAAGTTACTCTTCTTTTTAAAAATATTTTCCGTTAAGTCAATGTGCAAACCGATCTTCAACGCGTTGTGTATCTTATTGGAAAAAACTTCCAATGTTCCTGACCAGCATTTATAGTTTCTGAGATCGCGTTGTGCACCCAAACTTATCATGACTTTATCGACTCTACTTTATAGGGTTTCCTAACCCTTTTACTGCCTCAATAATAGGGTGTTAACATTTAATTAGTGCAACCATATAGAAAATAGTTGCATTCATAAGAGACAAGTCTATCTAGCTATGTCCGTCCGTTCATCCTTCCGTGCGGCTTTCTGCCCACGAAAATGTTCCTCGGAATAAAGACTTACAGAATCTAAATTCATGTAATAGGACTCTTAATGTGTTGCACTGTTACAAATGTTTAATTTCTTAAATTTCTTAACTCATAACAGCAGACGCAAAAATTCTTTATTTTTTATTGATTTTGTTCTATTTTTTTGGCGTATTCCTTGAACATAACCGCTATAAATCACGGCCTATCATAAAAAATGTTTTTGTGGTTTGTATAGCGTATAAAATAGTCGATCACGTTGACTATAGTGCTTAGTTGCTTCACTTTTCAGCTGAACACTTAAATGAAATGAAATATTTTGAAGCGTGTGTGCGAATTATTTGAGAAAAGTTTGTACAAAATTCGAGTAGATATTCAAATTGGAATAGATAGATAGATAGATAGATAGATACATAGAAGATATATTTATAGAAGATTCTATACAGATCTGGTTCGGACCACTAAAGAGGGTAGCCCCATGCAAATCAATCGGTTCTTTCTGGCTTCAACTCAGATAGATCCAATGTTTTAAAGTTTTAAGGTACATGTGGTCTTCAAGCTAATGTATTAGTTGTATTGCAGTAACTAGGCTGGTTGTCTGATTACAGGGGGACAAAATTCAATGCCTTAACGGGAAATGTCTGTATTAAAAGGCGGATATCTTAGAGGTAAATATCTCGATTTAAAATGTAATGTGTATTTTGTAAAGCTCTTTCTATGAACTTATGATATTTATTTAATGTCGAAATTTCTAAAATCAGAAATTTAAATTGATTTTAAACGAAATTATGTCTATGGATTTTTTTTTTTTCTAAATAACCTTAAATAAATAGATTTTCGTCCCTTTATAATGATCCATTAAACAAAATGGAAAAACTTTTCTTTCCGAAGTTAGAGGACATTGTAGCAGACGGAACAACGAGCCACAGTGTATATCAGCAACATTTTTAAAACTTAATTTCCAAATTTTTTGGAATTTATAAATTTATATTTATTTTTTTTTTCTGAATCATCTCTTTGAAGCAATCGTCCTCTCATATTTTTCACTCAGTCGAACTCTCTCTTAATTGTGTCACTGCTCAACTGTTTTAGATTCCACAATTTTTTGCGTATAGGCTCTACAGTAAAGTCATCATTAACTAATGGGTCTGACAATGTTTCTTTAATGGTCCTTTTTCGCATCCAAGTTTGTTAGGGTTTTAATCACAGGATGTATTTTAGGACAGTCCTGTTGCAACCATCGTATTAACTGGATTGCAGTGATGTCAGCCATTTTTTTTTTTTTTTTCGAAGATACCAACCAAACCTATACTCGTATCTCCCATAATTGTGTAAATTTGGACTTATCCAAATGCTTAAATATAATTTCAAACCTTTAAAGTAGATCTCACTTTGACATTACCCAAATCAATTGTCCTTTGACATAAATTGTATGTTATGCGCAAACTTCCTTCCCGGCTTATGAATACGTGACATTTACGAGAACAGAATAAAAGTAAATTTTACACGCTTTGTTGCACAAAACACTAAACAGCAACAAAAAACTAGAAACGAAGTAAAAAATGATGAAAAAATGAATGGAAAAACAATAAATAAAAAAAAAAATATGTCGGAGAAATGAAAAAATAAAACCAGCTGCAGAGAAAAACTTACAAATAACGATTTTACAGGCATTTGGTTGCACAAACATGCAGCGAATGGGTATTCTGTAGTACACCAAAATGTTTTGTTTCGATTCAGATGTGTGGCTGTGTGGTGCGTTCAGGTGAAATAATAGTAAGTCATAAATTATGTCGGGCGACTAAATTTAATTTCAGTTTTTCCCACTACGCAATTTTTGTTCTCTAACAAAATGGCGACATGTGGTGTTGGCTTTAGCTGAGCATAAAGGAATTTTGTTGCCAGCAAACAACAGCTTGAAGTAAAATAATGCCAGGATACCTATGTACGTAGTATACACTCCTAGAAGTGTGTGGCAAGCATAATCTATAACAAATCTGTTTTTGTTTCTTCATGTTTTTTTTTGTTGTTTTTTAAGCAGAGTAACAAATGCACATAGAAAACAGTCGCCATACATAAATGTTAAGCTGCCTCTGAGAATATTTACGATTCATACAGACATTCAAAGCCATTTTGCGCATACGCCCAGACATAATCAGCTAACGTTCATGCTAAGCTTACTCTGTAGTTTTGCTACTTTAAGTGCGTATTTGTATTTCAATCTGCACGTGAAATGGCAGTGCGACAAAGCCTTTGTTAGATTTATGTTTCAGTTTCTGTTAAACTTCTTCATGTGTTGGTTTTTCTAGACTTGTTCACGTAATTTTCCTTTTTCTGGTTTGTTGCACTTTGTAGCACTGTGGCGAATAAGGTGAGCGAAATTATGAACAGTTTCTAGCATTGTTATACAAGTCAGGCTGCTTATGAAATAGGTCAGTTATACAATATAATAGTAATAATGTATAAAAAACTTAAGTGAAAGCGGTTGGTTTTATTATTCTATGTGCTTACGATAGCCAGTCAGCTAATACGAATTGAATCTTAGTAAGGCCACTTATAATGAAGTGCCTTTCCCAGTGCCGACAACCAAACTAAAATGAAATAAATTAAAATCACATATTTAATTCGATATGGTTTATTGTATTTGTTTAGCTTTTTGAATTCTTCATCGTTTTAGTTCCATAGCCTCGAATTTTTGCACTGTTCCCAAGTTTCCGAAGTATTTCATTCAATATAAGAGGAGTCAAAGCGTGTATATTGTACCTTGTAATAAAGAGTACTAGCTGTTTTATTGGGACTTACTCCCAAACCCTATGTTCACTCAAATAGAGATGTCTCTGAGTGTTGTTTCCATAAGATCACAGAGGATCCGCCGAAACATGCAACTTGCTTACTATGGCAATATCATCTGCCTACGCTATACTACTTGGTAGTCACTTTTCTTATTCGTCCAAGTATATTATTGATTGCTAGAGCCAAGAGAACAGGGTACAGTTCGACCCCTTACGGAGTGTCTGTTTTGCGGTATACGCGTTCAAACATACTCCCTAGCTTACTGTTCACAGAATTGGAGTCGAACCAATGAGTGATAAGGCCTAGTAGGGCTTCATCTATTCCCAGATCCTTTCAAACTTCATTGATTTGCTCCACGTTGACATTGTTGAAAGAACTTTTTATATTTATATATTTTAATATTCCTTTAAGCTATTAGAGTGTGTAAGCCCAAAGACTTCCAACGTCGTTGCAACTGATTTAATCACGATCCATGCCTCTGTGCTATACACTAGGATAGGGAGTCTCTTTTTGCAATCGTAATTCTTCGCCTGATCTTCAGGCTGACATTGATGTTGTTGTTGGTTATTGCGGATGCAAGGCAGATGAAGTTTTCTACAACATTGAAGTTGAATTCCTCCATCGTCACTGAACGTGCAGAACGTACATGACGGCATGCGAGAAGAAACCAAGTATTTCGTCTTGTCCTCATTCACCGCTTGACCCATGAGCAGGGACTGTTCTTCAATCTCTGAGAACGCCTTGCTGACTCCTGTATACCGATGATATCAATATCATCCTCATACGAGAGCAGCATTACTGGCTTTTTGAAGATCGAGTCCGACATATTCTGTATGTACGAGCACTGGCGTAGAATGTATTCCATCAGAAGATTGAAAAAATCGCACGACAGAGCATCGACCTGCCTGAAACCTCTCTTGGTATCAAAGTGGTCGGAAAGGTTTTTCTCCTCCCTGACAACGCTGTGTGTGTTAGATAGCGTCATCATGCAAAAACGAACGATCTTTGCCGGGATATCTAGTGGAGACAGGCCGTCGAAAAACTTCTAACGTATAGGCGTATCGAAAGCGGTTTTACAGTCGACAAATAGGTGGTGTGAATATTTGGTCACTGGTCAACCTTTTTGGTCTGAAGCCACATTGATAAAGTCCTTTCAGTGAATCTGTATATGTCTTCAGCCTATTACACAATAGTAGTTGGCGGTAGTTGGTGCAAACAACGGGGTCTCCTTTCTTAAATTTAGGGCAAAGAACACTGAGATTCCAATCATTGGGTATGCGTGGTGCATATTCCATACCAACTCTTCGCCGTTGATTTTGAATAACTCAACTGGAAGCCCAACAGAGCCTGCCGCTTTGTTATTTTTCAGCATGATAACTAAATCAACATTTCTTATAGTTCGGTGGCTCTAATAGAGTGCCAAAATTTCTCTATCGGTGGCAAATCTCTAACGGCAATTCTCATCGCCTCCAAGTAGATTAGAAAAATGATTCCTCCATAATTTTAGTGATTCCTGTGCATCCGTAACCATTTTCGTATTTACAGAAAGTTACGCCGCGTCTAAAACCTTCGGTCAGACGATTGATCATTTTATAGATATTTCGAGATTCATTTCCGTCATTTCATCTCTCAACATCCTCAAACTCCCAATTTTCTTGCTCCGTTTTCTTGAGTCTGTAAAGGTGTTTCTCACGATACGCTCTGTAACAGCTCGTGTTGCTCCCGACTGCAGACCTCGCTGACAAGAAGCATTTTTTTCTGCAGTAACATTGCGATAATCCTCGTCATACCAAGAATTACTTACATGTGAACTGCTTGGCTTTCCTTCCCACGGAGTGGGCGAGATGTCTCCACCGCTCACATATATTTTTAGACGACGGAGAGTCATGCCCGAGTGGAAGTAGGGACCACGTAACGAGCCGATGTCAGAACAATATCAATTTGTTTGCGATTAATTTGATATAATTTGATCTGGACTCAGCCATGTAGCCTTGTGGATGTTGAGGTTTTGAAATCTGTTGCCACTGAATTTCTGCAAACTACCCCTTCTCCCCCTTGGTATGAACTGTCGTATGTAAATTCTTATGTTTACGTTAAAAAATTCTTACTAAGTTTCACAACAAAAAATATCTGATTTATAATATTCTGGATTAGACAGGTTAAATTAGCAGCCAACTAGCGACTTCAAGAAGGCATTTAATATGTAGTGGTACCACGTGATTACTTTTGTTGATCAAACCATTTTGATGATTTGTCAAAAATCCAAAGTGTTTTCAACTCGAATTTCTAAATCTCTATGGGGCCGTTTAGACAATTTTTTTCCATTGAACATGTCCACAAGAGTAGCTGAATACAGTTTTTTCTGTAATCATTGTGTAAGCTTCTAGGCTTTATGCAGAGTTTTAAAATAAAATACAAAGCCATTTGCTTTAAAACTGCACTGCAAAGTAGAAAAAAATTTCTATTGTCACATTCTACACCTGACACAATTGTCTCTGTAGCTATTCATGCAAAAGATATAAGTGGCATAAAATTTATTTTAAATGATTAAATATTTACTGGATTCTTTTAATAAACTGGTATGTTGTATTTTCGGGGCCATTGTAGATCCATGAGTTAATATCATATTCAACAGATTGGCTGATTAAAATAGATTAGCTCATATTGAGCGAATCTATAAAAATTCTAATAGCCGGTGGACAAAGTAAGACTTGTATGAACCTTTAGATAATAGGTAATAAGCGGATTAACTGCTGACTGCTCTATTTCATTGTCAGACTTCTTTTATATTTATAGCTTTTTTTCATTTTGTCATTCACACATTTTCCATCCCAACACTTCAAGCAAACAGCATAAATGATTCACTAACTGTTTAACAATTAATTAGATTGACAAACCAATTGTTCAACCAATTAACCAAACATTGAGAGACTGGTGCTCAATATAGACTAAACTATTATATTTAAAATGAAAGGCATGTTTAAGAATCTGTAAATGACAAACTGTCACTGTTTAGACACAAACAAAAAACGGTTATTAAACATTAAATTGAATAGATTTTCTTTAATTAAATGCTGAGTTCTTCTTGCAGCACATTAAACTGCTTCACTTGAATGACAGACACTTAATTGCACGAATTTAGTACATTTACACCCAAACAATTTGTTCAAAGAACAAATTATATAAAATAAGTACCGACTGTATACTAAATTCAGATTTTTTTTTATTTTTTTGCACTAAGACTAATTACAAATATCCTGTCAGACTGACACTTGTGGTGCAAATGAAATGAAAGGAAAAGGGAAGTAATGTGAAAAGAAAACCGGATGGCGAAATCGGCAAAGAGACCACAAAGAAAAGCGGAGACAAGTGTAATGTGTAATTATGCTGTTGCTTCTTGCGACAAGCGCTAATAAGTTTGTTCGCACACTGCAGGAGGCGTACATACACAGTCACATATACACGAAATGTAAGATTGTAATAACGAGATACACATGCACAGTAACACCCAGTAAGATATAACTAATGATGCACTGATATAACAAACAACCATGCACACACACACACACACATATATAGCTTTGTATACAATTGGAGATACAGTGAAAGTTACTCAGTCGCATACACTAACATCATCAACAACAACAGCAACAACAACAATAAGAACGACAACTGTCACCGAGCGCTACTGTAATACTAAAATATATATGCACAGATAAATAAGCAGCACAGCGAGAAGAAGAAGTATCTGCTACGTCTATTTGCTTTTTGGTTTGTCTTTGTGCAAGTGGGTGGGTTTAACGATAGTTCGCTAAGCTTTTTTTTCTCGAAATAAAAACATATTCATACATATTATAGCGAGGCTATAGGCTGCTGAAGAAAACATGCAGCATGTAGTGAAAAAAAATACCAACATAAACGTTCACTCACAACGACGTTCTATTCGCTCATTCCTATAGAACACAGAAGGCGCCTAGTGTACCAGTAATACTCTGGGTATGAGCTCTAGTATGATAAAAAAAACCATGTTTTAAAAGAAACCGAACAAATAATTTATTTATCATACTGGATCCCGCTAGCTATACATTTTTCTCAACTTTTGGCCGCTTTCTGGATACCACATCAAAGGAGTTCCTTCCTATTCGTGGTAAATAATTTATCAAACCAATTTTAGACATCTTCGAAGGAATCTAAGGTATATTTATCGAACGCGTGGCCCATCGATGAAATTGGATGATAGGTGTGGTAAATAGGTGTGATAAATAAGGCTCCAAGTAGTTTTTACCTGACTTGAAGTGGGGTATGAAAAAAAGCCTTTCATTTCATTTTTGGATATTTCGGAATGTAATCAAGCGGCATTGGCAGTGTCACCAGTCTTTAAAAGCAGATGATAACCTGCTGATTCCACCAAATTCGCAACCACCTGATAAAAAGCGATGTAACGACCCAGCAATTTCTGTGCAAATCTATATAACATTAACTAAAATCTCAATGCTACTCTGCCATAGATTCAACTTTAGGTGGATTAAACTTGTAGGACTATATTAAGCCATCCGAAGTTACCAAAAGCACCTGACATCGAAGTGAAAATAAGCAAACCCAGTAAGGCATCAAAAGTACATGATGGGCAGATGGAAATCAATTCACAACGGAATTCCAGAAGAGCTGATCGTGTAAGGGAACAAATGTGCCTAATCAAAGACAGCTTGAAAAATCCAAACATAAATGACCTCTTAAAGCTATGTTAAAAAGCTGTTGGAGGACAGCCTAAGAAAATTAGAGGTCAATTACAAAAAATATGCATCCTATGAGATAGATATTCTCAAAGCTGAAGTCGCTTGCCTAGTGATACTCATTAATAAAAGCATCAAAGAGCAAGAGGAAAACCAGGCAGAGCTACGCCAACAACTCAATAAAATTTTAATCAGGAAAATTTAATTCCCTGAAGAAGAATATGTCCAATTGCAACCAGTGAATGCTAAGTTCGAGCCACGTCTAAAAGATCAAGATATAGAATAGCCAAGTCTACAAGATGAGCTCAAGAAAATTACTTTCACTCCCAGCAGGGAACTTCTTCAGCCAAGGCTACGAGATGACCTCAAGAAAATTACTTTCATTCCCAGCAGGGAAAAAGAGAAAGAACAGGCAAGGCTACGTGGAAAGTTCAGTAAAATTACTTTTACTGAAAAAAAATTTGCGCCAACGCAACTGGAGTCCACAAAAAGCTAAACACCAGCGCCCTCTTTGTCTATGAAAATACAACAGTCTGCCGAAACAGAACTTGCTGAGGTGAAGACAACGGCGAGTTTTTCTTTATTAATCAGTTTATCGAGTTCAATAATTTCTGGTGTTTTCGTAAGGTCAGAGCAAGATCTTAGAAATATTGATCTTGATATCCGCCTGCCGCCGAACTTTTATAATCAACAAATTACTACGCAATTGACACCGACTTCACCAACAGAAAAATGTGTTTCACTTGAGATTATTGACAACGACACGTGCTGAATCTATCGGACTAGCGGAAAACGCTTCAGTTTCAGCAGCGAAACTACGCGGACTGCGACTATTTATTCCAAAATATACATGAATTCTTGGGAAGTTCTTATTTTGGAGAAGTGACTTAAGCTGTTGGAAAATCAATGCAAATTAGAGTTAATGCAGCATACCATCATACTAACAAGAGTAAGAAGGGATGGCTGAACTGGTGGAGGTTTGTAAAATGCCTCAAGTCCATCTTCTATTACTTGCACCACTGAACGAAATGACAAATATTTCAGCTAAAGCCGATTGAGTTTGACACCCATTTGCTATCTGCCGTGAAGGCGGAAACACAGAAGCGTTAATGACGATCCGAAAAGGGTGATGCTGACGCTACTATTGTTAATGAAGAGAGCTCAGAAGCAACAACTACTGGCTGTCACATTTTCTGGCCCGCCGCAGAATATTCAGACATGAATGCCTAAACATGTAGTACCTAACAAAGACTCAACTAGTATGGTTCTTATTTCTTTTTAAGAGAATACGAACTCTAGTAAATGTTAAGAACGACTTGCTAAGTATCTGCAAGAGTTGCTACACCATTTTGTAGTTAGTTATATTTGGTTGGCCTCCCTTTTTGCTTCACATGTTATCCAAGGTCTGCGCATCAAAATACGACATAAAAAACCTTTTCAACATAGAATGTTAGCACTCATGTCTGATTCGATCTTCAAAAATTCCAGATCATCTCTATATTTTTTCTTCAATTTCATATAAAGATTCCACCGTATTCCATAATATTCCATAATATGTAGCAATACACAGTACTTTTTGAAAGGAGTTTCTGTTGCGCAATGATCCCGTTGGCCCATAAACAGCACCAAACACTCGGTAATAGTCTATGGTTGCATCGGTTATTCAAAGATCTCACTTTGGAACCCCATATGCGACAGTTTTGCTTGTTTATTACGCCCAACGAAATGAAAATGGGTCTTATCGGAAAGGTTATCCCAATCGGAGAATGCTCGGCTTAGAGTATGGTTCAGCACCGTTAATATAAACGATTAAATATTGCAATGCTGAACTTAAGCACAGATGAAATAGCATTTAATATGAGGACGATTTAGGCCGGGACCATAGAAGTCATCACCTCAGAAATGGTTGACAAAATCA
Source organism: Leucophenga maculata (assembly GCA_035044805.1). Classification (NCBI taxonomy): domain Eukaryota; kingdom Metazoa; phylum Arthropoda; class Insecta; order Diptera; family Drosophilidae; genus Leucophenga; species Leucophenga maculata. The sequence continues at coordinate 165,122 of JAWNNP010001732.1, read as the reverse complement.
AAGATATGGTAATGGATGATCGACGAGCTTGCTGAAGCACCAATATTTGTATATGAAGAAACTGACTCCCAGATAGATGCAGCGATTGCATATAGTCGACACCAAATGTGCTGGTGTGAACATTTAAGAGGACTGTTTGGTGATGTTTAATCGCAATAAGGTGGCACTTTGACGACGTTTTGTAAATGTAGATGAATCTAGGATTCGATACAATATATTACAGAGCAAGGAATAATCTAAATAATGGATTTCACTTACAGAGAATTGGCATCAAAGGGTGTGTCAGTAAGCTTGACGAATCAGCATAATTATGGCGATGGTGTTTTTGAGGATGTCGTGGCATAATTGATATTGATTACATTGAAGAAGTTATAACGATTCCAGCGAAATATTATGCAGAGCAGAGTTACCTCACATGGCTAAGAAAATAATTTTTTTTATGAGATGACAACGCAATAGCACAGAAGAGCCTATGCTTTTTTGAAATATTATATGAAACTTAAGATCCAAGTTTCTATGATCTATTAATTTTAAATTTAAGCATTATAATATATTTTTCAATTAGAATCGTATATACTCCTAATGTAATTTTGTTAGCCCCACCGTATGTATAGATGAATGTGTGTCTGTGTGTGTGTGTACTTTAAAGATACTCGTCGCATAGCTGCTGTCGCAAAGTAAAGTAAAATGCATGAGCAGGACTCTTGTTCTGGCTGCTTCTGTGCGATCTGTGCTGCTTGATAGCAGAGTACAATTTCGTGAAATTACACACAATGCTTGTTTATCTGTGTAAAGTATCTGTCACCGACTATTTCACCCATACTTTCTGAAACACACACACCCACCCACTCACTCAATAGTATTGTCCATGCATGTTACGTAGTAGTTAGTATCCTGGTAGTGAACGTCGTGCGGGTAATTGAGTTGATAAAACGTTTTGCGCGTTGAAGTAATTTAGGTAATGCATTCAAAGTTAATTACCTCGGGGAAATTTGTAATTAGAAATTTGATTGAGTATGTCGCTGTCACACGGCACAAACTGAGAGGCTGCCTGCCAGCCAGCTTGATTTGTATCCTTTAACTTCAACAGCGGCAACGCACATTATACTCTTAACTACGCAAATTAACTGACTGACTGTGTGTCTGTCTGACTGCTTAGCGTGGATAAACTTCTGCAAATTTTATATAACTTGTCAAAATTTCTGAAGTAGGTCGTCCAATTTTTGTTTTTTTTTATGTTACACACTCAAATGACATAAATCACAACAACAGCAGTAAAAGTTAAAGAAGCAGCTTTGAAGTTGAAGCTGAAACGCAAACAATTACTCTCGAAAATATGACAAATTGTTTGTCAACCTGTGGAATTTTGTTTTATTGTTGCTGCTGCTGACTGTCATTAGCATAATTTTATTTTCGGAAATAAATTGAAAATTAACTTTAACTGCACAAAATGTTGAAGAATCTACAATAATAATAATAAAGTAAATTGTATGGCGGCAACAATTTGTGAAAAGTTTTTACATTTATTGATTTTTATGTTAAGTTGGCAATGTAGGACTTTGTGGCCCATTATTATGAACATTTTTCAGGCAATTCGAATTTCTATTGCGCAACAAGTTGCACAAATTTGCTTAATACATATTTTATTTAATTGATTGATGGCTGGCATTTAAAAATGATTTATGTCTCTGTCATAATTGGACATACCAGAATATTTAATTGAAGCATGAAGTTTAGAAATGATTAAATAGTATAAAATGCAGTAAAAAAAGTTAATATTTTATGCGTTTAATAATTTAATTAATAAATTTAATTGGTAAATTGTTGTAAATGGTTTTTGTAAGTCGAATATATTCAGCTTATGGTGTATGCGATTCTTCATAAATCGTAACAAATTTTCAGACAAACTCAATATACCATTTCAAACTACGTGTGAATGGTATAAGAAGCTAGAACAAAGTAATTCAATTGCAAGCATACACATTTGTCTTTGCAAAGCAGAAACTACATTTTAAACACCTGTGCTTACGACTGCTTGTGCGTCACGATGGCGCTAAGACTTATCGTGACGAATTTCGTTTCAAGGTGTTTCAAATCACAACGGTTCTAAAGAAGTTTTACTTTAAAAAAGCGATTGGCAATGCTATGTCATAACGAATCGCAAATTCGAAGACAAATAGAAAGCCTAACTTAATGTAAAGAATGTAACGGAATTCAATAGGAGAAAAGCATTGGCCTGTGAATTTCGTCAGACCTTTCTTTTTCTTGAGAAGTTTAATATGCAGACGAACATCTTGCAGGGAGAAGGCTTTAAAAGGGCGCAGAATTGTGAAAAATTTGAAAAATTTTCACGTTTCTCGTATATTCTACTCATATTATAAATTTGATAGTTTGTTAGGATGTATGGATGGATTGGAAAAGACGACAGGATACTCATTGATGGAAGGGCGATACACCACGATGCAGTCACATAGAAAAAAATCTTTAAGCTGGATCTCGGATAGAATATTGCGAGGAAAAAATTAGATGGTGGCATGAGCACTGTAGAATTTAATGATAGTTGCTTGCATTGCATCAGTGCGCACAAAAAATGATGTTTTTTTTTTTAAAAAAAAATGAGCAATAATTGCCTTTAAATCTTCAATACGTTTTATGATCAAGATTTTTTTAATTCTATATTTCTGTCTTACTGTCACTAGGCATTGCCCAATATATTTATGCCTGGTGAAGGCGATTGTTGAACACTCCTCCTGGATATTTTTCGGGGTTTCGTCATCTTATAAATATAATCTTATGCCTCGATCCCAAGTTTACGTGTGCCTTCAAAGTCTGCCGTGTTCAGTCAAAAAGGCCTGAAAACATTTATGTGGCGTTAACATTTTTTACATTTCTTCTAGAAAATTTCTCTTGCTTTTTTGCTTTGTCTCTTTATCAGCAACTGCCCTGCATATCATTATTGCACCTTTGGCTTTCTTGACAAAGTAGTCTACATGAGTCTTCCATATAGTGCGCTGTTTGAAAATTAATCAAAAGCTTTTGATCTTATTGAAGAATTTGATCAACGTGCCATTCATCCCTATCCCTTTTGACTTGAGAGATTTCAATTTATGTTTCCTAGTAAAAGAAAAAATTGTGTTTTTCCTCGGTTCTACTTTGGAGCAAGTTCCTATGCATTAAGGTGCTCCATTTTATTTGATTGCAGTGTCTTTGAATGTCCCTTTGCAGAAAAAAATATGCCTTTAAAATTCGATGCTATTATCTATTAGGGAGTCCAGTATTTCGTCAAATATTAGGCTCCCACTCTCTGTGGGCATCCTGCTGTAGTTTCGACGACAAGACTTCTGCCGAGTAGCTAAGTCACAACTGTTTTCCAGTCTAGCAATTGTTTTAGACCACTTGTCCACTCCTATACCCCTCTTGTTGAGTTGGCAAAAGCACATTTTATATCCACAAAAGCGCAAATGACTTTCTTTGGCTCTTACCACATCTTGGACTGAAGAGTTCAACTGGAGAAGTTTATGGGGATCTGGCAGATATACACGTATGTTGATTTCTGTGCAGTTCATTCAACAAGTATTGAGCTCTAATGTACTTGCCCACCATTTTCTCTAAAGTTTTCAGTATAAAAGTGGTGAGGCTCTAAGGGATTTAAGATGCAAGGGGTTCTTCTTTCCTGTATAGCCTATATAACCGAGTGCCAGGATACTTCTGAACATTTCAGCAATGTATCTACCAAGAGCTCTTTTCCTTTTGTAAAGATGGAAAATTTATACGATTGAAAAGAGCTCTTAGCCCATTAGAACCTATTTTTTGAGCAAATTTTACTGGCTACGGATCAAAATACTGATGTATTTTTGAGTTTCGAGTATAAAGCTTGAGATTGTTCTAATTTTGTAGGGACCCTTAAAAATTCTATTTACAAAATTTGTGTCTGCAAAATTTGCAAAAAAAATATATTGTTTCAAGTATCTCTATGTATTATATTTTAATGCTAACATGCGCTACTTCAATATACAAATCCACTTTTCGAAACACTGCACAACTTTCAATTTAATATTTTGCGTAGATAGATTTATAACTAGCGGTTAGCTAAAATTAAACTCAATTTAAATTCAAATATTTGCAATTTAATAACTTTCAAATAATAAAACTTTTACTCTAATACCCGACTTAAGCAAATAGCGCAAATCCTTTGAGAAGCGCAGTTCAATGTTTTTGCTTTTAGATTTTTCTTTCCTATTTCGTCTTCACAGCCTTAACCAATAAACAATTTTGAATGCATTAAGCAGAGAAAGTTTTGCTTTATGCCTTCGCATCCGAAACCAGAATTTTATGCAATTTCAAAGTGATTTAAAACTTTATTTTCGCTTGAATCTGAATAGATTGAGAAGCAGCAGCAAGAACGACTTTGCGGCTGCTCAATTGCAAAATAAATACCTTTTTTCGCAAGAAAAACATAAAATCTGATAGAAATGAATATTATTGCGATCAAAAGAGACAGAGAGAGAGAGACAAGTAAAAAATAAATAAATAAACACACAGCAAATGAAAATAAAATACGAAAACAAGTTGAGATACTCGTACAAAAAAAAAAAAAAAAAAACAAAAATATTTCAAGCAATATTGCTGCAGTACTTTGTAATTTAATACTGGGCTGCGCTATTCAGTTTCATGTTGCCGCAGTTTCGAAAACTTTCTGATAGATTATGGCGCTGATTGTTGGGTCATTGTGGCTGCCCGATGTTTGCTAAAGTTTGTCGATTTCCAATTTCAACTCGTAATACCCTTACTACAAGAAAACAACACACACATGCGGTCCTTTATCCGCTTAATGTTTATATATAAGATAAGTTTTCGGTGCGGTTGTTGTTGTTGTTTTGTTGTCAGTTATCTATAGCTTTTCTAGTAAAACAATACAAAGTTTACGCTTTATATAAATATATATCTTCATATGCCAAAAAGTTTTGCACTATAAATCTTGTGCAACCGATTCGCTGCGCCATTGTCTTTGACATGAAAGTATTTTTGTTTTGTTCGAATAGACGGCTGCTTCCTCCCTGAGATGGGTTTTGTCATTTTGCATGTCTGTTATTGTCCTTGAGCTCATTAATTTTAATTGAGTTGATTATGCAGCTTTTGATTTTTTTTATTTCAAAATAATGTAATTTAAATCAATTAAAAGTCTTATTGCAATGCTTTTAATTAAACGCAATTTCCTTTTTGTACTTTGCTTGTCAAAGGACATTTGCGTGAAGTGCATTTGCATAAATAAGTTTTATGGCTCTATGTAGTAGGAGTTGTTTAGTTTTTTATTCTACTTCACAGTTTTTCAAAGTATTTTTAAAGTTTATTTAGATTTTGCTGCCAAATTCAAAGCAGAAAAAAGAAAAAATATAGTAAAGTTTGCACTTTGAATGCATTGCAAAATGTTTCTCTCAACTCAAGGCGGTACTGCTGTCACACCCACGCAATGTCATGTCCTTTGCTCTGTCGCAAACAATTTTCTTTGCTTTCATTGCTTATTTTTATTATTTTCCATGATGTAGTAGCGCTTCAGCTGCATTTCCATTGCTACTAGTTGCAATCAATAAAGCTTAGAGCGGTTCGTTTTTTCTTTTTCATTTTCCGCAGCTTGTAAGAGATATATTCTGAGAATTGATGTCTTCGATTTTTCATGTATGTCTGTTTCTTGTGTGAACTATAATAATTAGGTGGGGAAAGCATTGTGGGGAAATAATTGTCATTCTTGAATTGAATCGGTCAATAATAGCATGCATCGCTGTAGATCAGACAACGATAGTACAGGGAACTAAATTATTGCATAAAAAATAGGACGATGCGTTTTCTTGAACCTATCCAACATAATGACTCCTCTCTTTCTGCATCGCTAACCAGTTGTGGTGCTTTCTCAGGCACTCCATGTAATCCAAGTGCTGCCAATTAATTACATTCTCCATTTTAGGAACTTGTAGGTCCTTTTCTATGTTTAAAGTTCTTACTTTGCTTAGATGCGATTTTGCTAAAATGTCAAATACTTAGATTCCACAACTATAAACCTTTTTCTATTAAGAATTATTTGTTTTTGCCATGGAGGAGCCAACTTAATTTAGCAATCCAAGCTCTGAAAGATCTTACCAAGCTGCTTATGTACTTGCTGAACGTGAGTCGTCTGTCTAGGTATACGCCAAGTTATTTGTCTTCGTGACTATGGTATAGCAGTTGGTTTTGGAGGAAGACGCCGTGACATTTATCCATTTGTATGGTGAGTGACGTTTGCATATTTGCTCAATTTGATACATAAATTCCGTCACAGTGCATCATTGGCATTATGGATGCATTTGTCTTTGAACAGAACGGCTGGTTCGTTGGCTAATGTAGCTAAGATTTAATATTGTGGTTGGATCAAAGGTATTGAATTCCAGTAGACATGTCGTGTGTGAAGAGCGAGCACAGCGTGTCATCTAATATACTTCCTTGAAGTACTCCTGCTTAGCTGACTTGAACACTCGACTCTATTTCATACAGTACAACAGGAAAGGTGCTGTTCGACAAACAGCTCCGCAGTAGTGAGTACAATTGTGGCAGCAACAGATTTAAAACCTTTGAGAATGAAGTCGATGTGAAATCGACCTATCTATTTAATTGCTCTAAAGTTCCATGGGCTTTCTAAAATCAAAACTGGAAAGGTGGCATCCTTACCTTTACAGTTTTAAGCCCCAGCATCCATTTCAGAAGGCAATTTACGAACAACTTGGCTAACGCAGGAAGTAATCTGATAGGTCTGCCGATGGACTCTTTCCTGATTTATGGATTATAAAGATTGGAAACTTTTACTGCTAGTATGAGTTTAACCAGACTTGGGCCTATCTGATCAGGAGACTTTTCATATGGACCTCCGCCATAGTTATGGAAGCAAGTTGCCCTGGGCTCTCTATCGAATTTTACTTCTCTCTTCGTTTCTGCAGAAGTCTTAGCGGAAGAAAAATTTCCGCACATTCTTGAGAAGATCTGTTCCAGTTAGCTTTCCTGATTGGGTTCCTTAGGTATGCTTGTCGATTGTAGCACTTCGCTAGTGGCCAGAAAGATTAGTTTATGTACGCATCAAGCGTGCCTTTGCACCAACAGCTTTTTACCCTATTGTACACCCTACGATTCACTCTGTCCGATTGTATTGGCCGCTCAACTTCCTCAACTTAAGCAATAGAATAGATCCTTCAGTGAAGTAGAAGGGAACAACACAGATTGTTGCGAAAAAGTGCATGGACATCTTCAATAACCTCAGAATCTTAATATTTAAATCTAACGATTCTTCCAATTCTCGGGGAAATAGTGCTGTACTTGCTCGAGGCGGCAGCAGTTGTCTCTTTAATCTATGGGATGCTGTCTAGATCTACCGATAAGGGGAGATAGTTAGATGATAATTAATACTCGTCAGCTCTTAACCAAAAATCTATTGGTTTCGGAGTGTGGTGTTGCGTTAAACTCAGTATCACAAAAGAAAGTTCCATAGGTCCATTGATTGATAATAATAATATTGGTATTACTCGGTCAAAAGTCTAAATCATTACAAAGATAGCCCATCATCAGGAGTTTAGTTCTACCTAAATAAACGTTGACTAAAACCTTTTCCAAATCGAATGTTGGCTAAATATTTGATCTTCAAAGAGTCATAATGTCTATGAGTATATGATGTATGGAACTCCAAGAAACATATCAAGTTATGTCGAGACTGTGGATGCAATTATGGTTCCATCTTATGTGGAGCACTTAGCCAAGTTCGAAAACACTTAATCAAACTCATCAGAATTCTTAGACATTTTGGCATACCCGGTCGCAAAATAGCCAGAATAGGAACAGCACTACCAGCGCTGGTGGATGTTAAAAGATTTTTGTAGGCAAGCATATGAAGATTAACTAAGACCATTAAGAGTAGACAGTGGGCGACTGTGCATGGCTGTCATAGCTCAAAACTGTTCTGGCCGGGACAACAACTCATGTGGACATCTGAGCTTCTAAACCTTAACAAGAACATAATCTCTATGCTGATTGGTGAACTAATAGGTCATTGTAGTCATTAGGATTTCTGTTATAGCTGTGGTGTTGAAGAGGAGATGGAAAACATACAATTCCTGCTATGTGATTGCGCCGCAATCTCAGGAAACGTACTAGATTTCCCATAGATTGTTTGAAAAAATGGAATAAATGCCTTGAAAATGTACCAATGGAACCTCTGGCAAATGTTACTGAAATTTAGTGATGGTTTCAAGGCTGCAACATATTAAACGAAGCATATAGTTACCGCTTAATAAAATGTTACACCACCATGAAAACAAGCAATGAGCAATGAGTTGACTGGCCTCAGGTTTTGAATATACACAACTTTACGACTTGAAGCTATGGAAAACGGACTCGCATTGAAACGTAGAATCGTCCTAGAATGAACTGTCGGATGAATCCAAGCTGGCGCAAATATGTCGAGGTATGCAGCGTAATAAGATCGAATCAATCACAGAAAGAACGCGCGATACATGAGATCTACTACGTAGTGATAATAAAAATATAACACAACTCGATCTTTTATGTACCTAGTCACATATGGTAAATCTTATGGCTTCAGTAGTAAAAAACAAAAAAAAAAAGGAACAGCCAAATGGTTGTTCATTAACTTAAATCTTCAGAAATTTCTGAAGCCTATCGCAATAGCGTAGCAGATCTCAGTTTCGCACTGATTCATTGTAGTCAGATATTTTTCTATCATTAGCTCAAGCCGTACTATAGGATAACTCAAACATCTTGACACGCAAAAACAGGATAAAATAAATAAACTTTTCTTTAAGAAAATTTAAGAGTGAAGCTGATGATTTTTTAGAAAATCTACATTGATATCTCCTATGAGAATTATAGGGATTTTTTCTAAGCCAAACTTAAGACTTTTAGCTACTTCAAATTAATATAAAAGAATGAGGAATTTTCTTTTGATTTTCAACTATAGGTGAAAAAAAAACGTCCAATTGGTTTTAATTCTTGAATAATATTTTTCAGTAGGACAAAAGAAACGATCCAACGCTCTCATCAGTTACCATGGATTGTAATTATTTCACCATGCTTATTTCACCATTGTTATTTCAACATGCACAATATCGAATAGCAGAAACAACAATAACAATAACACCTTTCTCTTACGCAAGCATAAGCACTCATGCTCTATGCTTTCGAATCACAAGTCAATGCTTTTGAATTCCGTTTCACTTTGCGCACTATTGAAATTGAATATGTACTATACACACATACGCGCTCGCTCCACTCTGCGCGAACATTTTCCTTTCTGTACTTTAACTCAACGTTTCTCTTCTCGCGCGATACCCCTATTTCGCCCTCAAAACTTTCAAATTAAGCCTCCGTAAAGAAGTTTGACTTTTACAAAAATGTTTTTGACGTCAGAATAGTTACTTCGCTTGAAAAAGTTTGTCGAGTCTCCACGAAACTCACTTCAACTAAAAAAGCAAATAAATACTCCAAGTGACGTAGGTGTATTGTGAATAAAAACATTTTAACAGAATTTCAAAGAAATTTTAAAGAACTTGAAAGCTACCAGCCAAACTATACAAATATGGTGTTGATGGCCTATAGAGTGCCTTTCTCCCAATTACACTGTATGACATTTTGGAACTTTTTTTGGCCTTTGACAAATGATTTAAATTAGCTTTGTTTGCTGTACAATCTGAGCAGGGTACAATCTTTAAATTCGGAAATGGCTTCAACTCAAAAATGATCTAAATGGATCAAGATAGGAATATGTATATTCTCTACACAAATTAAGTTGCAAGAGGGATACTGTATATTTTAAAGTCGTTTACATTCGAATGCAGCCTTCTTTCCTATTCTTGGCAGCTTATTTGCTTGGTTTTGCATATATTGAACATCATTGAAGTCCCAATAAACAATTAAAAGTTTAGAATTTGGTATAGCAACGAACTAAAGTTGAGGTGGTAACTTCATATAGAACGTCAATATAAGATAATTGAAAGCCTGTACCTCAACTCAAATTTCATTAAAATGAGATTCATTTGGCAAAGCACAATAAAATGCAAATCTTTAACTGTTTGCAACATTTCAAAACCAAGACAAAACTTTCATTGCTGCCAAATAAATTCTAAGCATTTTGAAGTTTTATTGCTTTCAGTTGCGGCTTATTTGCTGCAACTTTAGACATGCCAGCTTAAATTTAACTTGAGATAGTTTGTTTGCCAACTACTACATCTCATCTACATCAAAACGCTGCCACTTGTTTGTCTAATTTCTTGCAACACGGCATAACTGACTTATTACTTGCGCGAAACGCTTAAAACTTATAAATAGTTTCTGCGTTACATCATTCATTACTCTCAGGAGCAGCAACGCAAAGGCAAAACTTTTGCAAATCGTTTCTATGAAAATGTCTTCATTATGCACATAAAAACAAGCTGAGCTGTTTGTTGTTGTCGTCTTCGTTTCTCTGTTTAAGGAATTGCAGCATCAGAAAACGCTTAAAAGAATGAATGAATGAATGACAAACGCCTTGGCATGTTGCATGCACCCACAAGGCACTCAGCGTAATTGAGAAGCACTTAAGAAATATGTGCCTCATTAGTTTCATATATGCGTGGAAGCGAACGAGTGTCGCATCAAGAATGACACTGAACAAGCTACAAGATACACTTGTAACCAGGTAGCAAGCGCCTCAAGGACATCGTACATAAGTACCTACACCGACATACATACATACGTATGTATGTATGTATGTAGATTGATGCTCATTCATTCACCCATACAAGCATAAATAAATGAAGAAAGTTTACACATGAATGATTTCGCTTTGGCCTGCGTTTGCAAGCAGGTCTTTGGCTCAGACTACCTTGCTATTTCTTGTCGTCCATCTTGTTGTTATTTTGAACCTTGGTTTCTTCGATATGAAACTTGTATTTATTTACAGATGTATCGCAAGATACTACAACAAAAGTGTCGCATTTGTATGTTCTGCACTCTTCTAACTAGTTGTCTCACTGGCTTGTGTGTACGTGCCTTGGTTAATTTAGTGTTATTTTGAAATGGCGTTTGTATCTATTGATCACTGAGCAAAGCCTGATTACTTTGAACACCAATGGTACAGCACATCCATGGAAATGCATACACGTACATTCATTCATTCGGAAATGTCTTGATCAGAAACCATGGCGAATGCTGTGCTGTATACCGTAACATTTTGATAAAGGAAACGGAAGTGGCAGCCATATATAGCTTGCAAGGCGCAGTGTAAAGGAATTTATTGAGTCAGTCACATGATGTCTGTGTATGTGTATGTGCATGTGAGTTTACTTTGTAAATGCGAACATGTGTTTGTATTTGTATACGCCTGTGTGTGTAGGCGGAAAATATATTAGCACTGGCAAGCGGAAGTGTTCATCAAATTCTGTGCACAGCATGCCAAGCAATCGAATGCAACAAGTAAAGCCATTACAAGTGAAGCGTAAATCGAATAAAAAAAAAAGAAAAACTAAACGCAATATATCGTTCAATCAATGAAAATGTTTTGCTGTACGTTTGCATGTGCTGATATTGCTAGGAAATGAATTTTGCATATGGTTGCCAGTTAAAATTTTTAGTCGCTCTTGCAAGTTTATGGCTTAGGGCTTGCGCTCATATAGAAACTTTCGAAGCCGAAGGACACAAAAGTCTCCATAAAGTACATATATATTCTTGATCACCAACAAAAGTTGATTCGTATAGGTGTATTTATCGGCATGGGCGTCGTTCTGTCTGGCTATTCGTATGAACAATCAGAACTTGGAGACTGGAAGGTATAGATCCCTTAAGTTAAGAACTTTAGATACTTCTATTTCTTCTTCGCATAATTTGTATTCAAAATTTTGTTCGCGCACGAAGCACTGCAAAGCAAAAGGTTTGTGCAACCTAGGATGGTCCATTTTGAAGGGTACACGACTATTTGTTTGTATGAAGTCTTCGTTGAAATTCGCAAAACCAAACGCCGAAGCGGCACACGCAAGACGGTTTTTAAGCACTTAAAATATAAAATTGATGGGTCATCCGACGTACAGCTTTCATTTATCACCCAATGATTTATTTTTTATTACCAAACATAAAAAAAAAAAAAAAACTATGTGGTGAACGTTTTTATACTCCAGAATAAGCTGTTGATGTGTTCACAACCCATGTTTGGGAGTTGCCTCAATCGGAGTGGAAAATGTGCTTCGAAAACTGGTTCAAGCAAATGCAAAAGTGCATAAATTTTAATGGAAAATATCCTGAAAAACAATAAAACCATTTTCATTAAAAAATTTTTATTAATTGCTATTCTGGAAATATAAATACGGCCGCTCGTAGAAATCTGTTGCCTTTGCTGTGTTTTTATAAGAGTAATCATTTTTTTATGATTAAGTTTAGGGACTAATCCAACGTTATCCATATAGAAATTTATCTTCCATTAAAGTTAATAGTTTAAGAGGGGTACAGGGTATCTAGAACTATTCGAATCTTATTAATTTTTTAAACATCTGATTGAATTCCGTTATAGCAGTCTGTTTTTGTCCAAAGCGCATAAGGAATTGTCCACTTTTTGGGGTATACAAATCCATTGGCCTATTTTAGTATTTTGTAAGTAAATCTTGGTCAGCTATATGGGTTTTTAGGCCCTGTACCGAAGGTACAAGAGCCTATTGGTTTTGTGCAAATGTATGTAACAGGTAGAAATAATGGTCGGAGACCCCCAAAGTTACCCCCATTATGGTCAGGAGTGATAGAGGAGTCGATATAGCCATGTGCGTATGCCAGTAAAGAGATAACGTCCCTCTTAGTCAAAATCCAAAAAGTTCATCAAAATCGGGTAATAAATAACGATTTTATAAGCAATTGAAGTTGAACGACCCCCCTTTTCTTTTCATTCATATTCGCGCAGTTCTCACTGGTCATGTGTTTGGTCATAAGCTCGGGAAACATTTAATGTGTTTGTTAGGAGATCTGAACTGATACAGGGCCTCTTACAGTCGGTTACGCCTGACTGTATTTTCTTACTTGTTTTTGAAGGGTTCGTATATCATACTCAGAAATTTTTCGATGTAGACCATACAGACCAATCGAACTGTTGTTTAATTTTGTTAGAAACCCTTTTTTGTTTAAGTCGGTATCAGCTTAAAAGTTGATATGATGCTTTATTTTGGACCGAAATTTCACATACATTCAAGTATATCAATGGGAATTTCCTGCATTTTTTAGTACATACAAACCCTCAATTCACGATTAGGCCAACCTTAAAAACTTGCCGCTAATCACATGTGCTCTAATAAGCGGGACGGGGCTTCCGGTTATTACTGTTGTTGATGACATCGGTTTGATAAACGACAGAAGGCCTACTTGGCGCCTTCACACTTGGTTAACACGTTAGCAACTCAACGCCACGTTAAACAATTTTATAGGCTGCTAGAAAAGCGGTCCTAGCGGACATACAGTGCACAGCTCTGGGACGCAAATAGCAAGACGAACTTGAGATTCCGTAAAGGTTTTAGACCAAGGTGCTTCGAACTGTCTCCAATGCGCTCCAGCACAATGTCCACTTTATTACTGAACCACATAAGTGTTGGATACCTAGGGAGAATATCACTATCACACTAATATCTTGACTATTAATATTCTGGCTAATAGTAAATCCACCAGAAGACTCAACAGGCTTCACACATTATAGACAGAGAAGTGCGAACTGTTCTTATAAAAAAATATTTCCACAGACTTAGAGATTGTCTCCGCAGAGAGAGATTTTAGATAAAGACAACTAAGATAATATGAGTCACGTCTATTTAGTGTTAGTTTAGTACTCCATAAATAGCATAGAGTGGCATTTGAAGTTTGGGAAAACTGTGTGTTAGAACCAAAATGTAATATATCGAACTTCTGATTTTTTTTTCGAATAGGTTTGCCTAGGGTTTTCGAACCGAACGCAGGTGTCGTGCCTTTAGCAAATATTTATGATCTTCAGATCAATTCTGTCCTAACAGTTGATACAAAGCATTAAGGGAAGTTTTCGTGATGATCGCCGATTATGATGCTTATAGAAATTTCTAGGTCTTCTATATATATTACAACCCTAATTAGGAATATTTCTAATTAGAAATATTTATTAAATATTTTTGACCCGGGATTCAGAAAGAGCCTAATATTTTACGTCCGAATACGGCTTGACCTTTTTCATGAACCAAACCTTTTAAGGTCAATTGGAGTTTATAAATATTTCTGGACACAGGGATCGTAATCAGCGACTCCAAAAATATAAAGGTCACCTAGCAATCATGTTCAGTGTGACCAAAGTTATATAAGGCAATTAGAGAAACGATTAGACTCCGAAAACTTACAATATCTGATAAATCTGTATAAAATCAATAATGTTCCATTTGAATTTTGTAATTTAGAGATGAGGATTTTTAAGGTTCAGCTGTGATTGTAGATGAAAACTTGATGACTTGTATTACTTTTTTTTGTTTATTAATTATTTTCTCTTTATTCTCTTTACAGGTAAGTTCCCCAAAAATCGGCTCATATTTATATGTAACTGATATTTTTCGGATGAGGGGTAAGAACCACCTTAATCGAAATTCATAAAGTTTCATGCAAATTCAAATAATCAATTTCAGCCGAGCATTGACGCATCAAATACATGCTTAAAACATTGAGGAAAACCAAAAGAGTTGCTTATAAAATTTTCCAAACAGTTTTTTTGCTTTTCCCACACTTGCTGGAAGAAAAAACACAACAACTTGGCTACTAGTTACAACATTTTCTATTCAATTCATATGCGTTTGATGGTTGTTTGGTTCGTTGCCTTATTTGATGTGCTTTGACTTGACTTTGCCTTGGTTACAGAACAAGTTACGAAGATGGAACTGTCATGCGCATCCTTTTTTTTTTTTTCTACGAAGTATTATATGTTCCTTTTTTTTCGCAGTGCACATCTGTAGGTACTTCATTTTGACGAGGCAAAGAGTTTTGAAATTACGAAACATTTGTTATTGACTACTTGCATTTGTAACTTGTATCTTTCTTAGGAACACATCATTGTATGTATGTGGGAGTGAGTCATTATTGTCTTACATATGTTTGTAGTGCTGCATATGCATGTGTGTGTGCCAGGAATTTCAAGTTCTCCTTCTGCTGTTGTTGCTTCTTTGCTTCGACGACATTACTCATCATCATAGTAAACCACACCGACAAAAATGCGATTGAGGAATTTTCTTTTCTTTTTCGTTTCACTTTAGGTTTCCTTCATTTTTCTTCTCATTGATGTATTGTCGGCGTAGGCGTTTTCAATTATCATTGATAGCTGTAATTTGGTATTTGAGTGTATGCAAACATACTCAAACGAAAGGACTCGTTAGCTTGCATCCGTAAGTAGCTAGGAAAAACAAAAATTCAAATTGGAGAAATGCGAAAAAGGATTCTGTCGATTTTTCTTCGAATTTTTCGTTTTTTTTTTTCTATTATTATTTTCTTACTATTTCAAATTCTTTTGTTACAACTTCAATTTATGAGAAATTAGATTTCGGAGAAAAATAATACTTATAAGCTTATGCAGTCATAAGACATTTGAAATGGTTTTTCTGTGTGTGAAGGTAATTTGGGAAAAATTGTTCCAATCAATAATGGTTGATGCTTCGGAAAATACAATTTAATGATGACTAGGTGAATCATCATTTTCTCGCCTCAATAACTAAGAGACACTTATCCTGTTTCCGAAAATGTACTTCTCAGCATTGTTTAAATGTCATATTTTCACACATATTTTCATCTTTTATTTCTCTTATTTGAAATGAAGAGTAATGAGACTTCTCCAGCCTGCCAAATTTTTCCATATGACTTTTGACCACAAATTTGGATCTCCCAAGTTCGCAAAGGGAGTTCATGTAACTCGCGACTTCATCTAGATCTCCAACTGTAAAAGTTTGGTGGTCAGAACCTTTGTGAACGTACTTGGTTCTACTTCTTTTAACAGAATTGACAAAATCAAGTCCACCAACACTCTCAGTAATTCCACCATCTGCCACAGAGCTGCTACTTTTTCTGAGAAGATCCGTCATCTTCTGATTGCATCTCCTTTATATGCAGCATGTTATGTGGCTTCATTAAGACGCGAGCTCATCAGAATCAAAGACCCAGCGATCGGTAGACTGTATGGTAGGATCTCTAACACAGAAAGGTACTCGCCATATTAAATAGCGAAGCCACAGACGCTTTCCTGGAGAAAGCTACTCCCGATGAAAACTCGATGAAAACTCCCGATGAAAACTCGATGAAACGCTGATGGCTATTGGGCAAGATCCTTCCAGGACTGAGTATTACATTTAGTGCCGGAGTCTCTAGAAGCCCTCTTGCTTATGGCTCTTCCTGTATCACCCTTTATTATTATTATTATTATCCTTACTGAAGTGGAAAATGGGATCAAAGCACTTCGAAATAACAAGGCTTCAGGCGAGGACCATTTTGATAATCGTTCCATCAAGCTGCTCCCTCACAAAGCTTTGCTATTCGTGCTGATTTTTCACTCTGCTCTTAGACTCGGGCACTTCTCAGGCGCCTGGAAGTGGAGAACCAGCAGATAAACTAGACTCGTATTGTCCGATAAGCCTTCTGCCAGCAGTTGGAAAATATTGGAGAGGTGCATTCTGAGAAGGATTCTTGAGACCTGGGCGGCCAAAAAAAGTCAATCTCAAAGTTTCATTTTGGCTTCAGGCTCAGACACGGCACGCCTGATCAACTGCACCGAGTTGTAAACCTTGCACTTGATGGATTCCATGGGAAGAAGTATATCGTTGGTGCTGTTTTGAATATCCAGCAGGCATTTGTCAGAGTGTGACTCCTGCATAAGCTTAACGGAATACTCAGCCCACAGCTCTACCTAATTGTCAAAAGCTATCTTTACGAGTACTCCTTCAAAGCTGTTCAGGACGGCCTGTCCTCTGCAGCAAGGAGAGTCAGAGCTGGTGCAGCTCAGGGTAGCGTGCCAACTATTAACAGCCTGTATGCGCATGACATGCCCTCAGCCGACAACATACCGATTTCGGACCCCAACTATTTTCTTGTTGTCATCTTTGCAGATTCTGGCCGGTGACAAATGCGTCTGCTTTGCTACAGATCTACTCCAGATGTATTTAAAACGACTTGAAGAGACACCTCTTCTGGGCTATTCTTACATACATAGCTCTTAGTCCAGAATGATGCGTACAAGAATCTTAGCGTGATTCTAGACAAACGTCTACATACGCAAAAGAGATATTGAAAAGAGTTCCGATACCGAGGGTGAGAAATGTTATCAACCGGCAAGCTTGCTGAATACCTGAACAAATCATCCGAACCAGCTGGCGCAAAGGCTTTTGAGAGGGAGACATAGTCACGGAGTAAGGGCGAGAAGGTGGCTCCAGAGAGTTCATCCAACCGACTTGCCAAACAGAACAATACAATCTTTCATGTCCTTCATCTCCAATGCTCGGTACCGGCCTATCTTATGCATAGAAAGTGGTTCCCTCTTATACATACACGAAGAACTTTTTTTTAGCTTCAACAGAAGACTCCAAATTTATGTTTCCGTTCTGTATAGCATTGATGTCTCTTGTGGCTGACTGTTTCTACGAGCAGTTGGTAGAGTTCGACTAAGAAGGCTTCTGTGGTCTCTTCTAATTGCAGCTCTTTGACTTAAAGCTTTCGTTGAGTGTTGGAAGGTAGTACGTACCTTTGCTCTATCTAATAGTTCGAGTCGATTAGTGTCGAATGATAGTTTATGTTCAATGCGCTTGAAGCGTGCCCTCCATGTATGTGATTTAATTGGTACTAAACCATCTAAATTTTTCTTTTATATGAAAGCTTGTCATATGGAGTCATGTATTTACCAAACACATAAATCAGCTGCACGGTTGCATTTTCCCAATAGTTGGAAATTGAAGGACTAAATTAGTTTCCACGTATTGTCATCATAAGAAGATTATATGCTGAGATTTTTTTGTGCATTTACTGGTTTGTTTTATTTTGCAGTGGCGGTGCACCAAGCTTAATTCAGTTGAGTGGCTTGTCGCCTTTTTAAAATTTTATCACATGTGGACGGATGTTCGAAGGTTACCCAGGCGAAACGTAGGCTAAAGAACGATTGTGAGTTGTTTGCAAAGAATCTAACGAATCTCATTCAATAGCTTTCCACACTAATAAAAGCTCCTTTATTAAATCTTAAATTTTCTTCTACTGTTTTTTAACAAAATTTTTTGCATATTAAAAAAAAAAAATGGAAAAACAAATATTCAAGTTGCACATCTTTTTGCTTGAAAATTTCCCAGCATCGGAATGTAAAATTTGTAAGAATATTTTAAGATATTTGTTGGTAATAGAATCGAAATTTTTGGTATTTCTGTGAATGCAATTAGTTATTGAAGCACATAGCTACTCAGTAAAAGAATCAAAAATATTTCTATGAAAATTTGAAACATTTCAGCAATTTTCAATGTTAAGAGAGCATTTTTAGCCTGTGTTGGTTTGCAAACAGCTGTTGTAGTTTTTTGAAAATGGTAATCAGACATTCTGCCTTTTATTTATCAAAATATTCAATATGTGCAAATATTTCTGCAGTTCATATTGAAATATGAATTTTGTGCTAAAAATTTGATACAATAATTGTCAGCATAATAAATAAATACATAAAGCAGATTCAGTTGCATTGTATTTCGCATAAAAATGTACAAATAAATTGTCAATGTTCGTTTTTAAATTTAAAGAATGAGATATTCCATTTGAACACTGTTGTGACATCATTCTTAAGTAGCATGAGGAGTAAACTAAGAAATTCGTTGTCAAATCAAAGATGGGTTTTTAAAAAACAAAGAGCAAAAGAAAAGAGGCATCATCACATTGTATTACATTTTTCCTTTCTTTATCAATTTAAACTTTCTATATCAGCTTTTCAATTTCTGCGGATGGTGCTTTCCGAACGCCATGAGCATTGCTTTGTCTCCGTTAGCGTCCAGCAACACGACAGTGAGATCATCCGTGCTTTAATAAGAAAAAAAAATGTCCTTTTCTCTATTTTCTGTGATTCGGTTTAAGAGATTGTAGTTGTGCGGTTTTAGGACAGCAACTTTATTACCAAACGCTTTCTATAGTTCCTTGATTGAGATCTGCTCTTCAACTTCTACCAGTTGCAGATTTGTAAGAAGTAGCGAATTTCGGACTTCACGGATGCAGCCTGTCATTCTTTGCATGGCGTAATTTTGCAGGACTTGTTTCTTTCTCTGGTTGTGTATGTGCAGCACTTTTATATATAAGAGGAAGGTTGCTGCGGCTATTGAACATCCAGTCAAGTTGTCTCATCTTCTCTTTACAGGCGAGAATTTTCTTATTAATGTGGCTGGCGAGAGTTAGTTTTTTGTCCAGAGTGACTCCGAAATATGAAGTTTCACATTTCTGGTTAAGGGCAGAGCCATTTAAACTTATGAGGGGGGATGTCCTATTTTTAGTGGGTTGAACTTAACATTCCATCTTCTGGCACACTATGCAAGTTAATCTAGTTAGTCCTGAGTTGTGTCAGCAGCGTCCAATTCAGATTTTAAATTTATGATATCGCGTAGGCAGCAGTAATAGTTCCGTGATGGGATAGGCCAAGATAAGCAGCGTCCTGTGTGGAAACTTCTGCAGTGAACAAAGCAAACAGAAAGGTGCTAAGTACATTAACCTGAAGTACTCCAGCACGAACCGTGTGGATGAAGGATAGCTCTGTCCGAACTTTGACTCTGAAGGAGAGTCTTCCAGAATATATAGGATCAGTGCAAAAAAGGCAAAGATAATCCAATTTCGACTTTAGCAGGCAGTCCTAGATGCCACACTCGAACGAAAGATTGAGCAACGTCCACAAATAAAGCATTAAAATACATTTTCTGCTCAAAGGCCTCTAGTGCATGGTTTACAACCCTGTGCGAAATCCATACAGCAAGGGATTAGATTCTTGGATTCCGGTGTTCACAATTCTGGCAGATATTAGTGGTGCCCATACCTTCGAAAGCCACGGTAGGAGATTGGCCGGTAAGATTCGGTGTCTCTTGCCGGCTTGCCCGGTTTATGGATCATCTTCACAATTACTTGCTTCCACTTCTTTGGGAAGTACTGCAAAACCACAATGCCATTGAATATCAATGTTAAATGGTTGAGCGCACTCTCCGGAAAGGCCCTAAGTGTACGATTACATATTATGTCGTTGTCCGGGGCCTTGCGGGGTTTCTGATGTATAATGGCGTCTGCTGTTTCCTCTATAGTGAATGGTTGGGGAGGTAAATCCATTTGCAATGTAAATTCTAGGATGGATAGACGCTTAGCAATGTCATGAAAGCGATCCTCAAGGTGTTCAGCAAAGACTTGAGCTTGCTCAGCATCTGAGCTACACCAGGCCCCATTGGGGTAAGCAGCGTCGCTTGTCGCAACGCTTTTTGCCCTTCTGGTAGCCTTTCAGAGGCAAAAGGGTACATATCTGTGTGTTGAGGAGCTAACCAGTGAATCGTCAAAGTATTTTGCACGTTGAAGCTGCTGTTCGCGATGAAGTTCATTTGGTCGACAGGACAAAGAGTACGCGAGATGGTTTTGCGCAGTCGCCGTTTGTTTTTCATCAGGTGCCGAATTCAGGTGTTATGTCTGCCGTCATTATGTCTGCAGGATGTTGCTCTTGGGCGGCGAACAGCAGTAGTAGCGGCCTCTCTATGGCTGACAAACTCCGATAAGGCGTTATCTGTCGCTTCTCCGGCTCAGTTTCTGAGTGTAACCATTTAGGTTCATCGATCAAGATACAAATTTAGAACTTTTCAGGCATGTAATGAGTGAATGGTTACACTTAGGTAAGAGTGCTTGTGTTTGAATTATATTTCGAGCAATTTTTCAAGTATCCAAGATAGATTTCCCTGGGGATTGGCTAGTTATGAGGTAAAGTATTAGTGTTTCGCATAAACGACATCAGAGAAATCGAGATTTAAGACTGTTGAAGAATCTTTTAAAACAGTCTGCAGTTCTGAAACAACTTAGTGGACAATAAACTGCTAATTGTATTATCCTTTCGTAGGTTCTTTGAACGCAGATAGATAGTGCTTAAAAATCTATACATATAAAAAAATCGAAGTCAAATTTTGGCCCTATCCTTGCAACGTTTTGAGTTTCAGACATGAAATTCGGTATATATGGTAAGGAGATGCGGTGAAGTAAGATCTATTGGACAGATGTGAACAGTTTGGCTTTAATAAGAGCGTGCGAAGAGGGCAAGATTCAGTTAGTTTTATATATATTTGACTTGTATTTCACCTAAGAAATGGTTCAAAAGTTTAATTATTATCAATCAATTATATATTGCTTATGTCTGATGTTGGCACATCCTTTGAAAAGTGAAACTTGTGCACAAAGTTTGGCTTTCATGTTTTTTTTTTTTGCTAATTTTTATATACATATATTAATATGTATAAAATGAAAGCAAATAATTCATATCACAAATGTAACAAATAAGTTTCAAAAGACAGCAACAGAAAAAAATGTCAACAACTGTTCAAAATGTGTGCGACTAAAGTTTTTGCTTTTGAGCATATATATGAGACTTTGAGGTCATTGAGAACTATCAGTTTCAAAAAGCTACAGATTGAAAATAGAATTTAAGCCTGTCTGACAGTTTCGAGAAAACTGAATTTTAATATTAAACATGAACATTTTGTTTCAGTTTTCTCGAGCTGTCACGGAAGCTTAATAACTGTTTTGAAAGTGATAGTTCGCAATGACCTCACAGTCATATATTATGCTCAAAAGCAAAAAGTTTGGACACAGACGCACACATACACACACACATGGAAATAATTTATGCCAATGCGATTTATGCACTCGACTAAAACGGAAACCGCGCCATGCGCGCAAATTCAGTTTGCCATCAGTTTTGTCTAACTGCCACAGCATATAAATCTATCTATCTTTTTTGGCAAGCAACAAAATGCAGAACTCATATAAATTTTGTTTAAAAAAGAGAAAAAAAAAGGACATAGATAAAATAACTAAGTCAAAATGTGTAGGGAAACCGAAATTAAAGCGCAATATAAAAACCAAAGCGTATTGAGTGAGATAAAATGAGGAAAAGAGCAACAGAAAAAAGCGAAAGCGAGCGAAATATTACAAATTAATGATCCTTGACTAGCAAAGCTATGGCATTCGTACAGTGTGCCAAGTAAAATTGGTACAAAAATAAAAATAAGAAAAAATAAAGAATAGAAAATACTATTAAATTAGCCGTGCATAATTCTCTAGTTTTGCTTCTTTTTGTTGAAAATTTATTATCTTTTTTTTTTTTTTTGATTTTTTGCTT
Source organism: Leucophenga maculata (assembly GCA_035044805.1). Classification (NCBI taxonomy): domain Eukaryota; kingdom Metazoa; phylum Arthropoda; class Insecta; order Diptera; family Drosophilidae; genus Leucophenga; species Leucophenga maculata. The sequence continues at coordinate 142,726 of JAWNNP010001732.1, read as the reverse complement.
TTTTTGCCGTTTGAATGAGCCACAACAATGCTGCGGAGCATTGGCACTTGAGACTTGTTTGCGCTTTCAGCTTCAATGAAAAATAGGCCACTTCAAATGCGTTTAATTTCAATCAGCGCTCGAAAGTATGCTAACAAAATAACGCTGCGCAGCAGAGGAGGAGCGCAAGGCAAACTGCCGGAAAAAATGGCCGAGTAAAACATGAGAGCAAACAGAAAGTAACGAGCTACACACAAACACACACAGTAGGTACAACTAATACTTCAACTACACCGTAAAAAAAAGAAAAACAGAAAAAAAATTGCAATAAAAAAGCATAAACAAACATTTAGAGAAGTATTTTCCACCAGTCGCTGTGCTGCTGTACTTGTAAATATATTTTGTTATTACTCTTCGCGCAGCAAAAATAAAAATAAAGGAAACGCAAGAAAACAAGAAAATACTGCGAGAAATGCGAACACACACACTTTTGATTTTAAATAATGCCGCAGAGCAAAAATTATATAAAAACATGCAATCGCAAATATAATTTTTCTTTTGATGAACGCCAGCAAAGGAATGAAGTGAGAGCGGGGCAGTAAATAAGGAGTTGGAAATAATGCTGTAGTTGAGTGTGCTAGACTTTATTATACCCTACTCAGGGGCTTTAAAAAATCATATTTTGATCTAATATCATTTCATTTATTCACATTGAACAGAAAATAAACCCCAGATGTGAAAATGCTAGAAGGATTGCATTTTCTTGTGAATTAATGGACAAATGTTTTATCAGGGTTCACTAAAATTTTTCTTTTAATAAAATAAGAAATGAATGAAGGGTTGCACTTTATCTCCGCAGGAAGTGTCCCAGAATAAAATAAATTTATAAAATCACCAAAAAATGGTGCAATGTAACTTTTTAAGATCAGAACATGCATGTGCTTGTGGACAGCCTGTTTGCATATTGAATTTTTGAGATGTAGCTTCAGCCTATTCCACAATACGCGCGACAGAATCTTATATCCGCAGTAGTTGGCGCAAATAGCGGGGGTCTCATTTTTTAAAGATACGACAGAGAACGCTAAGATTGCAGTCATTGGGTACGTGTTCATTGGACCATACCTTGCATAAAAGCAACCTGGAGACGAGTCTACATAGTCTCCCACTCACCACGACACCGCATACAAATTAGTGTTGCAAGCTATAGTAGCTTTAGAGCAACCTTGTCCTATCCATCGGATATCCTTTATTGCAGTGATGTCGGCCTTGCATCTTTCGAGGACATTAACCAACAAGATATTTGCACCATTCCAATTAAAGGTGCGCACATTCCAGGTGCATATTCATAAATTGTGGTCCTTATATAGTGAGCGGGGGTCGCCATCGTAGTGAAACATCTGAGGTTTCCTTGTTGGTTTCATGGAATTGGTTATTTTTACGGCGGCACCTTCTCACAGTTAGTTCACCTCCGAGCGGCTGTCCAGAAGCTACCCAGGAGGTACGTGTTCTATTAGACGTTGTTAGCTGCTTCGACCGTTTACAAAAGAATTATTGTTGGCCAGTCTCGCAATGTGAACTTCTTCGATGGAAACACAACACAGCTTCTTATTCAACCAAATTTGTTATAGAATAGGGAATCCTCGTAACAAACTATCAGACAGAAACAATTTCAATTAAATTTGAGCTAAATAAAAATTGAAGTGTTCGGATTACAGCATCTATATTACAAAGCAATTGATGTTCCAGGATTACTGCGTTGTCTGAATTAACAAGTGTCTGAAATATCGAGTATGAACTGTATATAGTTTATAGCTGTTACTAGTCTAAAGAGATCGCCATTACGAATTTTTAGCATTAAAGTCGACACCAATGATAAATCGGAAGCAGTGCGAATTGATTAATGTCCTGTCCCTGGAGGACTGTATACAGCAGTGAGAGATAAAAAGAAAATCGCATAAAGACACTGAAGTGGGCTGGGGTTTTGTATGAGGGTTACCTCAAAATGTGAATAAAGACGCCCATAAATTTTAAGCGGGCGTCTATAGTAAGGCACCATATTTACTTTGACGTAGAAATTGACATAAGTGAAGAAGTTTTTCCTAAACAAATCTATAAATAGGCGGTGGGTTTGTATAGGAGCTACCTCAAAAAGTGATAGTGATAGATCGTCAATAATCAGCCAAATATCTTAAAAAATTGAGTCGGACATAGCTAGATTGAATAATCTCACAGAGCTGATAAAAAGTCTACAATATTTCATTTAATGTGTTACAAACTTTCCGACAAACTGATAAAACCAGTATTAAAAAATTATATAGCATAACTTAAGGCGCAGCTAAAGTTTTGTTAAAATCGCTGCAGCTGCTGCTGCTTCTAGCTAGAAAAATTACATTAAAAACTGAACAGAAACTAGAGACCAACATGCATGAATAGTAAAAAGCGGAGGACAAGAGCAATGTAAAAGTGACGCACACTAATGCATTTATTACTATGCATTGTATACGATTGTGAAAACAAGATTAAATGCCAAAGCGGAAATGCGGCGACGAAAGTTAAAAGTCGCAAGTGAAAATAAAACGGAAATGAAATTATGAAGCATTCATCCTTGAATGCATAAACCAACTAACGCATACATATAGACGAGGCTTGTTCGAAATGTAATAAGATTGTTGCCTTATAACAATTAATTAAATTAATCTAAACACTGTTTTGAAATTAATACAGTACCTGATTGTCTGCATTCTCAGTTTGCATTGTGTTAAGTGATGAATTTTATGCTTAGCTAGCAATACAACCACTAGACAATCGATATTCAAACATCTTAATACATCAACAAATATCTGTAGTTGATGTTGCGCTGACACAAGTTGAAGTTGGTTGTAGGATCTGTATCTGTACCTGAGTATAGCCAATGGCGTATATGCGTAGTGTAGTAAGGTTTGGATTGGTCTTCCTGCACTGTATTCGAGTTGAGCACAGCAGATTTAGTTTGCTTGAATTTAATTTTGCCCTCAAGCAATTGAGTTTGGGAAACTTTTTTGTTGCACTTTAAAGAACTTTTACCTAGAATTGTTTCATTGCATTAAAATCAAAAGTGCAAGAAAGAAAAAAAAAATAGTTTTTGATTTGGAATACTTAAATTTTTCAGAATATTAAATTCTTTAGAATATATATAGATGCTAAAAAGGGTTTAACTGTGTATGCAATAATTGGAAATACACGATATCATTATGACCAAAAGATTGGTCCTGTGCTTAGAGGAAAATACTCACTCCTTTGGCACCATTTAATTGATTTATTGACGTTTTTAAATGACTGTACTATGAGAGATACTTGACGTGGCATAAAGAACATCTTTTTTTGTGGTTATTTAAAGCTTTCTTTATTGCTATAAAGTTCATCATCAGATTCTACTTAAATAACATCTTCATTCCAGTCTTTGATTTCCTCTATACGAATCGATTTGTTTGAATAAATTTCTGCTAAGAAAATATTGATTTTTTTGAATAACTTTATTGCATTCCAGATTTCTTTGCACGAATTCTGCTGGGAGCAAATCAACGTCACTGAAAAGTTGTTCGGATTTCCAAGGATTGTAACATTCATTAAATTCAGATTTATGTTTCCATCATCACTTAGAAGTTTATAAAACTGTTATAAATATTATAAATATTTCGATCATCATTAAAAAAAAAAAATTTTTAATATATGTCAGAAAAGATCCGCTACTTCATCTAAGCAATGAAGTCGGTTATTAAATCCCTTAAAGCATCTTGGTTTTTTTTTCTTTTTGATTATGGAACGATTATCAATTTTAATAATTTGTATAAGTCAGCTACATTTGCGCCTAGTAAACTAGGAATGTGAAAGGAAGCGACCACATTTCGCCATTAATTTTTATGAAATTAATACCACGCTCTGAAATTAGTACCTTTAACGCTTGGCTTAAGAAGGTTTGAATAAAATTTATGTCCGAGGGTATAAAGGTTCTGGATTTAACAAATATGACTAACCTTCAATACCCCAATGGACTGGAACACAACAAATAGTGACCATTCAGGTACCTTCATTACTCCTATGGACTGTAACCCAACAAATTGTGATTTTTCGGGTACCTTCAATACCCTTATGTACTGGAACTCAACAAATAATGACAATTCAGGTACCTTCAATACCCCTATGGACTAGAATCCAATAAACGGTGACCTTTCGGTTACCTTCATTATCCCTTTGGACCAAAATCTATCAAGTGGTGATATTTCGGGAACCTTTAATATCCTTTTAGACTCGAACACAATCAATAGTGACATTTCGAGTACTCTTATCGACTGGAAATCAACAAATGGTTACAACTCCTGTACCTTCAATACTCCTATGGTCTGGAACCTAACAAATGGTGACCATTAGGGTACCTTCAATACGCTTATGTACTGGAACCTAACAAATAATGGCATTTCAGGTATCTTCAATACACTAATGGACTAAAACCTAACAAATGGTGACAATTCGGGAACCTTCAACAGCCTTATGGGCTGAAAGCCAACCAATAGTGACATTTCGGGTACCTTCAATACTCTTATGGACAGGAAACCAACAAATGGTAACAATTCAGGTACCTTCAATATGTCTATGGACTGGAACCTAACAAATGGTGCCATTACGGGAACCTTCAACACCCTTATGCACTTGCACCCAACCCAACAAATGGTGACAATTCGGGTACCTTCAATACCTCTATAGATTTAAACCCATGAAATGAGGACCTTCATTGAAAACCTTTCTACTGATATGTCGGAAGCAAAGTGTTAGAGAGCTTTTATTTTACACTGTAGCATGATGCTGTACAACTCATATCCCTAACGGTATCTGTTATGAAATCTTTTGAATTTGCAACATTCTTATTTTCACGATTACGCTGCCAAGTAATACCTACGCTATCTCACCAGTGCGTCCTATTCTATATTTTATTTAATATCAGATTACATTAGATAACGTTAGTCACGTCGCTGGATAAGCCGAGTTCATCCAGAGGTTAATCGGCCGAGGAATCAAATAGGTTTTCTGATGTTATGTTTGATACTTTCCATCTTCTATTCATTTGGTAGTCTTATAGTTCACTTCATGAGAGTCTACTCACTGACTATCTGGTGCTCCTAGTTAATGCTGTGATGTTTTCTTCTAAAGGCTTGTGAAAAGCCAACACTGCAAGGAACACTACCAGTTCTGATCGAGAACTGCATTAATCAGTTTTCGAGCTACCTGTTATGTCGGAATGGCAAGTAGCTCAGATGAATTTGATTGAGTGCTGCAGTGCTCCGAATGAATTGCCTTTTTGTAGTGAATGGAGACAGATGCTTTATAGCAATGAGAGCAATGAGATTGCCGCGCGGTGTGAAAGCTTCACGGCCCGTTGTTTAGAAAAAGAAAGCAATTTTTGGGTCCTCATCCGTCTTGGATTTTTCTTCTTGCTTTCAGTCATCTTTTTCTGTAATTCTTGTTTCGAAGTTTTCGTTTCATTCTCTCTCTGGAACACAGTGAACGCCGTCCATGTAGCAAGTTTCAACTGATAACTAGCTCCGTTTTCAAAAAAATCGATGATAGACTTATGGGCCGTAAGTCTTTTGGTGAGCCTTGAGAATGAAGAACATTTTTGCTTGTTTACATATTCTCGCGAAATATTCTCTGAGGAAACATCCGGAATATCTTAAGTAGCAACTCCAAGACTCTGCTTGCATCATGATCTGTCATCATTTTCTAGTTATCCCTTCAAGTGGATTACTATGTGCAGCTCCAAGGACTCTCGGTTGCAAATAAAACTTAGGACTAAAACTCTGATTAAAAAACTTAATTAAAATAAAGTTTGGGCACACATGAACTCTCATACATTCACGAAACTTTTGAGCTTATGACTAAGTATTTTATTAGTTATATTAAATCTAAAAAAAAAAAAATTACCGCATTCTCGGTTAAAAATCTTTTTGTGCAGTGTAATCAGTAAATGAGGCTTGCCGAAGTATTTCAACGCAAAGCATCGTTCCACTTGAATATTTTTTAATGTTTTCATTCATTTTCGAGCCTGTAGCCTCGCTCTCGCTCATTTGTGTTGTTGCTTGTTTTTCTGGTTTGGTCTGGTTGCTTGGTCTGATCTGGTCAGTTACGCATTAGTCGCACGCAGCTCGTTTGTTCAGCACCATAATTTATGCAATTTATTTTTTACTTATTTGTTCAGTCGTTCGTTTTTTTCTTCTTTATTTTAATGCGCTCAAAAATTTTATTATGCGTCGCAAATTGCTCACAAAATGGTGCACAACAGAAAGTATCTTGTTTGCGCGCGCTTATTTGTACTAAATATATATTTATGTGTCTGCGTGGTATCCTTCCGCTGGGTTTCCTTATTACCGCGTACAGGCGTTAATGCTTCCTCTGGGAACACGCTAATAGTTTGTTAATGCGTGTTTTATGTTCTCTACAAGTGCGCAGGATAAAAAGAAAATGCAAATAATAAAAATAGAGGTGTGATTTTTTTTATTTCGTAAACGGTTTTAGCAAAGCATTTTTTTCAATTCTGTTTTTGTTTTATTGTATAAAATTATTTTTCATTTAAAAGGACTTTTTGTTTTAATTTTTCTTGGACTATCGTTTGTAGAAAAAGTTTATTTAAATTGTTAGATTTGGTTGGTCTCTTGTTAGTTCTTAAGAAATTACTAAAAACGTTTTTAAGCAAAAGTACTTCTGAGTAATCTGCATCGATTTTTATAGCTTAGATATTTTTGGGGCATTTGAATTGTATTATGAAATTTATTGAAATATAAAAACAACCTTATTGTCAGATCTATCTAATTTTTTTATATACATATATGTATAGCATATTTTGTTTATCTGACTAATATAAATACAATAAGAATAATATAATACCTTAGAAGAAAAAAAGCATCTAACAACAAATACAGAGAAAGAAATAAGAACATGAAACTAACATCGTTGCCCACTGCTGACGTTTCACCCTTTTCATTTCTTTCATATCTGTCTGCATTGGCGTAAGCAATGCTTTATATGGAGAGAAAGAGACAGTGAGGGAAAGAAGAGAGAGAGAGAGAAAGAGTGATAGATATGCAGAGTGGAAGTATGTATAGAGAGAGAGAGAAGAGATAGAAAGAGATGAGATATATAAAGAGGAGAAATATATGGAGTACCGATATATAGAAAGAACGTTAGAGAATGAGAGAGAGTAAAGATGTATATACACCTAAAGAAAGAGGAAAGATATAGAAAAGATATAGAGGGGAGATATAGCGATAGAAGAGGGATAGAGAGAGATGACATATATAGAGATAGGAAGAGATAAAAAGAGAGAAGATATATACATATAAGAGAAAAGAGTGAACGAAAAACACAGGAAAAACAAAGAGATATAGACAAAAAGAAGAGATAGAGATAGATGAGATATAGAGAGAAGAGATATAGAGTGACAGGAGGAGATTAAAAAGAAGATATATAGTGAGAGGTGAAGTAGAGAAAGAGGAGATATAAAGAGAGATATAGAGAGAGGAGATATAGAGTAAGAGCGAGGGCAGAGAAAGAGGGAGATATAAAGAGAGATATAGAGAGAGAGAGAGAGACAGAGAGAGATGAGATATGTAGAGAGAGAAGATATTAAAAGTGGGAGACAATAAAAGTATTGGACGAGAGCAGATATAGAGAAAGGAGATATAGAGAGAGAAGATATGCAGAGTGATGATATATATATAGAGAGAGGAGAGATAGAGACAGGAGAGATATGTAGAGAGACGCGAAACAGAGAAGATATATATAGAGAGAGAGGAGATATAGAGAAAGAGGAGATAAAGTAAGAGAAAGGACAGAGAAGGATGAGATATGTAAAGAGAGAGAGAGAGAGGGATTATGGAAAGAGAAAGACAAAAACTTTTTTCGGAGAGAAGAAGAGAGAGAAGATATAGAGAGAGATAGGAGATATAGCGAAAGAGGGGTTATAGAGAGAGCGAGGTGATATATATTGAGAGAGAGATATATAGGGTGAAAGGAGATATATAAACAGAGAGAGAGAGAGAGAGAGAGAAAGAGAGAGTGAGTGGAGAAATAGAGAAAAAGTAGATGAATGTTGTTACTTCATTCAATTTCTCAGTTTACTATGGATTATGGAAAGAGAAAGACAAAAACTTTTTTCGGAGAGGGTAGATATAGAGAAAGAAGATTTAGAGAGAGAAGATATAGAGAGAGATAGGAGATATAGCGAAAGAGGGGTTATAGAGAGAGCGAGGTGATATATATTGAGAGAGAGATATATAGGGTGAAAGGAGATATGTAAACAGAGAGAGAGAGAGAGAGAGAAAGAGAGAGTGAGTGGAGAAATAGAGAAAAAGTAGATGAATGTTGTTACTTCATTCAATTTCTCAGTTTACTACTCAAAACTCCAAAAGAAAAAAAAAAGAAAATTACAGTCGGGCGTAACCGACTGTAAGAGGCCCTGTTCCAGTACAGGTCGCCTAACAAACTCATTAAGTGTTTTCCTAGCTTATGACTAAGCAGTGCAAAACAAAAAGTTTAATAAATAAATAATTCAAATGGTACTAACGAAAAGTATTTTGCTCCTCCCACTTCTCACTCCACGTATATGTGCCTTATTAAACATATTTTTATGTATGAAAGAAAAGGGAGGACGAAAGTATAATATGCATATGTCATTCAAATTCAAAGGAAGTGTAGGAGAAGTTATTTTGTGGACCGAAATTTTTGTAGAACTCACTGTACATCTCAATTTGGATTCCATTCAGGTGGAACAAAATTTTAACTATAAATAGAGCAGAATTCGATTTACTTCAAGCTACATAAAAATCGGAAGGGCCCACATTACGAATAGTAGAGACTGCTTTGCGACAATTAATATAAATTGCATCTTATTGACATTTGTAGATTCTTTATTAAACGTTTTACTAATACATATTGAAAATATAATAGCTTTCCAATTATAGATTTTCAAAACATGCAAAACTAAAGTAGATATGCATATTTAATAAGTTTAAATAACTGCTTTAATATACATAAATCCATTCCATTCATTCACTGCAATTAGAACTTCAAGTTCATGTCGTAGGCTGCGCTGAATTTGCAGCCCATTTTGGAAATTCACCATAAGCCGGAAAGATCAAATAGGCCAACGTTTGTGAACTAAGAAAAATGGCGAAAATGCCAAAGACAGACGGAGCGCTGCCGGCAATGAGCTGTGTATAACAAAGACGACATAAAGATAGAAACGCAATTAGCATATCAATAGTAATCAATTACAAAGGCAGGCACACCCACACCCATATACACATATACATACCATATCCTTGCTGCTGATGTTGGCCCAGGCGGCAACAATTGCATTCGGCGGCGTGCTAATCGGCATTAGGAAGGACATGCTCAAAGCCAGGCAAGTGGGCAGTGACAGATACAGCGGATGCACATGAATGCTCAGCGACTTTAAAGTGGTAGAGAAAGTAAAAGAAAAATGAAAATTGTTAGCTTAGATGGAGACGAACGGTTTGATACACTACTTTTGTTTATACGACAGAAAAAAATGTAGTAAATGGAAATGTAAAACACTTTTAAACTAAAATAAGCTGGAACCAGCCTAATAGCTTTCTGTAGTAAAATCTGTAACGGACAAACAAACGAACATACAAATAGATGTACAGCTGGACATTCATAAATCTACTCAACTCATCGCACAGTTCCGAAAAACTGCGTTACAAACTTTGTGACAAACTACACTTGCCACTACTCATGTAGGGCATAAAGGACAAGCTATAGAAATAAATGAAGATAAATTAATTTTCAGCACAAAGCATTACAATTTCCATTAGAATTGGCGTCACTATATTGCACATGGCAACATTCGAGGCGACAGCAGTGAGCAGTGTGGCAGCACAGATACAAATTAATTGCACAAGCGGTGCGGGCACGGATTGCAGTACTTGCAACGAGCTGCCAATGTGAACGGCAAGGCCGGAAGCGGAAATGCCCTCGGCAAGTGCTAAACCGCCACCTGGGAGAAATTAGAAAAAAATAGAAAGAAAAAAAAATATAAGCATTAATAGTGGTTTTATATGTAGTTAGAAAGCAATAAATGTGAATGCAATTGTTATACCAGTTAGCAGCAGCAGACCCCAATGCATATTATCGCTTACATAGCGCCACGTGAGCAGCGAGGGCGTCTCATGCAGCTCCTTAATGGCAACATACGGTTTAATGAGGTTATTGATGAATTTGTAATTGATTGGCAGCATAAAGAGCAGCAGCACAATAAGCATGACGGGCAGTGAACTTTTTGCCATTCTACAATTATTTAAATTATATTAAAAAAAAAAATACTTTACTTAAAGCTTAAAAATTATTTACTTATTGGGCAACATATCCGCCCAGCCACCAAACCAGCCAGGACAGCGCGTTAGAAATGCAACAACCATTAGTACAAAGAGTAGTCCAACTTGCAGTTCTTGCATGCTTAGCGGTCCTAGATCATCAAGTCGTTTGCGCAATACTTTTTGCGCCGCTTTTTCATGTTGCGCATTCATTTTGAGCTGTTTGGCTGCAGTACTCTCCGGTTGGAATAGTCCAAAATGTAGCCACTGTAACCAGATATAGAGCAGCATTATGCAAACAAGCATTGCGGGCAGACTGTAGAGCATGAAGCTGGTAAAGTTGAGATCCTGCGCAGCGCTGGAGAAGCGTCTATTCAAATTAGTATTTAAAGTTTAGCAATTGCATTTGAATTGAAGTTTGAAATACTTTTCAAAGACACCCTTGAAGGTGATATTGGTGCCAGTGCCTATCAGTGTCGCACAGCCGCCTATAGATGCTGCAAATGCAATGCCCAAATAGTAGGAGATGACATATTTCGATGGCTTTGGTAAACTGTAAAGATTTGCAGATTTTGTTAATGGTAGACTGTTGGTGTGAATAGTTTAATAAATCGGATATAATAATTGGATGTCAGATACTTTTTAATAAGAAGGAACTTCGCAGTCGAAAGTACTCGAGCTAGACAGTCTAAAATAAACAAAATACGTTTGCATTGCAAAACCTCTCCGTTTTCTCAAGATATATCGTTCCATCGATGGGGCTGAAAAGGATGTCATTGGTTATACAAAACCTGTAAAGAATATTTGGTACGACGAGGAGTGTCGCAATGCTACTGCAGAGAAAAACGCTTCCTATCAGCGAACTCTGCAGTCGGGAGATACGCGAGCTGTTACAGAGCGATATCAAGACGCAAGAAAATGAAGCAAGAAAGGCGGGAGTTTGAGGATGTTGAGATATTACGTGACAGAAATGCAGCTCGAAAATTTTATCAAAAGGTCAAGCATCTGACTGAAGGTTTTAAACCCGGAGTAACTTTCTGTAAGGTTGACACTGGAAGTCTGGTAACGGATGAACAGGAATCACTGAAATTATGGAGAAGTAATTTTTCCAACCTACTCGGAGGTGATGAAGCGCACAATCTCGCCGATAGAGAAATAATGCCACATTACACCAAATCTTGGAAAAGACCCGTGAGTTCAACAAAGACACTCACCACCTATTTGTCGATTACAAATGCGCTTTCGACACGCCGATACGATTGAAGTTTTTCGAAGCCCTGTCTGCACTAGGTATCCCGGCAAAGCGTTGTCAGGGTGGGGAAAAACCTCTCCGACCCCTTTGATACCAAGAGAGGTTTCAGGCAGGGCGATGCTCTGTCGTGCGATTTTTTCAATCATCTGATGGAATACGTCATACGCCAGTGACCGTACATACAGAGTATGTCGGGCGCGATCTTCCAAAAGAAAGTGATGCTGCTCGCTTTCGCCGATGATATTGATAGCATCGGCACGCAGGCACTGCGAGTCAGCAAGGCGTTCTCAGAGATTGAAAAACAGTCTGGGCTCATGGGTCTAGCGGTGAATGAGGACAAGGCGAAGTACTTGGTGTCTTCTCGCACTCCGTCAGCGCGTCTTGGACGGTCTGTGACGATGGACAATTCCAACTTCAGTATTGTAAAAAACTTTGTCTATCTTGGATCCGAGATAAGCGGCAAAAACAACATCAGCCTGGAGATCAGGCGAAGAATCACGCGTGCAAACATATGATTTTTTAATGTAGCTGGTGTGGCACCTACAGCCTACATATATAAGCGGTTATATATTCCAATGGGGTATGCAAGCTTTTTCACTTTTTAACACAGAAATATTTGAATATAGACGAAAACAACAGATTGATAGTCAGCCATTGCTATTTTGATTCGTTTCGTCTATCAGATGATGCCTCCAAAGATTCCTTTCATACGCTAAAAACTTGGCCTTTAGTGACATTAGGCGTTATATGGGTGCTGCCCTTAAAAAAATGTGTTCGATAGCTACTTCTATATTAAAAAAATTGTATATATCTAGCGAACTGCGATGCTAATCTTGAGACTAACAGGTTCAACATTTTTGTGACATTTTAGTAAAGGAATTGAAATAGATATGGACAGACGGACGTATGAATTGGCCTTTGTTGAATATACTGCATTTTTGTTGTTTTAGAGATGTTGAAACCAATATTTAGGTATAGAGTAAAATAAGAGTATTTAAATATAAAATAGTTTCAAAATTCATCTCTTTTTTAAGTGTTACTTAAAGCAATGAAAGTTAAAAGGCTTACTACTTACTCATCTAGTGGATCCTGGTGTTCCTCATCGATTAACTGTAATATATTTTGCTGCAAAAAAAAAAAATATATATATGAAAGCCAAGCTACCATTCATGTCCTTACACGTGTACTAACAACTAGAAACATACATCATTCATTTCATTTAATACAGCATGCAAAACAGGACACATCATTGAGGTAGCAGCAGAATTTGAAATCCACATCGAAATCAGCATGGTGACCATGAGCAAGCTGAAGTGTAATCTAAAATAGAAATAAAATAAATGTCGATTTTATAGCTCCTATACACACACATAAAAGCGCAGGTAGACTCACTTCCTTGGACTGCAACCAACAAGTAGTATAGCGCACAACGCTAAACGTTTGTGCAAATTAGAGAACTCGATGGCCTGTGCTACAATCAAACTGCCGAGAAATAATACCAAAGAATTCGAGAAATACGACTTGCAAGTACGCTCTGAATCCTGCAATAAAATGAATATAAAATGTGTCATTTGTGAAATGAGTATTGTTATGTCGTGGCTTACCAAAATGCCGAACATTGGAAATAATATTATGGGCAGCAATGAGGTTATATACAATGGCAGCGCCTCAGTTATCCAATAGACTGACATCAGCATGAGTACATAGGCACAGCGACTTTCCTGCGAAGTAAGAAGGGTTGAAATGGCCTTAAAAAAGAAGACGACTCTAAAATCTTATTACACGCCATACCAGCGCAGGCTGTGCAAAGAGTAGTGGCATGAGTAGCAAAGGTGTTGCAAATAGTATTAGGCCTGCCCAATGATAGCGATAGAAACGCCGCAAACGTTCAATAATGTTGAGCCTTTCATATTGGATTTCGTCCTGCGTCGTCTGCTGCTCGCGCGGCTCCTGTAATTCATCGACGCCAACCATTGTAGCAGCAGATTTCTGCACACTTTTCAAATGGGAAACATAAAGTGTTGCTCATCATTTTCGTTTATTTGTTTGCATAAATTTAAGTAACTACCTCATTACGTTGAAGCACAATTAAATTTTTTATTGATTTTCGATTTGAATTTTAATAATAGAAATTAACTTTTGAGCACGTCTTTAGCAATCGATTTACACAAACGAACTGTTTAGCTAGTTTAGTTAAATTGTTTTACGTAGCCATTTGAATTGCAAGTGTTTTCTTTTCTATTTCTGTTTCTATTTTTTTTTATCGTTTGGAATGAGTTAAAACAATTGCACAATTTCCGGCTGGAACAGCTGTGTTCAATGTGAAGCTGTTTTTAAGAAGATTTTCTTAGTCTGGATTGGTATTCTCGCTTAAGAATTGCAAATTGTTTTTTTATTGTATATTTTTTTCCTCTATTTATATATGCAGTTTACATAACTTTTGGTAAATAAGTTGGCCCCATATGTAAGTCGTAATATTTATGTAAAGAAACATAAAGTTGGCATTCATATATCAACGCGCTTTCGATTAGCGACAACAGAATATATAAACTGTAATAAATATCTTCAACAACGTCTGTTTTTTCTGCATACAAATAAGGTTCTTAGATTTCTGTTTATTGTAAACAATGAATTATATCTTATACTCAATGTATGTATCATATATATACATTGCCAACAGCTTACATTTGAGAAATAGGGTGACAAATAGAGTTGTAACTTGATATCTTGAAAACAAATTGTTTATATGCAAACTGGGAAATTAAAACAAAGAAAAAAATCGTTGCTTATTAAAGCTTCACGCTTATGACGTAAGCAATCTAGACTATGGAATATATCTAACTATATATATATATATATTTGAATATATACACATATATTTATGTGTATATGAAAATATCGATTAGGAAAAGTAAGATCAACTGAAAGAGTGTTTGGCTGCCTATAAAAAACATATATACCGACACACATAGATACATAGACACAACATTCGTTTTGACAATAGTATTTACTAAGCACAGCAAAGCGCGCAGGGTCCAGCTGCCATATATATGTATATATGAAATATAAGTTAAATACCAGACTGACTGACTCTTCACGACAACTCTGAAATCTGAACATATTTTTATTTCAATAACCATTCCACCAAGCTATTTTATTATTGGTTAATGTTTTATTCTTTGGTTCAATTCAATAACTTAAATTAATTTACTTAGAGAATAAGTCCAAGTAGCAACAGTCAAAATTTCATTGATGTGTCGATTAACAAGTTAATATTAATTAAAGAAGCATCTATGAGGGGAGAAATCGACATGGTGCGATATTCTCAGCCTTCTAGCCACTCTGACACCTGCTAGTCTGTGCTGTTGTAGCAGGTGCCTTGCAAGTTCATTTGGAAGGTTTTCTAGCAGATCCAAATAATCTTTTGATTGGCGCATTATGACATTTCCGATTTTGTCGACATTCAATTCTATTTTTAGGTCGAAAGTGTGCATGTACCAAGGTGCACCAGAAATGACTTGATCAATGTCTTGGACGGTAGTATCCAAAGTTTAGCTACCATAAACTGGCAAGCCTGTCCTTAAAAGAAGCAAGGCTGACGTCATTGCAATCCAAAAAATCTGATGAATAGAACAAGGTTGCATCTACTATAGCTGTAATGAGCGCTTGCAACGTCTATACGAGTGCTGTCCCAAATACAATGTCAAAATTGTGCTTGACGATTTCAATGCCAAGATTGGGAAAGAATTCGTCGGAAAATCTAGCCTTCACTACACTACCTCCAAAAATGGAGACAGGCTAATCGATTTCGCCGCTGGCCGGAACATGGTTGTTATTTGTACCAGATTTCAATACCTTTACATACACAAGGCTACATGGCTGAGTCCCGATCAAATAAAACGCAACCAAATTTATCATGTTTTGATTGACGGACGCCACGCATCGAGCGTGTAGGACGTGCGATGCAGTCGCTCCCGACTGCTCCGGGAAAGCTCTTCGCCTGTACAAGATATATTTGAGCAGTGAAGACATATCACCCGCTCCATGGATAGTGCTGCCAAGGATGTCATTGGTTATACAAAACCTGTGAATAATTCTTGGTGCTACTGCAGAGAAGAACGTTTCCTATTAGCGAACTTTGCAGTCGGGAGCAACGCGAACTGTTAGAGAGCGATATCGAGAGAAACAGAGAGAAGAGAAACGCCTTCTGAGGCGCAAGAAAATGAAGCAATAAAGGCAGGAGTTTGAATTTGTTGAGATATTATGTGACAGAAATGAAGCTCGAAAATATTATCAAAAGGTCAAGCGTCTGACTAAAGATTTTAAACCCGGTGTAACTTAAGCGGCAGCCTCTGATGGGCTGCCAGCTGAGTGCATGCAGTGAATGAGGACCAGACGAAGTACGTGTTGTCTTCTCGCACTCCGTTATCGCTTCTTGAACGGTTAGTGACGGTTCTATTGTAAGGCGCAAAGGCATAAACCGTGATTGAGTCAGATGAAACAGCGTTGGACGTCTTTGAGAGAAAGATTCTTCGCTGGTTTTTCGGTCCTATTAGAGTCTGCAACGAGTTTAGGTCCCGTATGAACCGCGAGCTATTCGAGCTATTCGATGAGGTTGACATAGTCCAGCGCATAAACAGCCAGCGGCTGCACTGTGCTGGGCACCTCATTCGAATACACTTGATTGGAAGACGCGAAAATAGAGAACAACCTGGCACGCGTTGGAATGACCAGATATGGAGAGATCTCTCCGTAATTGGCATTCAAAACGACTGGCGCCAGCGCGCACAATATTATGGAGGCTGGTGTGCCTTCCAATGACGGTTGACGGCCATTTAAGTATGTAAACTGGGAAGCCGTACCGCCAAGCTGTAGCAATAATTGTCCTGTATATGGCGTATTTATTCCGCAATGAAAGTTTGTTTCTGCTGCTGAGCAGCCAATGTAACTTCCTTAATCTTGCAGTAATTGCTTTGGTTACACTCGTGATGTACACCCAAAAAAAAATGTTCCTAAAATTTGGGAATCATTACCTAAAAAATTTTTTTTACCTAAAACAGGAATTTAAGGTAAAATTTTGCCTAAAAATGAATTTCAAGGAAAAAGTTTCCTAATATTTTAGGTAACAAAATTTTTAATTTAGGTCATAAAATTCATTTTTAGGCAAAATTTTACCTTAAATTCCTGTTTTAGGTAAAAAAAAATTTTTTAGGTAATGATTCCTAAATTTTAGGAACTTTTTTTTTTTGAGTGTATTTTCTAAAAATCAGTCGCGACTGGAAGGCAGAAAAAATTTTCCTAAAATTTGAGAATCATTACCTAAAAATTTTTTTTTACCTAAAACAGGAATTTAAGGTAAAATTTTGTTTGTACTAAAATAAACCTATTCTCTTATTGTTTATTAATATATTCTATTTTTATTATCTTTCTAGGTAAGTACCAGAGAAATTGAAATATATCGATTGGGGGTAAGATGACTTTTATACGATATTAGAATTTTTATAGCATACATGAAATACAAAATATTCAAAATACTTTTATTGATGCTGTTCATTTTGCTAGGAACACTTAAATTAGGTAACCTTTCTTCAATATTTATCATATATTCCATTTAAGTCCAAATGAGAACATTGTAAGATGTAACCTTTTTGAAATCTTTCCCAGCTTTCTGAGTTTTTGTTAAAGTTTTTATTGTTTTCGTATAAAATATATTTCATTTTGGCCAAGACTGAACCAATAGAAAGGGTATGGGTAACTCGTAGTCGAGCCTACTCGATGCCAGCATTCCCTCTTTATATTTTTTATATTATCATATTTTTTTTTATTACTCAGCTTAGTGTCCTTTCAAGTCAATTCATTTGCATCTGCGTTTTTCAACATTTTTATTCCTTTCAAATATTAAATGAATGCCCTCAAAATAGGAGTTTCTTTTAGTGATGACCTCATCATTCAGTTCAAATCTTTTACAGCAACACAACCGATAAAACGAATAAAAAGGCGTAGGAACTATAAGACATATATATGACATCGAATATGGCTGGATAATGCCTAATCGACGCGGTAAATTCATTAATTTAATAAAGTTTTTACTACTGACTTACCAACTGTCGACAAACAGACGGCGGA
This sequence comes from Leucophenga maculata, assembly GCA_035044805.1. Taxonomy (NCBI): domain Eukaryota; kingdom Metazoa; phylum Arthropoda; class Insecta; order Diptera; family Drosophilidae; genus Leucophenga; species Leucophenga maculata. The sequence continues at coordinate 125,005 of JAWNNP010001732.1, read as the reverse complement.
AATATAGCTGGTATACGTACAGTCATACAAACAAAAAGCTAGACAGAAATTTAAGACAAAAATTAATAAAGATATAAAGTAGAGTCAAGTCAGTCAGAAGTGCGTTTTGCACTAAGGTAGTTATATGCAATACGATATGTCGCAATTATATATATGAGATGAATATCAAACACACTATTGCGAGTACAAATAATTGCAGTCAAGCATCAAGTTACAAAAAAAAAAAAAGTTTTAAGATTTAGAAAAACATGACGAAAATCACGTACAATCGATAGCTGGAATTGATGACAAATAATCTGTTTTTCTTTTTGTTCTTTTGTTAAACTGAACCAAATTCCAATTGCAACAAAAACAAAAGTCAATAAATTATTTCTGCTTAAGAGAAAAGCTTGAAATATGTTAAATCATCTAAGAACAAACAGCAAATAAAATTAATGTCAGTTTGGGCAAATGAAATGCTTATTTCGAGACAATAAAGCAATCCAGCAGAATCTGTGGAGGCAAAAATTATGCTTTTTATTTGCTTGCAACAAAACTTTACTCAATGTCTAAAATTTAGTCGTTCTACAAATAAGAAATAGCTGGGATTAGCTGCAGATACTTGCAAAACATACAATGACTAACTGGCATACACTGGCCTCACGTTTCAATGCTTTACAAAACTAAGTTAGTTCATTCAATAGTCCTAAATTTGTTCTGAAATAATAAGTTTTGATTAAAAAGAAAATGTTTGATACAAGCAATCAGTTTTGCGCGAGAGCTCTAAGTAAACGCTTCAAATACTAAATTCTTCTGCAAGATTCTTTTTATATAAAAACTTAAACAACAAAAACAATAAGCGCGCGAGTGACAATGGAACTATAATTAAAAAAAAATAAAAAAAATCTATAACAAATCAAAATTATTTTTAACATTTGCAAACAATTTATGGTAATATCGACGACGATGATGAGGGTGTTGTTGCCAAAACAAAAACAATTTATTTACCGCCGATATTAAGTGCTCAATTGAACAGCTACGCATTGCGTAACCAAATCGGACTTTGTCCTTGGGTGCCAAAAATTGTCTGGTCTATTTTTATTTTACATGAACGCTACAAAGTGAGAAAAGCCTTAAAAAGCATTGCTCTTTGGACTTGAAAAACTCTATCCAGACTTTGTCAAACAGTCTCTACTCCAGATGGAACTTAATATCAGAGCCAAACGTAAGGTTTCTCAAAAATATCTAATCACCAACTCGTTGGCAGCTTTTGCTACACCAAATTCTAACAACAATAACTTTCCGAATCTACTCAAGAAAAAAACGCTGTATTATTTTTCAAAATATTCACCATTAAGATTGAAACACTTTTGCATTCGCCCGAATCATTCTGTGAAGCAATTTTGCCACTCCAAAAGAATTATCTCCAAGACATGCGTTCAGAAGGCATCAACAGCTTCTTCGGGACTTGAAAACCGCTGTAGGCGCAAGATTATTTTTAAAGTGAGGGAACAGGAAGAAGCCGTTTGGAGCCTAGTCAGGATTGTACGCCGGTTGTCCCATCAATTCGATGTTTTCACCATCCAAAAACTCATTTGTTAAGGCCAAAGTGTGAGAGCTCGCATTATCGTGTTGAAGTATGATTCATCTTCGTCGGTTGGTTTTTCTCAGTTCATCAAACACTTCAGGCAAACAAATGGTTGTATAACATTCAGAATTGACCGTCCTTCTTTCCACAATCGGCACGGTCGCAATATGTTCGGATTTCAAGAAGAAACATTCAAGCATTTTCTTTGATGTGCTGCGCGAGTGAGTAACTTTTTTTTGGATTTTGCTCGTCTTGAAAGATCCAAACGTTGGACTGCGGTTTTCTTTCATTTAATTTGATTGTCTTGAAAATCCACGTCGAAAATCTTAATAAATCATCGCACGAAAATATTTACAGTCTAATTCCATTTTTTGGCCGAGTTGAATTTTTCAGGTGCCTGTAAAGCAACCAAATAGCGCTCGTACGTCAAAGTGTTCACAGTAAGTTAGGCCTAAAAAATGTCAGAGTTTACTATGGAGACGTCTGATTGCATATGCCAACATGTTTTCCTGCTCAGGCTATAAATATACGTATCAATCCCCGTAATTAAGTAATAGAAATGAAACTTTATGTGCCGCATAGAAATTTCAAACTTTCGACGCATATAATTAATTTTTTTTAACAAAGCTAATTTAAAGGAATCAAATTGTTTGTTCCAGTTGCAAATTACCTGCCGAGGCGATACACGTGCTCTAATACTAAAAAAGTATCACATATGAATGCTGAAGCATTTCGCAAAAAACATTCCTTTAGCGAATCATTCTAGGAACTCCATTGATGGCTTCATTTGCTACCGAAAAATATGTTGAGAATGTACAAAGCAAACGTGAAACAACAGAGCTACATGTTCATAGTATGGAAACAAGAAACAAACGAAATGAAATGAGCAAAACGAATTTACCAAAAAGAACAATGAATGAATGAATCTTTTCAGTATTCACAAGCATCTGTTGTGCTTCCGAAATTTGATGTCGAGAAAGCAGTGCTTATAAGCTGCCTCATTTGCGCATACATGGCTTCGACTACAAAATCGCACTGAATCATGCAGAGACGCATACTGCTCTCCTGCAGCCAGTTACTATGTTTGTGTTGTTCTTATTTTTACACGAATACATGACAGTAAATTCTCAACAGGTATTCGTTTGTGCATAGAGCATGGAGCATAATGCGAATCTGATCGTTTTCTCTCTGCATTTATATTTTAAAATGAGAGTAGCTGATTATCATGAAAGAGCATTTACTGTAGGTTGCACTCTGAGTGTACGAGTACCTCGTTTGCCATTGAATACTTGAAAACAAGAAATCATGAATTTGCAGACGTACAGATATAGATGCATGGCTGAAACGAATCGTTTTGTCGAACTGTTCAGGACTTGATGTTTTTTTTTTTTAGATGAAAAGTTTTTTTTAGCGTGTTTTTTGCTAATAATTTAATAGATTTATTTGCAGTAAATTCTAATAAATTTAAAAGTATCTACACTTTTATAAGCACTATATATTGCTTTCTTTTATTCATTCTATGCACACTATTAAAAAGAACAGTACTATTTACTGCTTAAAAAGTTACAAGTTTGACAATAATGCTATAATAAACACTTCTATACGTATAATATTCCATTGCTCCTTCCCTAATTAAACCATCAGTTTTGTATCATTTATCCCACTTAGCGCATAATTTTTGTTTACTTAACTTTTCTTAATAAATTTCGCTGACTAACGCAAAAGCAACAGCAGCATATAATACGTTAAAAAAGCAGAACAGTCGAATGTGTACGACCATAAGATACACTGTAATGGTTTTATGGTAACTGAGCGTTTGCAGTGAGTGTACCAGATTACATAAAGTAAACATTTTTGATTAGTTTTAAAATAAAATTTATATTTTTAAAGGACAATATTCAGTCCCACCAGGAAATGGTTTCAACCCCTCATAGAAGCGATAAACTAAAGTCAACATATTTTTGCATTTATTTGAGGTACAAGGACGAAATTTGGTATATTTGTTAGTGGGACCGCGATCTGTAAGATGCATTGAAAAAGTGGGTAGGGTTTAGATGTCCATGAAGAACATTCATATATAAATAGACAATATTTATATCAACATTTTGTACCGGACACGGCAAAACGTGCCGGGTACCGATAGCTATATTTAAATTTCAGTCGTGTAGATAGGCTTTCCATTATATTGAATAGTTGGCTTAGGAGCATGTCTTTGAATTTGTTCAATAATTTTTCGTGACAGACCTCGTCACTCTATAGATTTGCTGAATAGTTAAATTTTGCTGATGAAATCCAAATTAGATAACAGGAGTACATCGTTTTTGGTTCAAGCCGATCAAGATTTTTCGAATATTTCTGATAGTAGAGGTTAGAGGGTAATATGTTTGGAGGATGATAGTTTGGTAGCATCTTTACCTGGTTTTGGTCTGCTGATTTATTGTATTTAATTTTCTCTATCTGAGCCTTTATTTCATTTTATGTCGTTTTCTTGATTTTATATTCCTGTGATTCTCGATAAGTTGTCTGTAAGGTGTTAATTAATGGGATTAATTTTAAATGGTTCAAAAAAGTGTTTTTGAGGGATTACAAAATTTGTTTCTCTTTAACCGGACAAGCTGGAGACTTCCATAAATTAATAAATTAAAGAAAGACCGTAAAAATATTTATTTTTAGAAATGTGGGGGTTGGACCAAAAGAAATTTTTGTACAAATTGCTACCGTGATGGGCATCTTTGAAATCGTGTTCAGCGGAAAAAAATACATTAGAAAGCACCTCCCATATCAAAAGTTACGAAAAAAAAATTTTTTTCTAGGATTGCCTCCATTCTCAAATAATTTTTTTAGCACTTCAGTATTTTAAAACCCTCCAAAGCACTATTCTTAGAGCCTTTACCCCTTATTTCTCAAAATCCTGACGTCATTTTGGGATCCGGGACCGTATGAGAAACCACTCCAATATTACTCAAATATATTCGAAAAAACTCCTTCGAAATTGTCGGCTAAAGTAGAAGCTTTACCAGTGCTGGGTTCTCGCACACGAGCCATCATCTTTCTTTAGAGAAGGTCGCTGAACGCTTTTGTTGGAAAAATTTCTTGTAGGTCTGCACAGCGAGTAGTAAGATTTGGTTATGAGTTTTTTTTCGACTGAGCTAGTGGTTCGCAATTTTTAGGGCTTCTTTAAGATCCATTGTTGCCTTGTATTACAAGGGTTTGTAATAGGTATTATGTGTCCTAGTAAGGATAGTTGTAGTTTTTAAGGTTGCTTCATTGATGATATAGTTAGGATATATTTTAGAACTGTCTATACTTTCGAGTACGGAGGCTGAGTGAATGTGGTCTTCTATGAAGTCTTTAAAGTCTTCAATGTCGGTTGAACAAGGTAGGCCATTCGAGAGAGGGCGTGAGGACGTTGTCCGGAGTGAAGGTAAGCGAAGATGGAATCTTTTTTCTATACATTTTTTTTAGGATTAAAAAAAATCGTTTTTTAATTAATATATCGACTTCCCAGTTGATTTTGAACTAGATCTGCCACATCTTATCATGACTGTTTTATATGTACATTTGCACAATTAAAATATACACTGTTACGCCATCAGTACAGGGTATTAAAAAAGTCGCCGGAATGAAATTCATAAAAAATAGAAAAGAAATAAAGACAGCAAAACGCAATGATTCAATTTGTTGCGTAATGAAAACATATTACCTTCTCAACTACTTGGCAACAATAACTTCATTAGACGCAATGAAGTATAAAGCTGCAGTTGTATCTAAAAGTGACTAAAAAAGATACTTTTTATAAAGATATTTCAAATGTTAAAAAACAAAAAACGAAATAAAAAAACAAACAAGAAAACACAAAACCGGATTTTGTGCAGACAGCAAAAAACCCCCTCAAAAAAAAAGGCAACATTTCAATTTTTCTTTCTTCAACACCGGATATGGCGTGCTTCCATACTAACTATCTTTTATTTCATTTCACGTTCACTCAGTCGCTTGCTTTCATTTTCATTCTTTCTTTCTTTCCTGCTGACGCCATTTTGTTAACGCCATTGCTGAAAATTGAAGTTTAAGTTTTGGAGCGAGCAAATATTTTACGCAACATAATCAATAAAAAGCTAAACGCAAACATAAATAAAAGAATGTTTGGGCATACAAGCGTGACGTAGAGGACAACAGCAAGGACTAGAGTGAAAAAAAAAAATTGGTAAACGCTAAAGGAAAAGCACAATTTATTAGCTATTGAATAAAGAAAGAAAAACTAAAGCAGAAAGCGCGTAGAAAAGGATGCTCAGGAATGCTACAAAAAGCATAGCCCACAAGAAAAAAAATTGTAAATGAAAGGAAAAGAAATTCCTTTGGCAGTGGTAAAAAAATGATAAAAATAAATAAGATTGTTAAGTTCGGTCAAGCGAAGCTACTGCAGTGGCAGCAGCAGTAGCCAAAGTCAAAGTATAAACGAAATAAGAAGGATTTCGTTGTGTGCGATTAATAAGGAGCAGTATGAACTTCCGTTGTATGTAGGCCGAAATGCGAAAGCAGTAACCGCAATGATTTATTTACTCACGGTGTCTCTACTAGGCCGTATGCTATATCCTTTTCGAACTGACCTTTAATACAAGTCGTTTATGCCGAAATCAGCCTGCAACATTTAACATTTTTTTATTGACTCAGTCAGTTCGGAAGTAAGGTAGGAAGTGAGCCAGCTCGCATCTTCCGTAAATGTGTGCCGTACAAAGGTTACTCAACAATTTCTCATGAAAACTGCTACCCACTCCAGGGACAAATTTACATGACATTGAACTGTGCTTATACGTACGTACGAGTTCAGGTTTTTGTAACTGTGCACCTTTTTGACTTGAATCACTTGTAACATGATTGAAAGATTGATGAAATTGCGCCGTGTTGCTGGAAATTGTTGTAGTACTACATACAAACACGTGCAAGATAACACTTTTCGCAAGATAACACTTTTCGCAAGATAAATGATTTACTTCATCTTCTTTTCGTCTTATGGTGAAGTATTTTTTTTTACTTACGGCCTCGAAAAATCAATCGTACTCGAATTTATGCAGTTTAAATATATAAATGACCGCAAGACAGCATGAAATTGTGGTCAGTGGTTTTAGAAAAAAAGATAGAATGAAGTAATCATGTCTATACGACTTTGGAATACTCTTAATAATGTAGACTAATGTAGTATGTTGTGTAAAAATTTTGTGCCTATTTTTTTCGATTTTTTTTTGTAGAATATTTTACCTAATTTTATTTTATATACATAGATTCATAAATGCTAAGGAATAAAATCGAACGAACGAACTTATTGAACTTGTTTTGTTCGTTCATTGCTGAGAGTAAGTTAATTTTTGTTCATTCGTTCATGATTATCTCAACACTATTATACAGACTTTTTGCAGATATTTTATAATACGATGGGCATGGTGAGTAATGAAAAAATTAGCCAGTAAAGCGAATGAACAGAAGAACGGACGGATAGATAGATTGATGCACTTCATGGTGCATTTTTACCTGGTTTGAGCCGATCAGACAATGCTATAACAAGTGTGCTTATATTTCTTTCTCTAAGACATTATTACAACTTCAGCAGAGCTCGTAAGATTTGACAACTATAAGGCCGGTAATAGTCCTTCTCTTCACACCAGTATCTATAAACTTTTTGGGCATAACAGTGCGGATGTTAGTCTAATATTGTATTTCGGTCAAGTAAGCTTAGAGGCCTAACAATTGTTTAAGTAACTCCTTCAGATCGATTTTCGTCATGGCAGGATGTTGGTAGTGCTACACTCTCTGAGGTGTCGAGGTAACCAAATGAGATGGATGGAAGGATTCCGTAGAATGGCAGACTATTAAAGGTTCAAAGATCTGTACTGATTTTGGTATTGTTACTGTATCAGTCAAGGTGCTTGGCTATCAGAGAAAATGTGCACATGCTCTTGGTTGCATACTGAGTCGCTTATATTTATGTTTGCTAGACACTACAGATTAGATAGATTCAATACGCTCCACCTCCGGAACTAGTTGCTTTGAGCTTGGCGAAAACGTTAAAAGTCATTAAGAGAATGCCCTTCATAACGTGATATGCTGTCCATTTGTTACGAAGTAGGTAGGGTTAGTTGTGATGCAGAAATGCCTATTTTATTGATTAAGATTGGATCATTGGATCATTCTCGATTGTCTAAAGATAAAAAAGTGCCAAAATGAGATTTCCATCAGTTTTAGGCTGTGATTGCTCTCTCTTTCTCTATCCCTCTCTTTCTCTTCCTCTCTCTAACTTTCTCTTCCTCTCCATCCCTCTTCACCATCCGCCACTCACTGTCTTTTGCAACAGATTGAATAGGAATTAGTTGAAGAAGAATATACATATAGTGTTTCCATCAGAGTGCCTCATAAAGCTACTTTCATGCATAGTTTGCGCTTCATTGTATCCTGTGTAGCTGCTTACGCTTAGAAAGCCTTATTTTTGCCGTCTAGTTCTTAGAATTTGTCCGATCAGATACAGTCTTCGTCCCATCACAATATCTCTCCCAGCATCCTCATCGAGACATTCCCAATCTACATTACCCTTTTTTCATTATATTCAGCTTCCCACCACACTTTCCCTTTCTCCGCATCGTAACAAGTAATTATAGGTGCTCTCTTAGCGGCTATCACAACCGGCTATCACAATCACTGACCATCACAAATTTTAACTCTATGAAATATTTTAAACTTCTAAGATTTTGAAAAAAATTCTGGATCGTGATCTGAGTTACATACCGGGTGGAACATATATTGGTTATCTTCAAATGAATTCAAAGATAAGACGACCATTGATAATTGATTACATGGGACTGCGCCTCAACCTCTCCGTAGGATAGACGTACTATGCCAATACTTTTTGCGGGATTGTAAGCAACAACTTCTCCAAGTTTCATGGTGATGCATCGCCATGGATTACTACACCGTTTATCCCTTCATTTTGTTATTAACGATATAGTAATCCATAAAGGACAGACATACAGAAACAAAGGCAAAAATATATTTATTTTTATATATAAACAAGCTCCTCAGCGTTTTCGTTCCAGTTTAACTATTTGTCTAGAATCAGCATCAGATGTAGATTGGAAGATTTTTGTGTTGTTTTGTAAAACGTACCGGAAGACCACTCTATAATTTACGCTTCTGCTGTTTACATTAGGTAACTTAGAGTCTGCGGAAACTTACCTTTTATCACACTGCTACATACATAGCATAACTAATATCTTAGTGGTCTCCTTCTTTCATTTTACTTACTGTTACTACATTCTCCTGAGGAGTTTTTCTACTGTCAAATCTTCTGGCTGGCTCCCCACTTACCAGGCAGGCGTCGATTCTTATTTTTTTTATAACTTTAATGATCGGGAAGAATGGTACGGAAGGAATCTTCTATGTCGAGACATGCGACGGAACCAAGTTGCGATGCATTAATTCGAGCGTGCACTGATTTCTTATAAAGTTTCGTTCACAAAACATGATCCCCATGGACAAATGGTTCCAAAATTGCGTATCACGTTAAAATTTTGAGAAGAGTGGAGGGTAAAGACGCCAAAAAACGTGTTTTGAAGGGTTCTCAAAATTTGTTTCTCTTTAACCTGACGTACTAGAGACTTCCCCAAGGCCTTAAATTAAAGTTTGAAACGTACACAGGAAATTTAGTATTTTGAGGATTTCTTATCTTACCTTTAACGGTTGGAAACATTTCTTATTGCGTCTTTACTCCCACATATATTAAAAATGCTGACGTGATGGACAATTTTGGGACCCTGAATCGTGTTCAGCGAGCAAAAGTACATTGGAAGCTACTCCGATATAAAAACAAACGAAAAACAATTTTTTTTGGTCTTCAGCCCCCATTTCCCAAAATCATTTTTGGACTTTCGCATATGGTCTTAAAGTACACGTTTCAAACTTTAATTTAAAATCTTCTGGAAGACTCGCAGATTAAAGAGTATTCTCTGGGGATGTTTATCTTCTGGACTACATAGACCCGTTTGTATCGAAGATTTGAAGATTATAAGTCTTAGAGCCTTCAAATTGAAATAATTAGATTTTCTTATTCCTTCTACAGAGCACTTGTATACAATGAACTTGAACTCCCCTCCTTAAGGTGGATTGGTACTTACCTTACAAACCTTATCTTCACTCTGATTTTTTGGATAAACTATTATATAAAGAAAAGCTAATTTTGTTTTACTTTACTTGGATTCTTATAAAATATTGCATATAGATACAGATCGAAACACAAGGGATAGCCCCCATACAAATCTTTCCCACCTTTTTTGGGTTCAAGTATGAACAAATTTTGTTATTGTTACTTCATCTAGGAACGCCGATTTTAGTATATTTTTGCATCCAACCTAATAAAATTATGGTCTAAAGCGAACCACTAAAAGAGGAATAACGACGCGACAAGAAGTAAACTTAATTTAGGTACATCCTTCTGTCTGACTATGAACAATAAGAACTTGGAAAATATAAGAGATACATCTTTTAAGTTTAGTTATTTATTGTTTCCTATTCCCTCTTCAGATAGGTTAGGTTTAATAAACTTGCTAACACCTCTCTAAGTTATAGTACCCATAAAAATCTGCCATATCTTTTTTGAGTTTTTAAATTTGAACAATGTTGTTTCTTTTTTTAGTTTTTAATTTGCATCTTAATTAAATTGTATTGAAATATTCCATATATGTAGATCCATATTGAAAAACTAGATTGTATAGACCTATAAAAATCGTTCCTCCATCCTAGGATTTTGTATGAAAATCATTTTATTGCGGTTTGTAAAAATTCCACCATTGCCGCGTAAAGTAAAATTTTAAAAGAATATTAAAGCTTCGGTTTGACCGAAGTTAACGTTTTATCTCGATTTTATATGTATATACCTACATATATGTATCTACTTGTTTGAACTATTTGTTGATAAATGTTCAGCGCGGGCGTATTTTTGTGGGCAGCAACAGCCAAAGTGTTGGCATATCAAGTATTTATAATGAATGATTTCCATCGAACAAAAGCTGACCGCATTGGAAAAATCGAAGTAAATAAGCTTAAAGACTCCTATAGGACATCGTTGGTATAAATTTGTTTGCTTTGGCTAAAATTTAGTGAAATTTAGTTTGTATAGAAAGTGTTTATATATAGGGTTGTACTATATAAGTGGTTTGCTGATTAAACACTGAAAAAATATAGACGCATTGATTTTGATCCAAGCAGCTAGAAATAAATTAAATTAATTTAGAGTGTTGAAGTCATAAGTCAAATTGTTTAAACAAAAATCAAAAGTGAGATCTTGAATGTTGTAAGTTAATGCTCAAATTATTGAATTTCAAATACTCAGACGTCTTGTCAACTCGCTTTGCGCTTTGCGATGAATTACTTTTTGTTTATTGTTTTTTTTTTCTGGCTGCAGCTACTGTAGAATTCTGAATGATTGTATGGAAAAATGGTGGGAATGTGTGCAACTGTGATTCAACTTTAAAACACATGTTATTCAAAAGTATGCGTAATAGATCCCATAAAGTATATACATACATTTTGAAGTAACATTAAAAGTCGACTTTTTATAAAATGTTCGTCTGTCTGGCTTCATATTGATTGGGGTTCGTGAACCCAGAGGTCATTAGGGTGAAGGCGCTCCTTAATGACCTCTGTAGTTAATTGCAGTTAACATGACGTGAACTGCTTATAGACTTACAGAATTTACAGGTCCCTGGAAATGACATTATTACGCACGTCCAGGTGCGTCAACGATCTGACGTAGCAGGGTATAGCCCTTTCGGTTTTGACCACACTTAATTTGATTACTTTTCCCGACCCCATATTCATGTACATATACCAAATTTTAACCCAGTACCTCAAATGGATGTAAAGATATGACGGATATTATTAATCGCTTACATGGGTTGTCGTTCTTAATGGATCTCTACTCAAAATCGAAATAGACATCTCTTTAAAACTTCAAATCAATCGGATGTACAGTTTCGGAGATGCCTTGATGAGTGGTATTTCGCGTATATGGATATGGATTATTTTGATGTTAAGGCTAAGTTGACTTCTGTGTCGTTAGAGGAATGACCAAGCTATACAGCGGAACAGTTGGACAACAGTCTCTCCTAAGCATAAACCTAATGAGCTGATGTATTGTAATATTGATACCTATCTATTAACCATCCAGGAACTGCTGAGTGAGCACAAATGCTTGACTGGCACTGGAGAAGCTGGCGTTGGAGGTTGTGTCATCAATAAAATAGCTTACAAGGTTTGTTTCCGCCACTAGCGTCTGCAGGCGACACAAGATCACAAGATCTTTGCTCTGAGGTGGACTAGCTTCATGCGACGAATGCTCCATCGCTCGTCCCGGATCTAAATCATAAAGCTGGATTTAAAGAAGTAAGAACTAGCTAGAAGAAGGGACTTAAATTTAAAGTGCAAACCTTCACACCTGACGTGATGGCATCTTAGAAACCACGACCTAGAAGAGCAAACCTTTATGCCGGACGCGATCAAACGCTGGCTGGACATGCAGAAAGAAAGCAGTACTGAATTGCTTACTTTTAAAGGTCTCGAAGACATGCTGTACAGCTCGATGCATTTATGCTGGTTCACTATGAAGATACCGAAAGTCAAACTAGTCAGTTAAGGCGCTCTGGACACCACTTAATAAAAGCATTCGTCCAAGAAATATTCCTTTGAATAATTTACAAAAATTTCGGCAACAAAGCATTCTGAGGCATTCAGTCCGATGTATGTATTTTGAATAAAGTGAAGCTGTCTTAATACCTTAGAATACTTTGGTGCCGAAATTCCTCAAAGCATTGTAGAAGATGATAGATGAAATCAGCAGATCCAAGTACTTGGTGGACATACTGTCTCATAGTTAAAGCAACTCTGTTGAGGACTATGTCCACTCTTGAGCTTTTGTGTATGCTCACAGGCATTGGCTTTCGAATGCTAAGGCTATTCGGTTGATATGGTGCTAGTCTGCACTAGTGTGACAAAGTAGGGCTGAGCATAAATCTAGCTAAAAGTACCTTTGACCCATTTAAAAGGAGATACATATTGAAAACCATTAAATCAATATGACTAAGTCATTCAAATAAATCAATAGACAGATCAGTGAATTTCTCTAAAGAGGGTTTAATATTTTGGGTCAGAAAAAAAAAAACACATCGATATATCTAAAGAAAGGCTAAATCTTTAGAATATGTTCTATGAGATAATAGTTCTTAGCCTTATTTGTAGATTTTTGCAATGGTGACTGCAGATCCACTCATGCTTTGTCTGGACGTAACAGCTCAAATGCGCTCGATTCTACTTCAAATCAATATCGAATTAGTTAATCAAGAAAATATATGTTTGTTAATGGCTCCGCGTGCATCTTAAAAATTTTTGGCTATCATATTGTTGTACGAGAGAGCAACTTTTGTCTTCATTGAAGCTCATTAACCGGAGAAACCAATTGTCCAGATTCTTTTTTGGTATCTGTTGTGATGTGGTGATTTCATATATCGTCTAGGGTAACGAAACGGTGCAAAAACTGGTCCGAATTATGTCTGAATACTACCAAATATTTCAATAGTCTGCTTTAACCCTATAGGTCAGGGGAATCTACTTGTTTTAGATTAATTCACTCCATTTGAATAATCACCCATGATCCACTTTGTTATAATTCGCTACTAGATCGCGCGATTAACTTTTTCTTGCTCAAATATTCATGTAAAATGTGGTTTATATGCTCAGTTGAGAAGCCTACCGTCTGAGCCACTTTAATTCATCAACCTTCCAATATAGTTTCATGGATTTGGTCTACAATTTTTGGCATAACGACATATTTTGGTGTCACAACGGAAATCAGTAAAGCACACCTTAATCATTGAAATTGTTGGTGTAGAGCCCCTATAGTATTTATCAAATCTTTCTTTAGTTTCGGTGATGGTTTTTTATGCAAAAAATATTGCTGATGCACACGAAATTGTCTCCTTCCAATGGCTGTCAAAGTATTCGATTTATGGATGTCAGTTGATGTTGCATTGAAACTCATTAATTCAATGATTTATTCGACCACCGTCGTATCGTGTAATGCGGTGTATAAACTAGGAAGAATGAGTGCAGCTATTCCATTTATTTGACTAGAACCCTTTTGACAGTTATACTTTTCCTGTTCTCTTCAATAGAAGTTTTTCTTATTAATCATCAAATATAGTCCCTCAAATTCTATAAAATCTTGATGAAAGCGTTCCCCTTGTCATTACAAATAAGCTGCCATATTATCTAATATTATAACATGTGTATCTTTAGATACATTCTACATCCGATGATGGAAAATTTCGACAACATGTCAGTGATCAGCTCGTAATAATTTATTGCTCTATGGTTTCCAAGAAAATCATTTTTATTTGAGGGCCTATTAAGATTCCAGGATAGACCATTGCTTCCGAAGGAAAACACACCATCTTGAAGTCTTTAGTAACTGCCCAATTGTATTCCATATATTTAATTGCAATTAAATAGCATTTTAACACTTTCGAAATTTTCCTTAAGATGTATGGAATAGATGGAAATTTGTTTCCATTGCGTAGTAGAACTACTTTTAGACATTTTGTCGAGTTGTCAATAAAAAGGCGCGATTTAGTTGTATGACATGGAATACCAAAATTTTCAAAGAAACTATTCACTTCTCGTTTATAACATCTCGAAGCCATTTTGTACAGTTTCATGATATAGCGAAAAAAAATATTAAACTCATTATTCCTATGTAACATTACCCTTCGCCCTCCTACCAAATATTTGTAATCAGAATAATAATATTTGTAATCATAAATAAGATCCATGCGCAAAAATATTATTTTTTCTGTTGACCGTTGTAATTGATTCTTTTAGCATTTCTTCAAAAGCAAAATACGAATCGTTTTTTCCACAGTGTAACGAAATAAAATTCATACTTGGCCATAGAAAGTTTTCACTTCATGCTTAAAGGTTTCATTGCTTAGTTCGTAGGCACAGTGGCATGAGTTCAATATGTTTGTATTGATGCCCGTAGATACAATGGCTTTTGTAGTGACTTCCGGCTTGCCAACGGCCATTTGTCTGTTGGTCGAAAAGTCTATTAGATTTTTTCTTTTTTTTTTTGTAATAAATTTTGCTGCTACTAAAGTTAAGTGTGCGAATTGCTATTAAATGATTTTGAGATACTTTTTTTTTTTTAATGCTGAACAAAAATATGAACAGATATAAATAGAGATACATAAACATATAGAATGACACAAATACAATTGCAAATAGAAATTGAATTTATTTTAATTTTTTTTTTTATTGTTCGAATACTTTTTTTTAATTCATTGCAAATTTTTATAATTAACAGGAAAATGCAAAATTTAAATTTTTTTGTTTAATTTTTTTTTGCCATTTTTTGTCACATTTTTGTTAATAATTTAGCATTTAGCTGAAATCATTCATCATTCATCGGATCCATCCGATTCGTCTGAGCCAATCAATCTATCCAACTCGTCCGATCCATCCGATCCATCTATTACAGTGATGTATCCGTGCAAATCGTAGACCAATACAGTTAGCAAACTCTCCCTTTGCAGGTTATAATAAGGGGTGTTAGTTTCGAGTTGCGACATATGATTTTCGTAGTTCGCGAAGGCTGGATGTTCATTTAAATATTGCTCCAGACAATGTGGACATGTTTGCAAGTGAGTGAATGGTGAAAAATCTGTTGAATCCGATTCGATGATGTCCATAATATATGTCGCTCCGATTGTACTAAATTGTAGATACTCGAAGCGAAATCGATTTGAATTTGTCATGCGCTGCCACACGATCGAGGAAACAACTTAAACTGCTGTGAGAGTGATTGAGTTTTCTTGATACTCAGACTGCTGAAAGCTTTAAACGACTTCGAAATTCGAAATTGCAAGCTTAGTGACTCTTAATGGATAGTTCTCAGCTGTTTAGAAAGACACGAAGTTACAGTCTGCTTGAAAGTGTTGATTCGATACATGCAGCGCCCACATCTATGCTTAAACTTTCGCTTGTTCTCTTCAGTAACGAATTGTTTGAATTAAAAAAGTGCATAGAAGTAAACTCATTTGCGAGAGAGAATGTAAGCTAAAAAGCGAGTGCTCGGCGCAAAATACAAACATGCTTTGGTATTGCGTTTGTGTGCGAAATAACAGAAACGTAGTCGGTCTTGCGATGAACATTTTGTTTAAAATGAAAGTTCTTTAATGTTATTGAGGGAAATTTCAGAACAAGCAGATCGCATTTAACAGTAATGATTTATATTAAAATTGTCTTCCATTAGCCATTCCCAAGCATTCTCTATAATATTGAGACCATTCTAGTACGTCATGGTGTCGCCTTAAGTTTTAGATTTAAGCTTTATCAAGCTTTATCAAGATTATCGTGCTCAAAAGACTATTTCAGTGGTTCCAACATATTTTTTTATCTCCGGGAACGCATTTTTCATTTTTTTTTTAAAAGGTCAAATCACATGTATAAAAGCGTAAAGTATTTCGAATTCCAAGTCATACAATTGCGAGCGGAATTCAGTGTTTTTTCGTTTTTGTTTTTAAGTATTAATTCTTTTTTGTATGTACAGCACCTTGAATAAACGGCTTCACTGTGGAAACACTTGCAGTTATCATCAAATTCTAGTGATGGACCCTTCCACCATTAAATGCCCCTCAAGTGTAAAAATTTCTTTGGCACAAATTATACCAGAATAGAGATAACGTCCCTCTAAGCCAAAAACCCAAAAACTTCATCCAAATCGGGTAATAAATGACGATTTTGTACGCAAATGAATTTGAACGAACTATGATACTTGCGTCCTCCCTTGTCTTTTCATACAGTGAGAAGTGGGAGGAGCAAAATTCTTTTCGTCAGTATAATAATAATTTCCTACCTTTTTGTTTTGCACTGTTTGGTCATAAGCAAGGAAAACATTTTTATGTGTTTGTCAAGCGACCTGTACTGGTAAAGCGCCTCTTAAAGTCAGTTACGCCCGACTGTAATTTTCATGTTTTACGCTTAATTTTCGTCACGAGATTTCGGCCCACTTGCCACTGTACAGCGCCTAATCTCATGAAGAAAGTCTGTATGGAAAATGTTACAAAAGAGTAGAGGAATGAGTGCACATTAGTGCAGATAGCAATAATTGGAGCCAAACTACGCTTCTAAATTTTGAGCAATAAATGGTTATGGATATGTTTTAAACACGTCTAAGTCTGTCACTTTTATCGAAGAAAATTTTTCGCAGTGTATCATAGCAACTACATACTTGACCAAAGAAAGTTTGCAGTTGATTTTTCTTCGAAACATTGCTATTTGTGTGGGTGTCTGGCTTTATAGTGGTTTCCGGCATGCCTAGCTGATCAATTTGCTGAATTATTTGTCTGTATTGATAAATCTTTTAGATTTTCTTAACAAAAGTTTTCATTTACAGTTTGAAATTGCCTAACGATGTGTGTGTACGTGATTGGTTGTGTTTATTCTTTATATTTTTCTCTTTTTTTTTATAAAACGCTTCTCATAATGACTGCTACTGAAGTCTATAAATGAAGTTAATAAATGTTTTAAAGATTTTTTTATTTTATATTATTTATTACTTAGTAGAATAGAAATTATTGCATAATATAAAATATTATGAGTGCAGATACATTATCAGATATACAGAAGTGCATATATATTAAAAGATACAAAATTTTATAGAATCACAAAAATACAACAACATACACAAATACAGCTTTATATTATTTAAACTTGGTTTCAGCTTACAAATGTTTTTCATTGATTTTTTTTTCTGTTTATTGACAGATTTGCAAATTTTAGTAAATAAAAGCAAATTTAGATATTTTTGCCTGAGTGAATAAAAACATTAAATTATTTTCTTTTGTTCAATTATTTTTGTTAGTTTTTTTTTTATAAGTTGTTTTAATTGTTTTAATATTAGCAGCAACCATTAAGAATCCAATACTAGTCCAATACTTGTGTGAAATTTGTGGACCAATGACCATAGTAAACGCATCTTTCGTATGTTATAAAGCGTTGAATTTGTATTCAGTGCGGTCACTTTATTTTCGTAGATTATATAATCAGGATTTCCACTCAGAATCTCTATCTGGCAAGTTTGACATTGATCCAAATGATCACTCTCAACTGGTAAGAACGGTATGCCTGGCGCCATTTCGTTCATTATTATCTCTGGCGATTCCATTTGTGTATACGTTAGTAATAGATTAATATAAGTTGGTATTAGTGTTTATTAGTTTTAGTTTTGTTGTTATTACTTGAAACGAATTTGTATTGTTTTATTATGCGCTGCCAACCGATCGTTGAAACAACTTAAACTGCAATGAGAGAGAATTTTGTAGATATTCGGAATGCTTAAAAGCTTAAAAGCATTTACGATGATTTATTTTCGGGAGTAGTAAATCCACTTCGAATTATTTGAGCGCTTCCGAGAGAGTGTTAAAAAGCAGGCCGCACTTGTCTTACGAGGGTTGATTTTTAAATGAAAATAAATACACTTTTTGCATTCGTGCAAAATAATTTTTTAGAAAAAATCGCTTTATTGTTTTTCAAAATATTCACCATTTAAACCGATTACACATTTGCATTCGCTCGAACTATTTTGTGAAGCAGTTTTGCCACTCCAAAAGAGATACCTCCAAAACATGCGTTTTAAAGGCATCAACAGCTTCTTCGGCAAATTGAAAACCGCTGACCGCGTATTTTATTTTATGTGAGGGAACAGAAAGCACTCATTTGGTGCCAAGTCAGAGCTGTACGCCGGATGACCCACCAATTCGATGTTTTGAGCGAAGTGTGAGAGCTCGCATTATCGTGATGAAGTATGATTCGTCTTCGTCTTCATCGAACACTTCAGGCAAACAAATGGTTGTATACCATTCAAAATTGAGCTTCTTTCCACAAGCACCACAGTCGCAACATATCCGAGTTTCGAGAAGAAACATGCAAACATTTGCTTCGATGTGCTACGCGATCGAGTAACTTTTGTTGGATTTGCTCGTCTTGAAAGACTTCGGGCTCATACGCATATAACCACGTTTCGTCACCTGTCACTATTGAGTAGACAGGTTTTGATGCACTTCGCATGAATTGCTTGCACCAATGGACACGAGCCTTCTTTTGAGCGATTGTCAAATTATGCGGTATCCAACGTGAACAATCCTTTCTGTTCATGTTATACTAGGCAGGGATGCCTCAATCTCACGGAATGTCATAAGACGATCCTGTTTCATTAGTCCACACACAGCATCAATGTTTTCTAGCACGACGACCGATTTTGAACGACCTTCACGAAATTCGTCGATGAGCGCACTACGGCCACGATTGAGTTCGATGTATCAGTTTTTCACAGTGTCCAAGGATGGAGCTTCACCACCAAAAGTTGATTTAAGTTGATTGGTGCACTCTTGCCTTGATAATCCACATCGAAAATCGAAATAAATCATCGCACGAAAATGTTCTCGGTTGAATTCCATTGTTTGGACGAGATAAATTTTTCAGTTGCCTGTAAAGAAACCAAATTGCACTCGTACGTCAAAGTGTCCACCGTAAGTTTGGCCTAAAAAATGTCAGACTTTACTATGGAGAAGTTTTCTTGCTCAGGCTAGAAATATATGCAGCAACCCTCGTAAGTACTTATCGCTCCGAACGCTGGTTTTTGGTTTTTGTAAAGAAGAACGACACGAATTTTACTATTTTCTAAATAGCTGTCTGTCTCATCTCTTAAGTGGTCTAACACTTTCATTAGTAATAGAAAATTAAGTAACTCAGAGAGAAGATGTCTGCTGCTTTATAGTTATTCCACCATGCTCCTACCGTACATAATAAATAGTGACGCCACTTCAGCCATTCGCTCTCAAAATAGCTACAATTGAGAGAGAATAGCTAGAGTTGAGAGAGGATAGCTAAGTTGAGCGAGGATAGCTACACTCAGTATGCGTTATCGTATAAAGTTATCGTTTTTTCATTCCACGGTTTTGGTAGCAGAAACAAAAAAAAAAAAAGTAAACAAGGCGCACTCAATAGAAATAGTAAAAACTTTTTGCAGTGTACCATAGCAACTACATACTGGACCAAGGAATGTTTGCACTTCATTGTTCCTAGATTAATTTATTCTTAGTAGGCGCATACGCTATGGGTTCAGTGAAAAAATATGTTTGTATAGGTATCTGCTTTTACAGTAGTTCATTTGGTGAACCAATTGTCTGATTGTTAAAGCAACTATTAAATTTTTCTTGCATTAACAAACTTTTTTGTTGTAAAACTGTCTAACAAAATGTGTGCACGTGATAGGGTGTGTGGATTGTTTGATATTTTTTTTTTTTTTTTAATTTTTTGTGACTTTATTTTTTTGTTTACTTTTTGTCTGTCAACTGACTGAGTTGCAATAACATCAAATTAGAAACTATTTGATTAATTTTTTTATTTGTGTATTTTCTTTTTAAAATTTTTTTTGTAACAATTTTTATTTTCCATTTAATTCTTTGAAGTGTGAATAATGTAGATACATTGACAGATACAAATACAAATTGAATGACAGATACACAACAACAAAAACGAGTTGAGCTTTGTATTTTTTAAAATTGTTTTATAATTTGTTTTTTTTTTCTTTTTGTCTCCCTCCTGATAGATTTGCATTTTTTATTTAATTTTAATTAATAAAAACAACGTAGTTAATTTTTTTTTTTTTTTAAGATTTTTTTTATTATTTTATTTAATCATTTTTTTCTCCATTTTTTTCTATGTCAGCCGCAATCACTTTCAATCTAATACTTCCAAGTTACTCTTCAAGAGTATCCAGAGAAGGTACTGTTGAGTGCAATTTATAGATCAATATCCATAGTAAATGCTGCTTCTGTGTTTGATACAATAGTGAATTAGTATTCAGAGCGGCCAGTTGATTTTGGTAGATAATATAATCAGGATTTCCACTCTGAATCTCATTTTGGCAATGTTGACAATGTGCCAAGTGTTCAGTTTGAAAGCCAAGGGTAGAAGCGTCCACTGCCATTCCACTTAATACCATTGATTATGCGAGTTCAATTTGAATATATTCGTTTGTATTATTTGTTTATTATTTTAACTCGAAAAGATTTTTTATTGCTTTTAAATGCGCTGCGTACCGATCGCTGAAACGATTTAAACTGCATTGAGAGTGCATGAATTTTCTAGATATTCCGAATGCTTAAAAGCTTTAAATGTGTTCGAATGATGAGTATCATTGACGAATGTTATTTTTTTTTTGGAGCGTAAATCCACTTCGAAATTTTGGAGCTCTTCCGAGAGTGTGCAAAAAAGCATGCAACACTTGTCTTACGAGGTTCGTTTTTTGAAAATTGCAATAAGTAAAGAATTCAAATATTTAAAATATTTTAAGGGCTTACAACATAGTATCCTTGAAGTTTAATTTACTTTTTACATCCATTCTCTAGAAATTTGTTTCCACTCTAATTGGCACACTATACAAATATTAATATGGAAAGTTTCTTCATCACTTCTTATCAAGAAGCTTATACATCATTTGGGCCTGTTGATTGGTACTTCATAGTAATAATTGGAGTAGATTTGTTCATTGTAAGAGTCCCAGGAGAAAGTTTCTTACTGATGTATAAAAGAAACTTATTTTAATATATGTTCAATAAGATTTCTTACCACTACTTTGTTCTATGCCTAGAGGACCTTAATATTACCATCCCGGTGTCTATATGACGGTGTATATATCAGCATCAAGGTCAAATCAAGGTCACAAAATTTAAAATAGAAAAAACCCTCCAACGATTTCTATCTGCTGCTAGGGCTTTAAATTCACTCCACGTTACCCTGGACCCGATTTCTGAATACATGTTTGCTTTGGGCTACCTGTCTGACGGCTGCTTTGTGGGTTCCACTGAAAGGCTATCTTTGCAATGTTGTAGTCTTCTCTGCGCAAGGCGTGACCTATCCAATTCCACGTCTTTTTATTTCAATGTTCGGTGTTTGTTGCTTGCCATAGGACAGTGTTTGAAATGTTATCAGCATAGTCTGAGTCCAAGACCAAGCTTCTGAGGTCTTCTGGAACGTCCGTATTTATTTGCTTTAAGACCCCGTTGAAGACCACTATAAAGAGGAGTGGTTAGAGTACACAACCTTGTCGGACTCCTCTATTTATAATAAAATTGGTGCTGTTGTTGCCTTTAAGCTTTTTGAGATCAATGATTTTGTCAGGGATCCCACAGCTGCTCAGGGATTTCCATATTGCGTTTCTATTGATGGTATCAAACGCCCGTTCGAAGTCCACTTAGTAGGTAGGTATAACGAGGACCTTTATTAGATCGATTGTTGCACAATGATGCGTAGTGCATTAATGTGTTTTACACAAGACCGATTTGGTCGGAACCCATTCTCTTTTAGCCGTAATTGGGTGTTTAAAATTGGAGTGTTTAAAATTGGAGAGATTCTGGCTAAGATGATGAAGGCCAATACTTTTTGGATGGAGTTTAAAAACGTTATACCAAGCCAATTTCTACACTGACTAAAGTCCCCCCTTTTTGGGGATAGTGACGATCACCCCATCCTTTCAGTCATCTGTAATGGTTGCAGATGTCCATGCCGCATGAATAATTTGGTGTAGGGCGTGTGAGATGGTGTTTGCGGACCAGTGGAAATACTTCTGCTGGGATTTCAACGCTGCTCGTTGTTGAGAATGGCTGGAGTTTCTGACTCAGTGTCATCGATATCAAAGAACTCCTTTCAGCGTATCAGTTGGTCTTCGACTGACGATTGACTTGACCCGCCACTAGCCTTGATAGGTGGAACATTTGGCATAACGTTTCCTAGTTCCTTAACCGCTATATAGACACCGCATAAGTTGTTGCAGTTCGCCGCCTGTTCTACCTTACTGGCTATGCTTTCCACATAAGCCCTCTTATCCTCCCTCTATCTTAGCCTGTGCTTCTCAATAAGAGTCCAGGTGGTGTTACTGATCCACGGCTTCTGTCTGAAGTGCTGAAAGCCAACCGTATTCTTCGCAGCTTGAGAGTACGCTGTTTGGATTTGCTTCCAAGTTGGTGTATAATTATTACGTTCGAGGGCAGAAGACAGTTCTTCTTGGTACAGTTGGAGCATGGCCGGAGTTTCCAGGCTGCCCAGGCTGAAGATCTGTTTGCGTTCCAGTTGCCTTCTGATTCCTTCTGGACGTAGATGTAACCGTCCAATTATCAGATTGTGATCGCTGTACATATCAGCTCCTCTATACGCACGCACATCCATCAGACAGTTGTGAAATTCCATGCAAATCAGCACATGGTCGATTTGATTCCTATCCATTGCCCATCGGTGGACTCCCAGTTGTACTTATAGAAGTCCGGCTGCGGAAATTTGATGCCAATAAACATTTGGTGGGTGGCGCAAAGATCGAGTAGTCGGTCTCCGTTGTTGTTCCTTGCGGATGTTAGCGCGTGTCGACCGATGAACCTCTCGACGTTGATGTGGCTATAGCAGATGTTTGCATTAAAGTCGCCCAGTGCCACAATTATATCGCCACTAGGGATAGACTTGATTGTAAAGTCGAGAAGGTTATAAAACTCGTCCTTAGAATCATCTGGGTTTTGTTCGGTAGGTGCGTAGCACTGGACAATGGTTATGTTGCGGAACGTGCTTTTGAATCGAGCTGTTATAATGCGGTAAGAGATAGGCTTGTACTCTATTAATGCGCGTTTCCAGCATTTGCTCGATTTTGAGTGTAGCCACTATAGATGAAAAAGTGTCCTGCCTGGGTGCAAGATTTGACTTGCCCGAGACCTTTGGTTTCAGAAAACCGGAGAATTTGAATCTGGTAGCGCTCCATCTCTCTGCATACTTGCGCGAGCTAAGAAGAAAGAGAACGCACATTCCATGTTCCTATTCGAGTCAGTTGTTTAAAGCGAATTGTCGGATTAATTCTTATCCATATAACTACCTTATTCATCACAAGCACAAGCCCTCGAATTAAGAACTGGTACTCCAATTATTACGCACCATCCAATCCTACAAATCAAATGGACAACTTTTAATTAGCAGCAGAATGTTTTGATTGTATAAAAAAAAATCGAGTATTTTTAATTTTTATTGTTCAGATATAATTTTTATTGCATTGTTCACACTTCATTATTTCAATGGAATACAAATTATTCATACGAATAATCACGCGAGTGCAGTATGGCGATCAGCATGTTTAGTAATTCCATATTCCGTAGGAAAAATTCCGGCGAAGTACTATCGAGATCGGAGAATTCATTTATATATTCTTCAAACACAGGATTTCCATTTTCCATTTCGTACTGGCAATGTAGACAAGTTTGCAAATGCTGATTATGTATGGAGAAGGGCGGTATGCCCCTTATTGGCTCCGAAAAGTTTGCAACCATTATTTCTACGGTGGCAATCCTCAGATTTTCTTTCTTTATTTTAATTATAATCGTTGATATTGCGAACCGACCGCACGAAAGGCTTTTACTGTAATGAATTGGCTAGATATTCCGATTGTTTAAAGCTTTACAAAAATTCAAAATTTCAGCATCGGTAGATGTGA
Source organism: Leucophenga maculata (assembly GCA_035044805.1). NCBI lineage: Eukaryota > Metazoa > Arthropoda > Insecta > Diptera > Drosophilidae > Leucophenga > Leucophenga maculata. The sequence goes on along the minus strand of JAWNNP010001732.1, from coordinate 100,817 downwards.
TTCATTTTTGAGAATAATAATAATATTGTTGTACCCAGTAGGAATTTGGATGAGCACTTCATTTTTCAATGCATAAAATAGCTAAATTTTCAACTGGGTATTATTATAAAGTGGCAGTCAAAAAATTGCATTGAAGCATGAGCTCATTTACGAGAGGGACACAAAGAGAGTAAGTGAACAAGTTAATGAGAGAGCATGAAGAAAAAATATTCTATTGCAGTAATTCTAAACTTGGTCAACGAGGGCTGTCTTGTAAAGTTGCGATAAATACATAGACAGGAACATTTAAATACTTTACTGCATATTAATATATTCAGCATGGACTCACATTTTGACCAATGTTCTAATCAAATTTTAAAAAAATTTTAGTTAACTTACGTTAATCCTTATCAAATACTCTATATAGGTCTAGATCGGACAACTAAAAGGGGTAGCCGCCGTACAAATCTGTGTAACCTTTCCAAGTTTATGTATTAAAAATTTTTTTATTTTTACTTATCTAGCTATTTTTATTATATCTAGCTAGAAAAAGCCAAATTTGATGTATTTTAAAATATTTCTAAGAAAACATGCCATATAGGTCAAAATCGAACCCTCAAATAAATTGTTAGGAAAAAGGTAAATCGTTGTCTAGCCCATTCGACTGCAGCTTTCTTTCTTGTTTAAATAAAAGAATTTCTTTTTCAAGTGAAACTTCTTTTACGGAGACTAAATTTGAACAATTTGCGTTCAAAAAGGGGTATTACGTGAGGAGAGAAACGTTGAGTGAACAGTATGGAAGAGAAGGGGAGTAAGAGAGAGACGCTATGGTTTTTGTTGCTGCTATTTAGTTTTATGCACATAAGAGCGTTAGATCGTGTGAGAGGTGAGAGAGAAAGATTTATCATATAAAACATTTTTTTATGTATGAAAAGAAAAGGGAGGACGGAAGTATCATAGGTCGTTTAAATTCAATTGCTTATAAAATCGTCATTTATTATCCGATTTTGACGAAGTTTTGGGTTTTAGCTTAGAGAAATGTTATCTCTATACTCGCATAATTTTTATTTTTTTGTGCAGAAGAAAGTTTTACCCTTGTGGGGGATTTTATAAACGAAGTTTTATCTATTACCGTTTCCGAGATCCTTTCGTTAATTCGAACGGACAGACGGACATGGCTATATCGACTCCTCTATCACTCCTGACCATAATGTGGTTAACTTTAAGGGGGTCTCCGAACATTATGTTTTACTTAATTTCTTAAATGGCCGTCAACCGACTTCAGGTTATGGCTGCATTTAAGACGCGCCAGCCTCCATAGTCTAGTGCGCGCTGGCTCCAATTATGGAGAAATCTTTTCACACCTGGTCATTCCATCGAATGCCCGGTCGTCCTCTATTTCGGCGTCCACCAATCAAGTTTGGGACTCCCATGTAAGCCATGTGTGCTGGAGCTCTTTCATTCATTCGAATGCCCAGTGCAGCCACTGGAATTTTATGCGCTGATGTCAACATCATCGAATAGCTCGTACAGCTCGCGGTTCATACGGGACCTAAACTCTTTGCCGACTCTAATAGGACTAAAAATGCTGCGGTGAATCTTCCTCTCAAAGACGTCCACCGCAGTTTAATTTGACTCAAAAACGGTCCATGCCTTTGTGGCATACCAGACCGGGAGTATCAGCGTCTTTTAGATTTTTATTTTCGTCTTTAAAGAGAGGACTTTATTCTCATTTGCTTGCACAGCCCAAAAAAGCATCTCTTTGCAAGCGTGATTCTTCGCCTGATCTCCAGGCTGACGTTGTTGTTGCTGTTTATCTCGGATCCAAGATAGACCAAGTTTTCTACAACACTGAAGGTGAAATTCTCCACCTTCAATGACAGTCCAAGACGCGATGACACCAAGTACTTCGTCTTGTCCTCATTCACCGCTAAACCCACGAGCCGAGACTGTTTTTCAATCTCTGAGAACCCCTGGCTGACTCGCCGTCATCGGCGTAAGCGAGCAGCATCACTTCCTTTTGGAAGATCGATCCCGACACTCTGTATGTACGGGCACTGGCGTAGGATGTATTCCATCAGAAGATTGAAAAAATCGCACAACAGAGCATCGCCCTGCCTGAAACCTCTTTTGTTATCAAAGGTGCCGGAGAGGTTTTTCCCCATTCTGACAACGCTTTGTATCTGAGATAGCGTCGTCATGCAAAGACGAACGATCTTTGCCGGGATTCCTCGTTCGTATCGGCGTGAGGAAAGCGGTTTTATAGTCGACAAATAGGTGGTGTGTTTTTGTTAAAGTCAAAGATTTGCCGTAATGTGAATAATTGGTCACTGGTCGACCTTTTTGGTCTGAAGCCACACTGATATCGTCCTATCAGTGAATACGTATATGGCTTGTGCTTATTACACAATTTGCCCGACATAGTCTTATTAGCTTGCAGCCTATCAGAGCCTTCCGCTTTATTATTTTGCAGCGTTTTAATAACCGAATAGACCTCGTTATAGTCCGGTGCCCATCATTAAGTGGTGGTTCCGGTATCATTTCTATATCGGCGGAATTGTGTGCTTCATCGCCTCCGAGTAGGTTAGAAAAATGACTCCTCCATAATCTCAGTGATTCCTGTTCATCCGTTACCAGATTTCCATTTTCATCCTTGCGTCTGTAAAGGCGTTTCTCCTCAATATCGCTCTCTAATAGCTCTCGTTGCTCCCGGCTGCAGAGTTGCCTGCAGTAGCATTGCAACACTCCTCGTCGTATCAAGAATTCTTCACAGGTTCTGTTTTTGGCAGCCCTTTCCGGAGCAGTCTGGAGAGTGTGTTTGAAAAGGCTGCGGCGGTCTGTTCTGATTGCAGCTTGCCGACATCTAGCTTTCATTGCATGTTGGGTCGTGCGACGTGTACTACGCTGAATTCATCAATTCATATAATTCATTTTTAGCATCGTCATTTTTCTCTTCAGACGAGACGTTGATGCGTTTCGCGGCTAGAGGCTCGTCAACAGGCATGAACCGGGAGACGAGGCCACATAGAGACCTACTCCCCACGAAACCACATCCAAATTCGTGCTTACTCGCATGGCAGCTCATGTACACTAGATTTGCGCTTTCACTTCTAAGCACTCAAAAACTATTATTGGGTGAGTGCTCGCACCCTATTTGTTGTGATTTAAAACACTCGGGTGTCAAAATCATCCGATGTCTATCCGGTGCACTTGTAGTTGTAGTGGCTTGTTGCCATTCTCTGATGGACACCAACATTTTTTATAATATTTTTGGTTTTCTTCTTATTAAAGCACCTATTTGGACTATCGGTTTATAATGAAGTTATATCTAAATAGAAAATAGTTTAATAACAATTTTTTTCGCAAGAAAAATCAATTTGTGCTTGAAGTTATTTGTTAACTTTAACAAAATAGGCGACTAATTTCCAAATAAAATCGAATGACTCTGATAATATAATTCCGCATATTTGAACTCTTTTCACTGTTTAAACTTTTAAGTGCTCCCGCGCATTGCAATAATTGTCATCGCATACCGCAGCAATGTCACGCAATGCCTTTTTCTCAGTTATTCAATTTATTTGCAATATATGAAAATTCTATAATTATTTTTGCATTAAATATAAAAATGGATGCGCGGCGGTTTACGCATTTCTTTGCATAGAAATCTCTATTAATGCTGTTAATGAAATGCAAAGCCGCAATTAGACCTCAGAAATTTTCATAATTGTATATAACAATTATTTTAACATAAATAATTTTGTTGTCATACCAATACAATTATGTTGCAAACCACAGAGAAAACAGCGAAATATTTATGCCGTAAAATTGTTTTATGTGATTTACATTTCAAAGCTGTTTCTATTTATGTTTTCTATGATTTTTTATGATTTCTTTGCTAAAACCAATTTTATTTTATAATTGAAGCATAAAGAATTTTAAAGAAGTTTTGTGGAAGTGCATAATTACGTGCATACGATTGTATATTATATGTGTGTGCAATTAGCTCCGGTTGGAAGACGTAATAAAATATATCAACTATTTTTCTGCTTATCGATATTGACGTCACGTAAAATTATTGTCGGAAAACTGATCCAAATAATCAGTTTTTGTTACACACTCCCGCTCGCTTTAAGAAAATATTTCTTGATAAGCGTGGAGCACTGCATAAAGCATTAAGTCATCATTATGTGTGATGATGTAAATGATGATTCTGGTATTGCTTCGAGAAAGATACTGGCACAAAATAGTGAATCTGGAACGACAAAAAACATTTACTTTTTTTTAATTATTATTGCTTAGCGACAACAAATAGATATAATCGATTTGTAAAACAGAAAAATATATGAACAAGGCGACTGAAGCTGATGCAGCATTATCCGTACACATTTGGCCAAACTTCTGTTAGAAAAATGTCCAAATAGAAGAAAAATAATATCTTCTTGTTTAATTTTTAATTATTTTATGTAATTTTTACTGTTAATTTATTTATAATTTGCCAAATTTAGTCTATCTTACGTTAATGTTTATAAAGAAGAAGTAGAACCTATACAAATATGAACTTCCTTGTTGTTTTTTTTTTTAATTCAATTAGAAAAACACCGAATTTTGTATATTTAGGGTAAATCCTGATAAATTAATTTAGTAAGAGTTCAACTAGGATCACTAATGAAGATGGTGGCCCCCTCCTACAAAAATTCACACCTATATGGATTTGTTCGTCTGTTTAGCTCCGAATTTTAACTGGCTTTGAACGTGTGAAGGATAACAAGATTCCCAATATAGAGAGTACTTGTTGAATCTTCTTAGAATGTCTAATTTATCTATGCATTCCAGGTCCAGTCTTTATTTGATCGCAGGTGAATTTACTGCTCTAATAGCAATCTGTCTATCGGAGAATAATGCAATGTTTTAATTCTTGTACCTTCTATTTATTTTAAATTAGGTACATCTTTCTATCGCATATATTTTCGTCCTTAAAGGTACTAGCAATTCTATGGATTAAGTGCGAGGTCCAAAAACTTCTGCGACAGTTGCTATATCTGTTAGGTAGCCGTATGTAAACCAGCTGATTGCGCCTAGTTCAAAGCTATGTGTTCATTAAATCTTCTCATAATTTGTTCTTAATATCTTTGGTTATCTTTGGCTTGATTGTTGATGTAACCTTAGTACCTCTATTATTTTGTCCTATCCTAACAATGGTTCTGTTGGCCGGTTGTTGGATATGAGGATACAGCGCCATTAGATTTAAAAAAAGGTCTAACACTGTGCTAGGACAGGTTCGCACTGCTTGTCATTGGTTATACAAAACCTGTAAGGAATTCTTGGTAAGACGAGGAGTGTCGCAAAGGTACTGCAGAGAAGAACGAGAACTCTGCATTCGGGTGCAACGCGATCTGTTAGAGAGCGATATCATGATAAACGGAGAGAGGAGAAACGGCTTTTCAGACGCAAGAAAAAGGAGCAAGAAAGGCGTGAGTTTGAGGATGTTGAGATCTTACGTGACAGAAATGAAACTCGAAAATTCTATCATAAGGTCAAGCATCTGACTGAATTTGGATTTGAATGTTGGAATGTAATGAAAGTCTGGTTACGGATGAACAGTATTCACAAAGATTATTGAGCAGTCATTTTTCTAACCTACTCGGAGGCGATGAAGCGTCCAATTCCGTCGATAGAGAATTGACACCAGAATCACCAGTTAATGATGGCACTTTAGTGAACCCACAGGACTATAACGAGGTCAATTCAGTTATTTAAAAGCTGAAAAATAACAAAGTGTCAGGTTCTGATGGGCTGCCAGCTGAGTTATTTAAGACCAACGGCGAAGAGTTGGTTAGGAGTATGCACCAACTTTTATGCAAAATATGACCCAATTACTGGAATCTCAGTGGTCTCTGTCCTATATTAATGAAAGGATTGGACAATGTCAATGAGGCTTCAGACTAAAAAAGGTCGACCAGTGACCAAATATTCACATAACGTCAAATCTTGGAAAAGACCCGTGAATTCAACAAGGACACACAACAACTATTTGTCGACTATAAAGACGCTTTCGACTCGCCGATATGATCGAAGTTTTTCGACGCCCTGTCTGCATTAGGTATCCCGGCAAATGTTGTCCGTCTTTGCATGACGACACTATCTCGCACATAAAGCGTTGTTAGGGTGAGGAAAAACGACTTTGATACCAAGAGATGTTTCAGGCAGGGCGATGCTCTGTCGTGCGAGTTTTTCAATCTTATGATGTATGAGTACGTCGGCCTTGATCTTTGAAAAGGATGTGATGCTGCTCGCTTATGCCGATGACATCAATAACATCGGCACGCTGGAACGGCGAGTCAGCACGGCATTCTCAGAGATTGAAAACCATTCTCGGATCGTGGTTCTAGCGATGAATGAGGACATGACGAAGTACTTGGTGTTTTCTCGCACTCCGTCATCGCGTTTTGGACTGTCAGTGACGATGGAGAACACTACAGTGTTGTAGAAAACTTTGTCTATCTTGGATCCGAGATAACCAGCAACAACAAAGTCAGCCTGGAAATCAGGCGAAGAATCACGCTTGCACACAGATGCTTTGTTGGGCTGAGCAAGCAAATTAAAACTAAAGTCCTCTCTCGAAAGACAAAAATCAAGATCTATAAGACGATGATACTCCCGGTCCTATTGTATGGCGCAGAGCCATGGACCATGATAGATTCGGACGAAATAGCGTTGGAAGTCTTTGAGAGGAAGATTCTTCGTAGGTTTTTCGGTTCTATTAGAGTCGGCGACAAGTTTAGGTCCCGCATGAACCGCAAGATGTACGAGCTATTCGATGAGGTTGACATAGTCCAGCGCATAAAACTCCAGCGGCTGAATGGGCTGGTTTACATGTGGGGCCTAAACTTGATTGGTGGACGCCGAAATATAGGACGACCAGGCACTCGTTAGAATGACCAGGTATGGACAGATCTCTCCATACTTTGCATTCAAAACGACTGGCGGCATCGTGACCTAGATTATGGAGGCTGGTGCGCTTTCCTAAATGCAGCCATAACCGGAAGACGGTTGACGGCCATGTAAGTAAGTAGCTTAGTGACCCGGCCCACTTCAATAATCTTCGTTAATTTAAGCGCATCAGCATGTGCGAGATCAAACAAATCATTTTAGTTTGAAATAAACTCTTGCCGACGCTGCTCAAACACGCCTTGAGTTTTGACATCATGGGACATAGTGGGACACCCTAATATACGTATGCATCAAATCTCATGTTTCTGCGATGATATGTTGCTGAAATTTTTGTATTATAGTGTAAATAGTGCCATAAAATATATCTTTGTTTCATTTTTCAGAAATATTTGCATGCTTATTGCTCCAAAAGAATGAAAATCAGTACCAAGAACAACATAAATCTGATTCGGTAATAACAACTAATTTATTTCGTTCAGCTTCTTAAATAATATTTCAGTTCAAATTCAACAACGTTGCCGAAACTCATTAAATTACAGCCTACAAAGAAGAAGAAAAAGCAATTTACTGACCTAGGCGTGTACTGTAAAGAAAATGGCACTTTACAGATACTTGGCTTTAATTTGAGTTAATTAAATATTCTGCTTACCAGACGCGCTAATTTTGTGTCACATTTTATTAACATGCAATCGCATGACTTTATGTTTGTTAATTTCGGTTCAAAAGCAAGAGAATGTATGCCCGAAATTCAACCACAAATTAAGACATGCTATTTAATTTCAGTATTTTTATTTAATTTGCAATGTTTCTTAGAACTGGAGCAAGAACCGTACACAGTTGAGCTGTCATTAAGTTCGCATGCTGCGACGCATCTACCTGAGACTCATTAAGCTGAACGTGTCCATTTCAATTCAATTGAATTGAATTGAGCTAAGCTGGTGCTGAGAAGTAGAAGTAGCTGCTTTTGAATTTAGGCGTTTTAGTTTTTCGAGGATACTATGCAGTGATTGGGATGGGGTGGGGTGGGGTGGTTAGTTAATACATTAGCGCACGTGTTGCTTTTGCGGCATTGTTATTTATATTTTCGAGGCTTACGCCGTAGAAGCAACAACATCATGCTTTAACCTGCCAGGTTATCTGGCAGAAAGTTTGTCTTTTGATATTTGAGCGTGCGTCGCATTCCTTAATGACCGTCAGTTGCTTTAGCTTCTTTTTCAGCTCCTTGCTGTTGGTAATGATAATGATTTTGGTTCCTTGGTTTTCATTGTCTTCTTCCTCTTTTTCTGGTTTTTTTTTTGGGTGCCTGTGTCGACGTTTATTGTCTCTTTGTTCCCAACAAGTTTCTTTACTTTTCATTGCTTTTTTTGTTGTTCTTTTTTTTTTTTGGAGTTTTTACCTAGAAATGTTTTTGTTATGAGATTTTTTAATTAAGGAAAGCTTTTCATTTACACGCTACACGTACATTTTTCGCATATACATATATCTTTTTATGCCACTCAAATGGCGCTTTGCTGTAATGTATCTGCTTTTAGGCAGTTTTCTTTTTATTAAGTTTTGCTTGCCTACCATACGAAACAGATAATACAATACAGCACAGAGAACAGTAGTCCGAGTAAGTAGCTATATGTAGCTCCTACGGAAAATATAAAACTACAAATTTATGCGTGTTTAAATTACATACAGCCGAGCATATCCTTTTCTTGTTTCGTGTTCGTCAAGAACGACGTTTCATAGTCAGTCAGAAAGAAGTACATCCGTTTCCGTTTCCGCTGATTTCGAAGCGAACATGAGAAAACTTTTTAAAATCGTGCTACTTTTGGCGCTTTGCGCTTTCCTTCTTTATGAGTTTTCTTTTCTTTTTTTTTTTGTGTAAGCAAATTCTTTTCAATCGTTTTTATTTTACATTTTTAATACTTTGGTTTGTACTTGTGCTAGTTTCACATGAGTGTTTGTATAAAATAAAAATTTAAGCACAAGCAAAAATGTTTGACATCTATTTTAGGCAGTGCAGTATACGAGTAGTACTGCTTGATAGAGAGGATGTTCCATGTTCAAGGACAAATACCAGCAAACTTTGTGTGAATGTCAAGAAAAACACTTTAAACGGAATATCTTCATGGGTATAGAAATATGTTTTCTAAATAAACCCAATCAGGATATATTTGTTAGTTTTTGTTAGGACATATAAGAGTGCTAAGTTAATTCTAACTTCTTTTAGTTGTAGCCAGAATCTCTAATGATTAGTAGTTGACAGCAATTTAGATTGGAGCCTCAATTGAAGACATGAGTAAATCAATTATCATTCTCTACATTGTTAAAAAACCGCAACCTCACGAGGAAGGAACATGACCCCACAGTTATTCACCACTTCTACACTGCTATTACCAGACTAATATTCATATATGGGGTTCTTAGAATTCTGGCCTACTATAGTCACATAGCTCCCACAGGTGCTCTTATTTCCATTCTTCATATTTTATCGCTTGAATGAATGGAGCAATAATTACCTGCATTAAATTTCAAATGCATACACATGGAACAGACATAAATCTTTCAGTGAGCAGAAGATGGCTTATTGCGTTAGTAAAACTCTCAAAAACATTTGTAGCTTAGACATTGTTGGGCGGTTAACGGTGAGTCAATGTTATATATTACGATGTTTTGCAACAGCTGATAAGATGGGGACGAAGATCAAAGAGTGCTTCATTTCCATTGTTCATGGCCAGCCCATAGTAGAAAATTTTTTTGTTTTGACAGATATTACTGAGGTTTTAAAACTGCTTTGTAAATAAGTATTTTATTTACTGTTGAGACGGATGAGTGAGGCCCAAGGAGCCAATAAAAAGATCCAAGCCACTAGTCTAGGAGTGTCCCTAGATATTAAGCTTTATCTGTTTGCAGCAGTTGACTGTTGTTTATGTAGACTGGTGGATATGTGGCTCTGGAATACGAGCAACGTTTTTGTTTGTGCAATATATTTCCGGGATCAACATTATGTCAATGTCTTTTTCTGCCAAGACAATCTCTAAATATTCAGTAAAATATTACATTGAAGATTTCGCTATGTAACATAAAATTTTTTTTAAGAATAACCCTTAAGCGTCGAAATACATCTGTCGTAACATTCGTAATGCTTCGGATTCTGGAATGTATATCAAAGTATCTCCTGCGGCTGTATAAAAATTTGGCAAGCTTGGTGCAGATTTGCCTATTCTTAAATACTCGGTGATAATTGTGAGATGAGCCAACCTCAATTTTTTTTTTTACAATCATTTGAACCATTGGTTATACTTAAATACACCATGCACACGATGGAAGTTGTCAGCAGTGTTCGCCCTCCACATTTTGTACGCGATTCTTTAAGCGTTCTTCCTATTCTCTTCATGATGATCGAAAATAGCTCATCAGATAGATTTGTAATAGAGATAGAAATAGAAAAATAATATACAGTCGTGTATAGTATATTTATTCCTAGTCAAAATGTTTTTTCTTATGAAAACCATGAAACCGGAATAAATTTGTTTGATTTGATACAATTCTCGGGAAACATAAGAAGTTGCTCAAAATTTACGTTAGTTTTAAATAATAAGTTGTTTGGTTGATAGAATTTGCAAATTCACACAAAGTTTTACCAGAGGCTATAAAACATATTTGTGGAGCTCTAATTTTTTTATTTTTCTTTTCTCTTTCAACACTTCTTTGAACTGTACAAGATATTGCATATTTTCATTTTCTTCAATCTTTTAAAGACCATTTTCATGGTAGTGAGTCGAGGCATAGTTGGTCAACCGGGCGAACAAACAAAAATTCTCCAGTTGATCTTTCCTCTAACAGTTTAGTAATAAGATGTTCAATTGAGCAAGTTATTCTAAGATTATTTGTAAAGCAACTGGCTTAGTTATATGTAGTTGCTACGTATAAATAAAATCAAGTATTAATAGTTATTGCTCTAAATTACTTTATATGCACTAAACTAAATTTAAAGCTGAGTTAATTATAAAGTACAAATTAGTTAAAACATGTAAAGAATTCCAACTCTATTCGAAAGAATTGAAAGAATTTAATACTAAAATATTTTGCACATAAAACTAGCCCAAAAGTATGCAACAAAATTTTCAACGAATATTTTTCTTTGGCTGTTTAGCACTTAACGCCATTCATTGAATGTGTTTTCTATGTGTGTGTATGTGTATGAATATTAGCCGAAAAGAGTTACATGAACTTTGCTTTAATAATAATAAAAAAAAAAACTAAATAAAAAAAAAAGCAACAGCAGCAATAACAACAACTAACGGAGAATTTACTGTTGACATATCCAATGGCTGGCTCTGTTCTTTTTGCTGTTATTTTAGTGTTGCCGCCATTTTTATTGTATCATTGTTGCTGTTGTTGTTGTGATTGTCGTGGTTTCATTTCTGTTGTTGCTCCAACAATTATAAAACACAAACACACACATGCATACACCATATATTAGCCGAAACACATACAAATTTACGCATTTCGTGTGCTGAAATGGAGCCATGCGATTGTTCTGTGTGTTTTTTTTTTTTGTTCTGCCTTAAAACGTTTTCCGAGCAATGCACAGTGGTCTCAAATTTAAATAGAAATTGGCTAAAATTTAAAAGTTCTTTTTTTTTTGTTAATGCAGATTGTTGTTGGTTGGGAAATTCCAAAAAAAATCCACACAGAAATTCCTTGTGATCTTCACGCCTGTCTATATAACTGAACTGAGTCACATTGTAGTTCATCAATCGGAATTTAATAATCTTAAGTTTAACTGCTTGAAAATGCCCGGTGAAATCCTGTACCCAAATATAGCCTATCTGATCTGACACGGGATCTGGCTGTTAGCATTGACATGTTGACCTTGCGTTTTTTCAATATCGAATCCAAAGTGCACCTTTCTATGCGCTATATCACTTTCAGTGGCAGAAATATTGATGCAATTGTGCGTGGCATTGACTCATTGCAATTGACTTATAGTTTGAAGCTGGTTGTTACTTTAGACAATTGGACTGCTGGTACCAAAATTATAATCTGCCTACTGTCACCGTTAAAAAGGTGTACAAGCTAATCCCAAAGTGTTTCGATGAAGAATTTATGCAATCGGGCGGCAACAATGTAAGAAGTACGATTTTTCATGTAAATCTGTTCAACTCTTAAACGATTTTGCTTTCAATTGAGAACCACTGTCTAACTACAGCCATAGAAAAAACATAATAGGCCTCTAACACTGTAGGCAATTTCTAGTTTCCTTAAATCGTTTGTTCTTCTCTTTTCTTTACTTTGTGACCCTTATTCGTTTTTAGAACTTTTACTCTTTTCTTTTATATACTCTATATGTGCTCTATTATCCTTTTATGCAAGTAAGCATGTGTATAGGGTGTTCCCCTACTACTACTACTACTATTTGCTACTGTAATTGTAGTGACGCCTTTTTGTCGCTTCTGTGACATTTTCTAAAAAGCTTTTCTCCATTTCAAAATTGCCGCCTTCTTTCATTACACTTTGTCAAACCTCTGTCATTGTGCTTTGTTGTTCATTTTGTTGATTTTAAGCAGACGTTATTATTATGTTTCACCTTTTAGTGCAGATTGTTGTTGCTATTGTTTTTTTTTTTTGTTTTACTTATTCGCAGTTCCTAGTATATACCAACTCTGTTGGCAAATCGCATGTCATACAATTTCTACAATTTTATTATCGAAATTAGCAGCTCGCCCGTGTACGTGCGCAATTTAATTGTTAATTGCTTTGCATGTTTTAAAATCATTTGTTGCTAATTTAAAATAATAATATTATAATTAAGTCGATTATTTATTGTTTTTAAACATGCATATGGCGTGTGGTAGTTCGCTAAGAAATACTAAAGAATTTGCATCGAATATGAAGAAAGTGTATAATTATTTTTTTTCGATTTAATTGGTCTTTAAGCATAGTTGTTGATGGAATTTAAAAGGTTGTGGAAGTTTATATGTAAGATAATGTGCTGATGTTTGCCTGATATATTCAATATATATCAGGCTGTTGAGATGTTATGTGACAGAAATGAAGCTAGCAAATTCTATTCTGAAGGCTTTAAACCCGGAGTAACTTTCTGTAAGGATGAAAATGGCAATCTGGTTACGAATGAACAGGAATCACTTAGATTATGGAGAAGGTATTTTTCTAACCTACTCGGAGGCGATGAAGCGCACAATCCCGCCGATAGAGACACCGGAACCACTAGTTAACGATGGCACTATTGTAGAGCCACCGGACTAACACGAGGTCGATTCAGTTATTAAAAAGCTGAAAAATAACAAAGCGGCAGGCTCTGATGGGCTGCCAGCTGAGTTATTTAAATTGGTTAGGAGTATGCACCAACTTTTATGGAAGATATGGGTTGATGAACACATACGCAATGACTGGAATCTGAGTGTTCTCTGTCCTATCTTTAAAAAAGAAGACTCCACTTCTTTCCATCGGATAAAAGATTCTGTTGCGCGTATTGTGTAATAGACTGAAGCCATATACGGATTCACAGATAGGACTATATCAGTGTGGCTTCAAACCAGAAAGGTCGACTAGTCGACTTCTCCGACCCCTTTGATAGCAAGAGCGGTTTCAGGCAGGGCTATGCTCTGTCGTACGATTTTTTCTATCTCCTGATGGAATACATCGTACGTCAATGCCCGGACATACAGAGTATGTCGGGCTCGATCTTCCAAAAGGAAGTGATGCTGCTCGCTTACGCCAATGACATCGATATCATCGGCACGCAGGTACGGCGAATCAGCAAGGCATTTTCATAGATTGAAAAACAGTCTCGTCTCATGGGTCTAGCGGTGAATGAGGACAAGACGAAGTACTAGTTGTCTTCTCGCACACCGTTATCGCCTTTTGGACGGTGACGACGTCTCTGGCAGGAGTATCCACAGTGTGTGTCCAGAGTCCCTCACGACAGAAATTTACAAAGAAGACGTGACCTGGGCATAAATTGTTAGCTAAGTAAAACTCAGATGGTTAAGAATTGATTAACTATTCATAATATAAGTGTAACTTAAGCTTATGGAAAATACCTTAATATTACGCTGGAATAGAGCGGTTTATTTCCTAAGTGCCTCGATCTCAAAGGCATGTATCATTATCTACTATAATATATACGCTCTGATCCCGTAAGCGTTTACAGCTGTCCCGATCCCGTGGACACTAGCTTCTTCTAAGCTCCGATCCTGTGAGCGACTACGGCTGTCCCGATCCGGTTGACACTAGCTACTTCTAAGCTCCGATCCCATGAGGTGCTACATTTGTGCTGATAGCGTGTACATTAGCTACTTCTAGACTCCGATCACGTGAGCTTCTACGTTTGTCTCGATCTCTTGGACACTAAATACTTCTTAGCTTTGATCCCGTGACACTAGTTCCTTTACTACTGTCTACATAACAACTTAACTACGGCTGTAACGAGACAAGAAGCTGTTTTTAGATTCCGGGTGTCTTTTTTTACCTCCAATGATGCTATCGCCTCCACCGCTATTTCCGCCTCAACCTTGGTTACTACTGCTACTGTTACAATCCCTTGGACACTGCTGTTGCTCTGCAGGAGATGACTGGTCCGTTTGCCATTCAGGCGTTTACTCACCTAGCTGGTACTGCTGCTACTCCTTCACTGGAGCTGGCCGACCACCTTGCCGGTCCAAGACGGAGAATTTCAACTTGTACAAAAATTCGTTTATCTTGGATCCGAAACAACTAGCAACAACAACATCAGCCTGGAGATCAGGCGAAGAATCATGCTTGCAAACAGATGCATTTTTGTGCTGAGCATGCAAATGAGAAGTAAAGCCTTTCCTCGAAAGACATAAATATAAATCTATAAGACGCTGATACTCCCGGGCCTATCGTATGGCGCAGAGCTAGGGACTGTGTTTGAGTCAGATGAAACAGCGTTGGAAGTCTTTGAGAGGAAGATTCTCCGCAGAATTTTCGGTTCTATTAGAATCGGCGACGAGTTTAGGTGCCGTATGAACCGCGAGCTGTACGAGCTATTCAATGAGGTTGACATAGTCCAGTGCATAAAATCCCAGAGGCTGCACTGGGCTGGTCACCTCATTCGAATGGATGAAAGAGCTTCAGCACGCATGGCTTACATGGGGCCCAAACTTGATTGATGGACGACATAATTGAGGATGAATATGACGAATTTTGTCAGTGGATTATATGCCGGTGAGCCCCCTTCGTAGTACAGTACTCTGCGCAAGAGAGTACTCAATAACTTCCCAAAGTTTCATGGTGATCGGACGTATGGTGTAGGAATCTATAAAGGACATACACACTCACAAACGTACATATATTATTTTCTATACATTTAGATGTTTTATTTTAAGTGCGACTTTGGTAATACGCATTTGATTCCACATGCTTGAAAATCTTGGGTTAATAAAGTAGCATTTACAAAAAATGTTTAATCTAAAAATAAATACATTTTAAATTATCCTTAATATACTTTTCGAAAATTAATTTGTTATTTTTATACTCTTTTTAGGTAAGTACCAAACGAAACCTGCTAATTGATATGAGTGATGTTTTCCGTATAACGGAGGTAGGTGCAAAATTTTAAAATAAACTCATGAAATTCCGGCGAAGTCCTAGTCGAATGCAAAAAGAACGAAGTCTCTAATATATTACCGTTTCGGAGATCCTTTCGTTCATACGGACGGACAGACGGATATGGCAATATTGACTTCTCTTACACTGCTGATCATAATGGGGGTAGCTTTGGTGGGTCTCCGACCAGTTTATATCCATAACCAAATTTTGGTGAAAGACTATAGACAAAAGATTTAATTGGATCCCCATTTGTAAACTCTTTTTGGTCGGACTTGCGATATCTTTCCAAAAAAAATGATTTGTATCTATACCACAATGTTAAGACTCATTTCCACCTACCCCTTCATTGTATGGTCGCTCAATCTCCTACAAACTAACTAACGCGAAAATGTCCTATTGCCTTAAAGTTAACGTTAGACTGACTCCGCTACATATTTTTTTTTTATAAGAACCTCAGCGTCAATTAATGCACTCAGGTTCCAGACTATCTCTGGTCTCCTGGCATCCAGATCTGCAATATAACAGTTTGTATAACCAAAACTTTGCTTCGGCAGACTTTTCTCAATTCAACTTCTAAATTGATTTGACTGGAAGGACGCCACACAAAGTTTTGGACCATTTGCTAATTTACTTTGATTTCTGTTGGTTCTCGTACCAAAAGGGGTAATTTCGGATCCAATACTAGGATTTCAACTGATCTCATTGCGGTAGAAATCCTATTATTGGGTCCATTAAGGTCTGTGCCCCACACTTATTAACAAAAGTGTAATAGGCACCAGTATCGCTAGATTATCAGTCAGTCAAGTGTTCTGGCAACGTTCCTCCAGCTTGGTAAAACAATATTTCCATGTCCTTCAATAACTTTTAGTAAGTCGTAAGGTCACCATTTGTTGTGTTCTTTGACAAAAGGCTGTTGAAGATAACGATACGGGCTGGCTGTGGCCTTATTTATCATGGACTGTGACAAGCTAAGCAACTGATGGTATCAAATAATTAAAATAGTAAAACGCTTTTCAGCATAGGAGACATAAGACTGCAATCGGGCTACCTTAAGGGCCTTCGTTGTCTAAGATATCATCTGAACAAATTGGGTCTATCCGCAGAAACTGGGTACAGAATCTATCTACAAGACGTTGAGACAAGTCTATACTTACACTGTAACTGTTAAGCGGCTGAAATTCTATAATGACTGACTATCAGGCATTTTCTTCGACAAGAGAAGTGCTCAGGCTTATCAAAGAACCGTGTCGGGCTAGGGCGCAAAAAACATCATAGTAGGACTGCTCATTACGTTTGCAACCTCACTTTAAAAGTTCCTTGAATGCAGATTCGGCATGATAACATTTTACTATTATTTGATTTGATTTTATTTATGACTCATTTAAGTTATAATCCATCTGTGTCCTTTGTAAAGGATGATTCGAGTTATGTAAATGAAATTCTCATTTTCAAGCTCATGTTCCTCCATACAAAACACAAAAATTTCAATTTACAAATATTTTGAGTTTTAATCAAAATACCCTACAGCAAGTCATGCGCATAAAAAAAATTGCATATATGTACCAAGCGTTCCAAAACCAAATTAGTTTTGCCAACATTGGAAAATTACAAAAAAAAAAAAAAAAACAACCAAAATGCAACAAATCGAAACAGCATGCATGCAAGGATATTGCGCTAAAAGCATAACATTGAGGACAACGACATGACCACTATAAAATATTTTGACACCACTCCTCTTAGATGTGTGCCATCGCAGGTCAAAAGCATTTGGCTGCACTTGTTGTTAGTATGCCGTGTTAAAGACAATGCCACATCCTGGCATGCACGTCCTGTATATTCATTTGCGTATGTTAAGCGTCGCCGTTGCTGCAGACTTTGGTAGCTGCAGGCAAACTGCAAATAAAGAAATGTAAACACACATCGGTACAAGCGAACAAACAGACAAACAAACAAACAAATAAACAAAATAAAAATCAGTGAGAAACAGTGCGGAAGGGGAACGCATGCTTGCAAATATTTAGAGATGCATGAATTTTTTACTACATATTTAACTTGGTAACTGCTGGTTAGCAATAGCTGCAATAGCAGAAGCTGGGGCAGCAATAGCTTCAGATGTTACAAATGCTCGTTCCTCCTCTTTATTTTAAAAATGCCATACACAAGTATTGTATGAATGGTATAAGTGTTTCAACAGATTGTTTGTAACAATTTAAAGAAGGAGACCATATTACCATAATACTCAGACACACAGTAGCACCATAACGCGTTTGAGAATGACAGCTGGATAGAGAATATTAAAGAGAATATTATTTTTGCCTGCTGATTTTCAAAGATCACTCCAAAGCTAGTGGATCATCCTCCTCTGAGTCCAGAACAAGATTCTAACTTAAGCATGCCAAATATCCACGACGATGATGTGGTTCCTGAGTCCCAAGTGGTTTGCCTTGTTGGTTTATACTACCAAGTTGTATTATCGTAAGAATTCGTAACTTCAGATTCCCAATATCCATTATAAAGTATGCTTGCATCATTGGCAAATGACGCAAGTACGGTGTAATATTTATTAATTTGGATCTGTGATAGGAATTCGCTGTGAAAATTGATCATTGTATATATCCAAGGCGTTTCGCAGCGGTATAACTAGAACTGGAACAGTGGCGGGGGTCTCCGGTCTCCAATTTTAAGAATGCATAAATGCACCTATTTGTAAGAAGTTAGCTAGGAATGCTCAAACTCTTCAATGGTTTTACTTAACAGCCTGGCCGGGATATGACTTAATCTTTCTCTGAATTAAGTTTTTGGATCATAGATGTAATCGCATGTGTGGGGATGTCTAGCGTTAAGAATTAGTTTTAGAAAAGTTGTCTGTACATGGGAAGCAGGTAGCTTCACAAAACAGATACCATCGTAGCCAGGTGATTTTTGTTGCAGTAGAACATATGAAAAGTACAGGTTGGATCAATGGGCAAAGGCATGTAGATAGGAGAGTTGATAGCGTATTAAAATAAACTCGTAAAATTCCGGCGAAGTCCTAGTCGTATGCAAAAAGAACGAAGTCTCCATCTATTACGATTTCCGAAATCCTTTGTTCATACGGACGTACAGACGGATAGACGGACATGGCTATATTGACTTCTCTATCACTCCTTACCATAATGGGGGAATCTTTGGGGAATTTCCGACCATTTTTTCAACATGTTACATACATTGGCACAAAACCAATAGGAGACTACACAAGAGACAGTCTTCAAATGTGAATGTTCTCCTATTAGTTTTTCATTTAAACATGCTAATCGCTCCACCCTTAAAAAGTTTTTCACTTACCATGAAAACTTACTTCTTACTCTAAGTTTTTATATGATTGAAACACTAAATGGGGTAGCCCCCATACAAATTTGTTCCAGCTATCTGGGTTTTTGTATAAAATTTATTTTTTGGTTGCTAGAAATGTCGGACTTGAAATATATTTTGCATCAAAATATTTCATTATGGTCCAAATCAGTAAAAGTGGTGGCACCTCTAGAAAATGTCAGGTTTATATAAACATGTCTGTCCCTCTGGCTATGACAACAAGAACTTGGAGACTATAAAATATAAAAGGCGTATCTATTGGTTCTACCAAGTCTTCTACTACGTGTTCAATACATTTTTCAAAAGGATAGTCTCTACAGCACATTGTATAAACACTCACTGTGAATCATTGCTCCATACAATCCCAGCGCTTCTGATGAGATATCACTTCGTTACTTCATTTTATTTACAGATCTTTCTTTTAGCATTTAAAAAAACAAAAAAAAATTCTTTATATGTAATTTTTAAGACTGTAGTTTTTAAGACTGCTCTCATATAAAGACTTCATCCTAGAAATCCTTAAAAATAAGTTTTGTTTTTATACCATTTAGGGCCCCAAAAATCTGATGAGCCGATCCCATTTATTTTGTTTTACCTAGATTTCAAAGTAAAATTTAGTCTGCAGTGTATTAAAGTTTCGTTTCCAAGGAAAAGGAATCTTTTTTTTTCTAGATTTTTTTTGTTTTTGTTTTTTGTTGCTTTAGATAAGCAAGCCGCTGCGGGTTATTTGCCTTTACTATGCAGCGTTAAAAATTCATTGCATGTATTGCGATTTGCTTCGCTCGTTTGAAATACAATTTTGTAGATACTCTATATACTATATATGTATAAATATTTTTCCTGTCTGTTTCACAGCTGTCTGCTGGCTTGTCTGTATGAAATGCAAAATTTTTCGTTTGCATATTTTGGTAATAAGCTGTCTAGAAATTTTAACTTTCTTTGTTCGTTGTCTATCTTATAAATATTTAAAATGCTTGCTGCCTCATTACGCATCGCTGTGTATAACCGCGATGAGTTTAATGCGTTAAATTAATTAATTATACAGATACTTAAATGCCAGGCGACCACCACCACCGCCACTACCACAAAAAGGGTAGCAGCTGTATGACTGTCTGCTAACTGCTCTACGCTATTTGCTGTATATATCACTTCAAGTCTATATAAATTTCAACAATGGGTTCTGATACGCATTATTAATACTTCACACCTTTTGTGTTCGGAAAAGCGGAACTCGAGCAGCACAAGCTGCGCATAATTACACAGTTGGCCCACAACTCTTTCGCGCTAGGCGTCGTTTAAATTAATTTTGAAAAGCTGGTAAAGGCAGCAGCTGCAGCGGTAGATACGTCAAAATACACAGTAAGAAATTTATGATGAATTATAATAAAATCCGATTTAAGAATAAAATTTCGCAGCTGTTGAGTAGAGTATAGAAGTCTTGAATGCGTTCATATATCACCAGTCTCAGCCACTCTATGTACATGTGCTAAGCCAATGCACTTAGTGCAAGAGACAAGAATCTATAATAAAACAAATGAGAAAATTACAGTAGGGCGTAATTGAATTTCCAAACCTATTAAGGATCTAAATCCTTTCCTAAGAAACACATCAAGCTTAAGCACAAAAGTAGTTTCCTCCTCCCACTTCTCACAGTATGACAAGAAAAAATTGTCGTTCAAAATTAGTTGCTTACAAAATCGTCATTTATTATCCGATTTGGATTAATTTTTTGGATTTCTCTATACTGGCCTACTTAATATTTTTTGGATCGAAAATATTTTAACACTTGATGGGGATTTTTGGAAAGAGGAAGGGACGAACTGACGGACTTGTCTATATATATAGGGTTGGGAAAAAATGTCTTTTCGTTTGTTGCAATATTTGTGTAACAGGTAGAAATAATGGTCGGAGATCCCCCAAAGTTAGCCCCATTATGGTCAGGAGTGATAGAGGAGTCGATATAGACATGTCCGTCTGTCCGTCCGTCCGTCTGTATGAACGAAAGGATCTCGGAAACGGTGATAGATAGAGACTTCGTGTTTTTTGCATTCGACTAGGACTGCTCCGGAATTTCACAAATTTATTTTAAAAACTTGAACACACACAATTTGAACAACCCCCCTTTTCTTTTCATTCATATTCGCGCAGTGAGAAGTGGTCATGTGTTTGGTCATAAGCTAGGGAAACATTTAATGTGTTTGTTAGGCGAACTGAACTGGTACAGGGCCTCTTACAGTCGGTTACGCCCGACTGAAATTTCCTTACTTGTTTTGATTCATCTCGTTAGGTATTTGTCGTATTCGGGCAGAGGAATCTTGACACCAAATAAACCTCATGGACCGAATTTTCATCTGCGAAACGCTGCTGAATCGCAACAAAATCGACCCGTTTCTGAAGCAAATAATGATTGGCGATTAAAAGTGTACGACAATATGAATCGCAAACGGTCGGGGCTAAAGGGTGCCGAAGTAGCTCAAACGGTTGCCAAACCCAGATTGACGGTCAGGAAGGTTTTGCTGTGTGTTTGGTGGGATTGGCAGGGAATCATCTACTATGAGCTGCTCCCCTATGGCCAAATGCTCAATTCGGACCTCTACTGTGAACACCTGGACAGCAATCGCCCAGAAGCGGCCATCATTGGCCAATAGGAGACGAACTGTGTTTCATCAGGACAATGCCAAACCACACACTTCGATTGTGACGCAGAAGAAGCTCCGGGAGTTCGGATGGAAGGTCCTTATGCATCCAACTTATATACCGTACCTGGCATCATCGGATTACCATCTCTTCCTGTCAATGTCGAACGATTTAGCTGGCGAGAAATTGGACTCAAAAGAGGCTTGCGAAAATCGACTGTGTCACTTTTTTGCCAATAGAGAAGCAAACTACTATGAGCGTGGCATAATGGCGTTCCGTAATTTCTTTGTCACTTTTTTTGTCGAAAAATTCGAGTGGCTTCTGAGTTTTGGTAGGTATTGGCGGTTCAGAAGTTCAAGCAGGAGAGTTTGCTTGTTCACTGTTTGACACTTGCCAACTCATTAACCAACAATGTTCCTCCTTTTGCAATATTGAATGGAAAATAACAACTTGGCCTTTCGAAGTGAGGGTCTTTTTATTCAAACCCAATGTTTACTTAAATAAACCATTAAGAGCTAAAATTCCCATATACTAAACGGCGTGCAATCTCTCGTTCTCGAGAAGTCCCCATACATAAAAATCCACAGTCCATTTATGTCTTATTATATTAAATCTTCTTTATACATCGACATGATGGTTTCTTATTGATGCATTCCGGGAATTCTTATTTTGGAGTAAACATCATGTGTATGTGTTACAAGAAAAAATTGATTTTTTTTACTTTGTAGGTGAAATTTCATGTGAATTATATTACAGCGTTTTTTGGTCTTGTTATGCCCTGTGCCTTTAGGGAAAAAGGGAATACTAAGCCAGACCTCATAAAGTACTTACATCCTTGATCAGCATCAAAAGTCGAGTCGATATAGACACGAATCTGTGTTCGTCTATCTTGGCATAATCGAATCACTATAAGAGGTAGCCCTCGAATTGTTTTTCCAAACGTGATATTTTGGGTTTTGGCGGCTTCCTTTCGGTACTTTGACGCTTGATTTCAGGGTCGTGTCTCGTCACCAGTAACAATATTAAAAAGGAAGTTTTGAACCATTTGGGCATCTTTAATGATGTCTTTCGAATCATACATCCGAAGCGCCCTTTCCTCGTCTTTCAATTGATGCGGAATAAGTAAAACAAATAAAAGTTGTTTAACCAGCGTGCTCCGCCTTAGTTTAAGAAGTCTAGACAATCATCTGCATTTCGAAAGTTCTTCAACATATTATTCAATTGTCATCTGCTAAAATGGCCACAAATTCGCACAGTGTATTATAGCTTCGTTTGCAAATAGAATGCATACATTTCTGTGAAAAAAAGGAGGAAGAATGCTACAACTATGCGTGTACGACTTCGAAATACCCTGTCAACTTATTCATATAGATATACACGCATGCATACCATATTTGTTTCAGTCTTTAGTACTCGACTTGAATCTTTATAATAAGATCATCAATTGATAGCACAGTTTGCAACGCGATAAATAGGCACACTATAAGCATATAAAGCATAGCATTCCATATTTATTCTACACTTTGCTCTAATCATAAAATTAAAGTTTGCTGTATTAACTTCGAAAAACAGTTGATCACACATACGACGGAGGCAGCACAGATATCTTTAGATTGCCTGCCATGCCCATCATGCATTGTTACATACAGTTGCACAAACTTTGCATACCCCTAACACTTTGTGTACAGCGTATAATTCATTTACACACAGCATTGTTAAAAGGCAAAAATGAGCCATGCGCATTCCTACACGTTGGTATATTCTCTGCCACATAGCCGCACACAGCATAAGAAGCACCGCGCCGTGTCTTGCGCCTGTCTGCTGCGCTTCCTGTCATTGGCAGCCGGCGGAAACGGAAATGGCAGCACTAATAGTTTCATCAACGCGCTGAAACCTTTTTACTTTTCTGCTGCGTACACATAGAAGTGCTCAATTTAATATTGAATTTCACGCTGTTATGGCAAGGTTCAAGAAGCATCATTTTCAAGTATGACAGTACGAACAAAGCCTAATGAATTCGATATTTCGTATACGTTTAATAAATTGCCATGCCAATGTTGTTAGGTGGAGTGAAAAAAGTATGCTTAATTAAACAAATTCCGAAATGTCTAAACTCTCCGAGCCGATGAGCCGTAGTGATATGGCGACAATTTGACATACATACTCGTATGCGGTAGACGACACACTAAGAGCGATAAACCACAACTGACTTAATGAATACACACAAGTGCGACTCGAGACAAAATCGAGTGACTGTATATATGTACTTCTAATGTCTGCTTCAGCAAACGTACAAACGATAATATTTGCAAATAAAAAACCACTTTTGCTTAATGATGTCTATGCTTATATTGAGCCTGTATGGCTCTTTTTTGTCTGTGCGGTTTGCAATGGTACAACGCTATTGATAGATCATTAATGTGCTGCTGCTGCTGCTGCCAGTTGTACGAGTTCTACTGCTGCGACTGTCATCAACATTATTATTTCCTATCAGCATATTGGCTCAGGCATAATCCCAAGCAGTCGCTGACATATTAAGTCGCACGCTCTCACATTTATGCGCAAGTTGTACGTCTGGTATATTAAACTATCATCACATGGATTTGAGCACGTCTGCATTTAGTTGCGTCACGTTTCTACCACATATTAAACAAACTCCGTGTTAGTTAACCAACCGTTAAAACATGCCAATGTGATGGCATTCAAAGCGCATGTTAAACTTGTTCTTCTGTGGTATTAGTTTAAATTAATATATCGACAAATGAATATGTACTTCACACAACTCCGCCCGCATTTGTTTCACGGTCGGTCTGTCTGCCTGTTTGTCGCTGTCTATATTGCAAATTCTGGCTGATATCCTTCGGGACATCTTGTTATCGACTTTCGTTTGATGCTTTGTTGCTATTCGGTTCTGTTCTTGATTTTATTGTACTTGTTATTTTGGATTTTAACTTTGCTGTTGCTGTATGTCAATAAAGTAAATTAAAATATTTTTGCAGATAAACATTAATTGCCCTAAGTATTATTTCCAACAATGGCTTTTGTGCTTGCTCTTACACAACATATCGTGTATGTGTATATCTTTAATATATATAAATTTATATAGATTTATATGTTGACATGCTTTACAATGCCACCAACAGCGCTCATATGACAGCAGCTTAAATGACATGAGTGCTCGTAAAAGTTTTATCATTTCGTAAACTGAGCTGTGGATTATTGATTACAAATTCTTTAAACAAATTGTATAGATTAAGTAGCATTCCCAGCGTGCGTGCTTGCAATGCAACGTTTTGTTTTTGTAGTGGAACATATATTATTAATTTGCTTCAAAGATTGTTTGAGAGACATCATTTTACTTTTCAGTTTACAAGAAACACAATTACCTGGCACGTTGTCTATATAAAGTTAGTGCTAGATGCTTAAAACAGATGCCAATTAATTTTCTTCATACAAAGTAGCGCAACTCTCAAAATATAAGTAACTTCTTACTCAATCCATCATACTACAAATACTTAAACTGTGCAGCTTATTGATTGTATTATCAAACGAAGTGCAACTATTTTATTAACGCATGCATGAAGTGGCGTCACTATATATTATTACACTATGGTATATTATTACTATATGGTGCATCTCCTCTATGATATGATCTACATTGCGATCCAGAAATGTAATTTTTTTAGCAATTTTAATTGAAATAGTAAAATAATTTTTGAAGTACTACTCGCGAATGTGTTTTTTATCTTTTATTTGGGTGGTGGGGCATTGCCCTTTCCGATTTTGTCCTCTTAACATGTATACGAAATTTCGTTAAAATCGGTTGAGTGGTTTCGAAGTTTAGCATGAATGAACGACGTGACACAAAATTTTTATATATTAAGATTTTACAAAAATTATTCAGAAAGTGTATACTTTTGTCTTCTTGGAGGTTCTGCTAAACGCAGTACTCAATCGACTGCTTTCGTGGGTACCAAAATCGAACTTGAAGTTTTCGTTTTTATCGATAAATACAATAAATTTAAATATTGCCTCGTGTTATCACCAAAGTTTTGCCATACTGTCGGTAGAAGTAAGCAAAAGTGTTCTTTCAGTATTTATGTAATCACATAATCATTGGCCTACGACTTTTAAAACACCTCTCGAGCAATAGCTTCTAATAATAAAAATAAGAAGCAAAAGTTATACACTGCTTGGCTTGTAAAGCTCTGAGTAAAACATCTCCTATTGTTTTGGCAAGCATTAATTAAATTGAAGTTGTTAATTCAAGAATGAGAATATATTTTGAAATTTCTTTACAATTTGTGTGAGGCATCAACAATTCGTTAATGGCTACAGGCTCGTCTTCCATGGCCATTGAATGTAGTTTGCTGACCCGATTGTTGCACTAACAACAAAACAGCAAAGATTACATTATTTTATTTCATAAATGTGTTGTCTCCGATGATTTTATTCGTAGTGTAATTAAAAACTACTAAACCTCATTTGGTAGCAAAGTCGTAGCACGACAAAATAGACCAGTTTGAAGAAACCACATCACGACTCTATACCACATACTACTTGATTCGCAGAAGCAGACGAGGCAGGCATCATAAACTATACCTATTTTTGTTCAGCATAAAATGTCGAGTTGATATAGACATGACCATCTGTCTGGTTGAGCAACAAAAAATTGGAGACTATAAAAGATAGAGACTTAAGTTTAATTAATATGGGTAGACTCCATTAAAATCTACTCTTCTTTCTGGGATTTTGTAAGGAAAACATTTTGTTGTTCTTCTTAGATCCGCTAGAAACACTTAGTTTTGTATTTTTTATGTTGAGCCTATTACAATATTCCCTAATGATACGAATTGGATTTATAAAACAGTTAACCTCAGGCTGTCTGCCTGTTCCCATGAACATCGAGAACTTGGAGACTATTAAAGTTAGACGCTTTAAGCTAAGATATTTAGGTTCTCATTGTCCTTCTTCTTTAGTATTTAACATAAGTGGACATTTTCTCAAAGGGGTAGACTTATAAAAAATATTTTTTTTCTGAGATTTTGTTTGATACATTTTTTGTATTTTATTCTAGTCTTATAAAACAGTCCACATAGATCCATATGGGAAAACTAGAAGATCCGTTCAAATCCAAATAGGAATATATCCTCCAAATTTAAGGCTCAATGGGAGTACAGGATATCTCGAAAGTAAAGAGAGTTTCTTTAGAAGTACAGGAGTGCAGGATATCTCGAAAGTAAGGAGAGTTTCTTTAGATTTTAGAATAGCAACCAAACATATCCACACATCATGCTCAGCGTCTCATATTAAATTTTACGATCGAGAGCTTCTTACTATCGGTCTATTGAAGCGAAAATAGAACACCTTAAGAAGTCTGTGTCAAATATTGGAATAAATCTAGGCATTTGGTTGAATTTTTCTTCAAATTTGCTCGATGAGATAACCATCGACAGCAATTGCAATTTCTGATGATAGTTTACAATACACTTAAAAAGATATTTTTGATGAGTAAAATATGATCAATATTGTTGCTCCATATATCGGTAGAAAGTTGATTTTACTTTGTTTGAAGTAAAAGTTGTGCCTTTAACCATGACGCTAAATATTCAGATTCATCCTTCGGTAGCTCTAAATCCCTGACCAAATTATTTATGACTTCTTCAATCAAGAAATGCTGTCTAATATGTGGGTCTGAATATTTCGGACAAGAACATTTTTCTAATTTAAATCAGGAAAAAATTATATTTTTTGACACTTGTGCTGTCAGCCCTTTTTTCGAGGTTATGTCACACATATGAACATGGTGGTATTAAATTTATTAAATGATTTGTCGGGGGAGGGAACCATTACAAATATAGTTTTAAGAGTGGTTAGTTTGTTGTGCAGTGATTATTGCGGTTTTTGGTTTATAAAAAGATATGAAATGCAATGAGTCATATAGATCTTATTGAACAGAAGCTTTTTGTCAAAAGCCAAGGTATTGAATAAAACCGTAGGTTTCAAAGGAGAAGGCACCGTGAAACCTTCTCAAATATGTGCTAAACCAGCACCGCACTTAGATGTTCAACAATATGCTGAAGAATATGGGCATCGAATCAGATGCATACTTCTGCATATTTAAGGCCACAAGAATTTGTAGACTACACCATAATCGACTTATTCCCATCAAAAACGCCCTCGGCAACTGGTGCCGCTCTGAACAAGAGCAAGTCGATGCGTTTCCAGCATACCTCGAAGAGCGATATCTGCCTTTCGAGAGGTAGATATACGAGACTCTCTTTATCAGCACCACTCCAGCCCATTTGGCCCTGCGTAGGAGCGTCTAAAGCCTAATAAAGCCCCGGGACACGAAAACATCTGTAAACGCACGTTGAATGCGCTGCCGGAGAGTTTCTGTCCTCTCTATGATTTCAATTTCCAATGTCATAGTAAGGTGTTTTCCAAAGTTGTGGAAACTTACAGTATTGACAAGATTCCAAAGCAAGGCAAACCGGGTATGTACCCTTGACTCTACCGGTGAATTAGTCTTCTGTTTCAATTTTGAAGGTTTGGGAAACACTTATTATTACTTGGCTTGCGATCATTGCAGAGTACTGGAGCCTGATCCCGGACCATCACTTTGGCTTACGCTCTGGCCAGGTAAGATAGAGCAGTCAGTCTTCTCCTCACCTAGCAATCGCAGGAGTGCCATAAGGAAGTGTCTTTGGTGCTTTTCTATTCACTTTATATGCTGCAGACATACCTGATCTTTATGCTGCTACGATTGAAGCTCCAGACACGTACCTACTCTTCGCCTCATATGCAGATGATGTATGCATGATGGCATCTGCAAAAAAGGTTTTGAGTCATGAAATTTGAAAATGAATGGATAGTCTATACCTAGAGTTAAGTCACTCTAAGTTTTATTTAGTCAAAGACGGCAGGAGTAGATGCGACATAGAGTAACTAAAGTCTCGGTTTAAATTGAAGAATCAATACCCTGCGAAAAAAATATTTTTTTGCAGGGTATACATAAATAAATATAACGTCTACATATAAGTATTTTCTGTACAATTTATACAGAATGCAATCAACAGACATCTTTTTTTTTTGTAGTTACTTTCTGTCGACTATTTCAATTTGTTTTATTGTATTCGAATGCCATGCACAAGATTTAATAATAAACTCGAATTTATTATTTCATTAAGCAATTATTTCACAACGATTTAATCTGTAAAACTTTCGCAATTTCTTGCTGTCTAAGCATTTAATTTCAACAATTTAATAACTTAAAGTGATTTCAGCATTTCTTGATTTACTTCAAGCGTTTGTAATAAAATTCTTAACACATACTCAGAGACATAAATAAAATACATAAATTTGAAATAGGCATACAAACAAATACACAGGCGGAGGGCCAGATAGACTACATTGTGCGGTTTTCATTGCTAAACTCACAATAAAATGCTATTAATTTCAGCCACAAAAATGGCAACAATTTTACCAGCTAGAAATAATAAAAAAATAAAGGCAAACAGAAAAAAATCTAATAAAAATAAAAATATTACAGCCACCACAAAATATCACATACCGAATATGAGAGCGCGCGTGTGTTAGCTCATAAAAAAACACACTGAAAAAACTGACTACCGACCGTGCAAACAAATAACAAAAAAAAAAAATAGTAAAAAGTAAATAAAATTGACACCACAAACAAAATTCACAGAAATCTATGAAATATGAGCGTCGCAAATAAAATAAACCAAATTCTCACGCTTAGTAAAATATAAACATGGAAATTTTTTCGAAACGCGCAATGCTTTGAAAATTATATGCGCCAAATACTTCAAATAGAAAACTGAATTATGCTTAAGGCAATATCTCCTTAGTAAGCTGTGAACTAGAAAATGTTTGGAATGCGTCTGGTATTGGTTGATGTTGGGTATATTAGAAAGTTTACCGGTTTTTTGTAAAATAATAAAAGTATGAAAGAATATAAAATCAATTGGCTATGCTTTCTCTTACATTTTAACAGCATTCAATGTAAATTGCAGCTAAAACTCTTCATTCATTAGGCAACGAGGTCTTCTGTGCCAGTTTGAATCTTCTTAAAATTCTGCATCTTGCTGGTACCTGGGAAAGACAGGAAATTGGACGCCTGACATAGCTATTCCTTTTAGCCTTTTTAGTTAATTGAGATCCGCAAGATATTTATTCATGCCTACCTAAGATAGCTAGGTGTCATAGCTGAAGGTCTAGTAAGATCAGGGAAATATTTATTAAATTTAAATAGTGCACCCAGACAGCGGTCTACAGCATAAAAGATGTTTTAATGTAGTAGCATATGAATAGTTTTGGTGATAATTTTTGACGATCGTGTATACTGAATTCGACTATTCACTAAGTATCAAGGAAAAATGCTGCAGTTGAGGTTGCTCAACTCAGAGATAACTTTTATGTTTACTTAAATCTGATTACATTTTTTTAAGATTAATTGGTATTCAATGAAAGTACATATCTACCCATCTCTAAGGCTATTACCCATAGAAACCTCTTTGAGTTTTTATATGAAGAAAATTTGGTTGTTCTGATTGTTACTTTTGCTGACATTGTCAAAATTGAGTAACTTCAATTGTAAAAAACGATTCTATATAGGTCCATATCGGATCAATGGAAGATGTAGACTCAATTTTATTAAATTTAATAAAAATTAGTTTCAAAACTGGATCCGTTCATAAGAATATGTTCATCCATATCTCTCAAAAGATTCTAGTATTATAAATATTCAATGTTAGAAAATTCAGACATGGAACAAACTATTTCAGAATCTCTCTGTCCTATAAGTTTTTTCAAATAATTGACAAAATTATTTGTACTCCAGCACAATCTAAACTCATGTCCTAAAACTTAAACTATTATTCTACGAGCCAGTTTGGATTTCGGGAATATTATTGAAACGTTATTGATGGATATATACGCGCCTATTTACTGACATTTTAGGCTTATGCATAGAATTTATTTCGTAATATTTCATGAGGTACATCTTATATTAAAAAAAAATGCAGAAACTTCATAATACACACAACATCCATGCACGTATGGGTGAAGCAAAATCGAAGTACTCATATCTATTTGAAAAATTGTAAGTTATAGGATATATGTGACAGCTGCTAGCGCAAAAATATTTATGGATTCCTCATTCTACATTTTTATGAAGATTATTCAAATACGCATGCCGCGCAACATGCACACAAAATGTCGACGAACAACGATGATGACGACGATGGCGATGATGATGATGATGATGGCGATGTTAGATATGCGATGATGTAGTCGTGCGAATAAAACGGAAGTTGTTGGCAGCAGCAACGAAAGCGGAAGTGGTAGACTCATGTATGCATAAACATGTGTGTGTAACTACTCGCACGGCAGCTACTTAAGATAGAATAGACAGAGATAGAGGCATAGAGAGACACACCACAAGAATATGTATTATCGCAGCTCAGCATGTGCATAAAAAATATGTTGCATACTTTTAGGACATATGAAAGCAAATCGTCTAAAAGAAAATCCAAATCGAAGCAAAGAAAATGGCAAAAATGTGCATTGTAATAAAATTTAAAAGCCGGATATTGAAAATGTCTTTGTGCATACTTAACAACAGATATACCAGCTTAAATTCACAAGCGTCTACATATTTAGAAATGTATGCTTTGGTTTAATTTATGTCATGCTTTCAAATGACATGACTTGTCAGTCTCGAGCAAAAGTGATGCGCAGCACATGCAGCAATCAAGCGCTTGCTTAATTAATACACGCATAGCTGTGACTCAAGTCGAAATAGATATTTCTGTGTAGCATAAATTAAGTTCTCAAATACAAAGCATTTCATATATACGCGTATATATAAGCATCACAACTATATTTGCCTTGAGGTGCTTGCTGCCTTGCTAAACTCTATGTATGAACCACAAACATAGCACACTGTCGCATATCGAATGCGGAAACGAAATAAATCAAGACTCATTAAACCACAAAGCTCAAACCGCACGCAGACACGCAAGTGACGACGCATGTATGAGCGAACAAATGAAAGAATGAATGATTGTAGAGGGGGAAGGCGTATGCTCGAAAGGAGCAGCGAGTATGCGTAGCAAGTAGATGAACACGGCAGGCAGTAGTTTGGCATAATACTTGCGCGCTATAAGCGTGCGAGGTTAAGTTTAAAAGTATTTTGAGCATAAAATGCGAAATGAAAAAAAGGAGACCAAACAAAACTTAGTAACAGCGATGATGGTAGAACATCTTCTGAAATATTTTACATACACACAGGTTTTTCTTTCTTTTGTTAAACCTTTTTTTTTTGCAAAATAAGTCCTTGGTTACGTTAACGCAGCGTAGTTACATAAATAAATACTGCGTTCGATAATTGTCAACAACAAAAACAAATCGATGTATTGTGGCTCAATTCAATGAAAATGGTTTTGCGGCAACATAAAACCCTTAAGTTAAGCCACATACGCATCGAAGCATTGAGGTTATTTATGCTGTGTAAGCCGATGTTGAACAACATCCAGAAACTTCGTTCGGTTGCCGGGCACTTATTGAGTTTGTAGAGTATATGAAACATCAATTTATATGATTTTTCATATGTCTCACAAAATGTTGCCTGTTTTTTTTTTTGGCTTTGGCACGCTTTTTGGCTGCCATTCGGAAGATTGCTGGTTCGTAAGTGTGTCGTACGCCTCATCGCCACTAATTATGCGTTCAATGAAGGAGCATCCGAATTGGCTCGATCCAGCATGTCTACAGCTAGCATTTGTTGAAGGAAATTCAGAAAATTCTATCGAAACTAGTCTTCTAGTAAAGTGTTGCATACCCAATTTTTCGTGCATAATCATAAGTGTGACATCTGAGGTCGACTGAATCAGATACTCTAGTTTCAATCTTAATCATAATCATAATATAGGACAGTTGTTAGCAGGCAAAGATATTGTCTTGGCATGAGTATTCAAATATATATCAAGGGTCCGTCCAAAAGAAGCAATTATTCGAGGTTTGCTACATATATTTCTAGCCTTACCATGAAAAAACCGACACACTTTCGCATTCGCCCGAACCATTTTGTGAAGCATTGTATCACTCCAAAGAAGATACTACCAAAACGTGCATTTTGAAGGCATCAACAGCTTCTTCGGGAGTTGAAAACCGCTGTCCGCGCAGTTCATTTTTGATGTGAGGGAACAGGAAGAAGTTATTTGGTGCCAAGTCAGAGCTGTACGCCGGATGACCCATTAATTCGATGTTTTGAGCGTCCAAAAACTCATTTGTTACGGCCTAAGTGTAACAGCTCGCATTATCGTGATGAAGTGGTTTTCCTCAGTTCATCAAACACTTCAGGCAAACAAATGGTTGTATACTATTCAGAATTGACCGTCCTTCTTTCCACAACCGGTACGTTAGCAATTTGTTCGGATTTCGAGAAGAAACATGCGATCATTTGCTTCGATGTGCTGTATTTTGCTCGTCTTGAAAGACCCAGATGGTGGACTGTTTTCTATTGGGCTCATACGCATTTCCACATTTCGTCACCTGTCACGATTGAGTAGACGGCTTTTGACGCACCTCGCATGAATCGACACGAGCCTTCTTTTGAGCAATTGTCAAATTATGCGGTATCCAACGTGAATAACCCTTTCTGACGACTAAATGTTCATGTAATATTGTATGTACGCTAGTCATACTAATGCCCAGGGATGCCCAAATCTCACGGTATGTCACATGACGATCCTGCTTTATCAGTTCACATACAGCATCGATGTTTTCTGTTTTTGACAGTGGCCAAGGATGGGGTTCTTCACCAAAAGTTGATTTAATTTGATTGGTACACTTTTGTCCTGATAATCCACGTCGAAAATCGTAATAAATCATCGGAGAAAAATGTTCAAGGTTGAATTCCATTTTTTGGCCGAGATGAATTTTTCAGGTGCCTGTAAAGAAACAAAATAGCGTTCGTACGTCAAAGTGTTAACAGTAAGTTAGGCCTAAAAAATGTCAGATATTACGATGGAGACGTCGTTGCTCAGGCTAGAAGGTAATGTTTTTACCTGCATATATATGTATGAATGTTTGTCCCTTTTTTGCTATATAGACCAAACGCGTTTGCTATAGAGACCAAATGTTTCCACATCATCATAAAAATCATTATTCTGTGTTGTATTTGGTGCAAGATTAGCCTTGACAATTGGTACATACTGTTAAACCAAATAATCCAACTCCATTTTACGCACAGCTTATTTCCACCAGCTTAAAGTGTAGTTATACCAATATAAAGGTAACAATCGCCTAGAAAAATAATACATTTACAGTACTAAATGTACAGTACTCTCCTCGCTGTTGCTACGACGCCTAAATATATGCAATGCTTTGAATATAATTCAAATTCCAGCATTACCAGCAAACGAACGAACGAATGAACGAACAAATGAACGAAAGCAAAGTTGACAGTTGATGTCATCTTAATCATCATCAACAACAACAACAGCAACAAAAACAACAACAGTAGCAGCAAATATGAAGCGCATCCAAATAATCCACGCCGCCTAATGCTACATGCGCGCATATGTTATCGCGGTTGTATGATATCCTTGCTGCTTAGATCCTTGCTAAACTTTGACTGCTGTTCAACATATTTTATCATGCTCCGTTGAGTTTCATTGTATCGCGTATCTGCGTATCTGTATCTTTGTGTCTAAGCTATTTTGTATTTAACGCATGTCGCTCCTACTACGAGTATTGCTATTTATTAATAACATTTATGACAATGCTTTGCCAAATTGCCGTACGCAGTATTAGACAATAATTTTTGTGCTGACGCTTTTACTTTATTTGAGTTTCTTTATATTGTTTTTTTCCTGTCATGTGTTGTGTTGTGTTGCTATTCGTTACTCTGCCTAATAACTCTGCAAATTACACAAATAATTAGTCACGCATTTAATGATTATTTATGGATTTTTTGAGCATGTGAGTATGAGTGAGAAAGTGATTTACTTTGATAAGCCATCATTATGCACATAATTATCTACATGAATTGTTTAGGCAATGTGTGTGTGATTTAACGGGACAGCAAAAACAAAAAAGAAACAGCAATTTTGTTGTAATTGTATATAATTATTCATGTTTGATTTAATTTTAAGCTTGAGGATTTTTAAATGATTTTTTAGGTTTGGGTTAAGGTAAAACTTTGTGCTGACGAGAGTTTGCTTTGGCTCTATTAACTGCGCAGCGCATATATGTAGAGTGTTATAAGTGAGAGAACGCAAAGAATATTAATTTCATTAAAAAAAATAAAAAGCATTGCTTTACGAATTATGTAAAACTAATTTATTCAATATTGTTTGAAAGAAAATTTTTTTCTCAATATGTTGATTGATGCTGGATAATGGTGTGCATAAACCTCTCACAGAATTTGCTGGTGCAACTTTTGAAGAAAAATTTGTAGTTAGCAATTAATGCATAAAAATATAAATTTATTTGGAATAATACGGTTTGAACCAAAGCAGTTCATTGATCAATTCATTTGACCAATCCTTATTCGTTACTTCTTTTATACCAATTAAATTAGTTGATTCTTTAGGAAGAGTTCTGTGGTTAAATGCAAAAACTCAGTCAGCTAAATTTTGTAGACAAAGAAGTTCAAAATTTGTCACTGTACATATTCAATGAATTTGTGATAGAAATATTACAGTTTCATTTGACCTCAATTTAACACGCATTGACGGTAAAGTTTTGAGTGTTTTAACAGGGATGAACTCCACTCAGTCATGTCCAATATGTGGTGCAAATGCAAATTTTTTTTGATGAAGAAACACACAAATGCTGTAATATTTTAGCCAAAGCTTAATACTCTTCAAAATGAAGTGACTCCATAACATACATGGATAAGATTCTTTGAATTCGTGTTGCGTGTTTCATATCGGATTGGTCTGAAAAAATGACAAGTGCGAGATGCAAGTGATGCAAAAAGAACTGCACGAAGATCTGCTAGGAGGGCGTTCGCAAATAACTTACTGTTTGCCTCTATATTAGTATTTGATTAAAAAATTCTTGAATGCTTCAACACAATTTTAATCTCCATTTCTTGCGAGTTTGAAATAAGCCCGAAAAAGTTTTAAAACTTTTCTAATGAAACTGCTTTCTTATATATGCAAAAGTATTCGTGGTATCCCATGTTACCGACCACTCACAAGATCCTGGTTCATGGATCACAAATTATTTCTGCTTCTGCAGTTCCCTTAGGATGTTTAGGCAAAATCGTATCCGAGCCTCGAAATAAATATTACAAACGCCACAGAATATTCCATGCACGAACAATTTTTGAATTATTAATATAGGGTCTGTGTTTCACTGAGCATTACCAAATTTAAAGTCCCTGGGATCTACAGTTTATTTTATGCCCCAACTTATGCAATGGTCGAATTTGACTCAAAAGAGTCTGAACTAAAAACGAATTTGGAGGACTTACCGTTCTCAAAACAATTCTAGTTCTAGATATTGTAGCAATTTTAGTATTTAAGTTTCTTGGAAGAGTCTCAATTGTGAAGATTTTCGGATGTTTTATATGCAAAGCTTGTCATAAATATTCAACTTGACGAAGAATGTTGATTTCCAGTCAGTCAAAACACATGACTTTTTGTGCTAAGTGGTTTTTTGGCGTTCATCGAGCTGTTCACTAGCAAAACATCGACGTTCAATCACGTGCGACTCGTATATCTGGCGTTTGCTGACTGTGTATTCTTCCGCTCCCATTGATTTTGACGACTTTTGAATTGTGTGACATTGGTCCACATAGAGCAATACTTACAGTTCTTCGTCTTCAAACTTTTTGAGTTGACCAGGCTGTTCCTTTTCTTCAAATTCAAAATCACTGATTTTAAAGCGACCCCGCATAAACTTCCACTAAGATTCAATGACCCTCAGCCGCACTGTTCTTCATATTAAACTAATGAAGAAGAATTGCCCGCAAAAGCACTTTATCTGTTACAGGTTTTGTTTACCAAAAGCCTTTTTGTATTTTAAACATTGAAAAGTACTTCAGTTTATAAATATCTGCTAGAATAAGCTATTTGGTCTATAAGATAATAAATACATTAGTCAGTCAATCAGTCAGTTAGCCAGTCGAATTGACGCCTGTATATGTTCAATAATGCAAAAAATGCTTTTTTAAGCTATTCAATTTGAAGATATGTATTTAGCAACTGTCTGGCACCTAGAAAGTCTATAGCAGAAATTTAGATTCACGTAGATTTCTCTGAAGGTCTTTTTAAGCGAAGCAGTTTGCTATACAGCAGCATGGTTGCATGTGTCTCAATGATTAACGCCATAATTGCTATGCTACTCAAAGATTCTATACGTGATTTGAGTTTATATTGTAATTCATGAACACATGCTACTGACAATGAGTCACATGTCGTATAAAAATAAAGTTTTGTTTTCCATCTGACAGACGATCAGGTGGTCATTCTGTTTTCTACTGTTTCGACTGTGATTTAGTGCCAAGCAGTCAGTATATTCAATGTGTTGCCAGTGTAAGTTGTAACATTTTCGCTTTAATGTGTTTAGTCCATGCAACGCTGCGGTCAGGAGTTAAACATTAAGTCGCAATTTCAAAATACTACATTCTGCTGAGTATAATCGTGAGATGTTACTTTTCGGGTAGTAGCTCTTATTTATTACTTTTTGAAGCCGTACTGCTATCGTATTTAGATGCAGTTGGACGTGTTGTAATGCTTTTTTCCATTATTGTCACTTGTTGCTGTTATCTCAATATCTATATACTGTATACAAGGATCTATTTAGTAGAATATATGCTACTGGCTGGGAGTAGTTTTTAAATTTATGTAGACTTCGGCTATGCCTAACTATATTGTATGCTTGCTTAATGTCACATTGTGGAGTGCCGGAGCCTGACCCCGAACAATCAGTATGGGTTTCGCTCTGACCATGGCACGGTAGAGCAACTCCACAGAGTCTCCGACAAGATATTGCCAGCATTCCACCAACGGCAATTTTACAATACCAAGTCAGAGCAAGTCCGTTTTCCCCTTACTCAGCAATCGCAGGAGTGCCAGAAGGTAGCGTCTTTGGGCCTTTTCTCTTCAGTTTATATGCAGCAGACATACCGGCTCTTGATGCTACTACGATTAAAGCTTCAGACACATCCCTGTAGATGATGTATCAATGATGACAACTGCAAAATCGCCGCAGCTGGCGATATAGAACAGACATATGTAGATGCTCTCGCTGACTGTGTCGACAGGTGGAACATGAAGCTCAATGCCAGCAAAAGCGTTAACATATGATTCACCCTCTGTCGATAGCAGACCACACCAGTACATATACACGGCACGCCCGTGGAACAGCCAGCTTTGTTTATCTATCTGTGCCTTAATCTGGATAGAAGACTCACTTTAAAGGGCCACATCCAAGCCAATGTGGCGACTTGCCGGAGCAAGATGCGCAGCATGAACTGGTTCTTGTGCAGCAGAAGTAAGCTCTCCTTGCAGAACAAACGCAATTACTCCAATCTGGCCTTGCAGCTTTCAAATCTGGGGCACTGCTTCAATGTCGAATCGATCAATGCTGCACAGGTTGCATACCCGAGCCATGCGGCTCATTACTGGATGTTCTTGGTTTTTTTCTTTCATATAGACCCATAAGCCCATAAGAAAGAAATCAGATAAAAACTAATATAAATCTGCACTAGGGACACTGTATGAGCGCTATATATCTACGCCTCAGTCGTCTAATTTAGTGTCAACCCTGAAGAGCATGAGCCAGCCTGCTTACATGGCTGATCAGCCAATCGCTATGCCTGCTGGTGTGCTACGAGTTTTAACTTTCTACTATTTCGATCTGCAGATCTTTGTGAAGCCATGAGTTCCGTATATACCACGGGCAACCTGTGATATCACGCAGTGTTTGGTTCTTTAGCACCTGTATACAGTTTCGTTAACTGTTTGCGACAATGTCCCAGATTTGTATGTCGCACTTCCAGATTGGAGCAATGACAGCTTTGTATATGGGACGTTTGCAACTCAATGGAACCCTGCTTCTTTTGTTCAGCATTGAAAAAATCGGTGATTGCCATATCCTACAAAGGATAACCCAGAAAAGGTCTGTCTTCGCTCCAATGTTATACCCAAATATCTCACTTCATTTGCTTGGGTAAGCTTGATGATATTCAGTCCATGTCCAGGTAGAGTTCTTCTTCTGCATTTTAGACATTTAGCAGGGTTGAGCTTTATGTTCCACTGCTTTGCCCATGCCTTTATTGCACTAACATAAGACTGCACACAGTCTGCTGCATTATGCTCACAAGTGGAGTTATAGAGCATCGCTACACTGTGAAAATCGAGTACAGCAATGGCCACAAGACGCTCCCTTGTAGAACACCGGCCTTAATGGGGTGTGTCAGGGAGAGCTTATTACATACTTTCTCACCGATCGGCTAAGTATGAGCGCAGCAACAGAAACAATCCAGCATGCCATACTCTGTCAAATGCCTCCTGCACATCCACAAAAATACCGTTGCATCAAATGCCGTCAAGATGTAGTTTAGCATTCTAGCACTTGCTCAACTGTGCCGTGACCCGCTCGAATCCAAACTGGTATTCCGTTCCATAGCTTCGACAAAGGAGGCAGAAGACTAACCGTTCGATAAGAGTTCGGCTGGTTCACCGGCTTGCCATACTAATGAACCATTAATATCCTTGCCATCTTCACTTGGCCGGAAAAAAACCGAATAAAACTAGCAGAGTCCCCCTGCTCATTTTCCTGTTTCTACTACAGTTTTGTTTACTGGACTTAAATAAAAAGGATATGCATTTTGAAGCCACCCATCTTATAAGCATTAAAAATGTGTTCGATAATATAGTATTTAGTTTTATCGAGCACCTAAAAAGTTACACACCCACAACTTCAATAAACCAGCTACTCGATTGGTAACATAAAAATTATTGTAAAGCTTAACTCGAAGTTGAAGATTCTTGTTGTAATTTGTAGCCAAACAAATTCGGACAGCTGGCACAAACAATTAGGTCAAAGTTTTGACCAAATCCAAGATCACGTACAACGCGCAACGGTCACGGGCAGTCGACCGTGTACGGGCGTATTAAAAAAAAAACAATATAAAAAAAGGAAAAAGAAAAACTAGTAAAGCACCACAACAACCCATAAAGAAAAGCGAAAAACTAGTAGCAAACAAACTTCTGGCAGTGAAAGAAAAACTTTCAACGATTAAAAACTTTGCAAAGTATTATCACCAACGCGTAAAATAAAGAATTCTCAATGCGATAGTTATTGCTGTGGACAGTTTGTTGAATGTTTGTTTTGGACGCTTTTGTTGGTGTTCAATTTCTCATTTCTTTTTATTTTTATTTCTTCGGAAAAGTATTAATTCCTACATGAACGCAATGCTGCATAGTAATGACATTGCATAACATGTCGTATACTTAATATTTGTTTTCTTCTTTTTTTGCTTTCATAAATTTTTTAGAAGAACAATTTTTTTGGCATTTATTTATTACAAATGCTCAAAAAATATAAATTTATATTTTTGACTTTAGATGCAAATAAAACAAATTGAATGCTCCTTGTGGAGTTTCATGCTGCAAATGAATAATGCATCATCATTTTATTGAACATGAAAGCAAGCAAATTTTATGTTGCTCATAAATATTTGCGAATTGAGTGCAGAAGAGAATGTATATGAAATAACTAAAATACAGAAAACTATCAAGGAAGCCACGTTGCCTAAAATACATTGATTGATATTGAAGTAATAGAAATCACTTTAAGTCATGCTGCAAAGCAGAAGTTTGTGTATCTCTGTTTTCCGCTTTTTCCTTTTTTTTGCTTTAGGCGTAAATTGCGCAACTGACAGCTACATTTGGGGAATTAGCGCAATTCCTAAAAGTTTTTTTTTGCGCTTCCGCCTTCACTCAAGTCAATAATTGCAATTTGTTTTTATTTACTAAAGTATTCCCTCGCGATGCGCCACCCCCTACTACAGCTTGGCACAGTATAGCAAAAGTTCTAATTAGTAATCTTTAATTTTACTTAAATCAAAGCTTAAGCAAATTTGCTTAATGCGTAAAAGTTTTAATCACTCATACGCCGCGTTAAACTTATGCCGCAAGTCTTAGGCAAGCGTTAAACATTAAGAAAAAAAGAATTCCTTCTTGCTTTCCATACACAACTTTCTCTCAGCAGCCCCAGCAGCATTCACAACTCATATTGTATGCATGTAAGTCAGCTCTTACTATAGGCTAAAATAATATATAAATGGTGTCAAAAACTTTTGCCAGGCAACGGAAAAAATAAAAAGCCAAAAAAAAATTATATGGAAATGCATGCCGAAAGGCAAGAAAGTAAACAGAGTCGTATGAAATGAAATAAGCGTAAATTTATTTTACATTCGAGTTGCTTGGTTAAAGAATGTGCCACAATGAAAATTAATACACGTCGCGCATTTCAAATAGCTACTGCTAAACTTTTACTTTCCAAAATGCCGAACAAATGTTGTAGTTTGTATAACCATAGGCTAAAAGGACATATTAAAAAAAAAAAAAAGGCGAGGCAGACTTCATAAAGTACTAGATGAAGTGAGTAGTACCTTCTGGGAATGAAAAAAGTATAATCCACTTTTAGATAGATACACCTAATCCAGCGATATTCCAACTTTTTGATCCCAT
Source organism: Leucophenga maculata (assembly GCA_035044805.1). NCBI lineage: Eukaryota > Metazoa > Arthropoda > Insecta > Diptera > Drosophilidae > Leucophenga > Leucophenga maculata. The sequence continues at coordinate 59,574 of JAWNNP010001732.1, read as the reverse complement.
TCGAAAAGTAATTTTCCGGAAGGTCTGCAAAATACTCCTCTGCTGCATCGATGATCTCCTCGCGCGTGCTGAATTTTTTATTGTTGAGCCATTTTTTAAGGTTTGGAAAGAGATAATAGTGTAAGGAAGCCAAATAGGGCGAATAAGGTATTGGAGACCTAAACCGTTGATTTTAGACATGGTTGCGGTGCTCTTGTGTGCCGACGCATTGTTTTGCAAAAACAAAATTATTTGTTCGCTTCATGTGAGTCCATTTTGCAGCGATTTCGGTCTTCAATCGCTCTAATAATATGCAGTAATACTAGCTGTTGTTGGTTTTTCCTTTTTCGAGGTAGTCCACGAAGAGTATGCCATGACAATCACAAAAAACGGACACCATGACCTTTCCGACCCATTGAGCCTTCCTCGGCCGCTTCAAAGCACTAGTCATTCTGTTCTCTGATGTGTAATAGTGGATACAGGTTTAATCAATTAACCAATTGACGCCAAAAGTCCGCATCAGTATGGCCAAACACTCTTTCGCTCGCGTACATATTTTTGGCATGCGCGGCATCCAGCAGCAGGATAATTTTTTCATGAGCAAAATTTCGCATATTTCGATTTTGTTCTTATTTTGGTTATAACGGTTAAAATATCAACAATTTAAAATTTATTTAAGACAAAAAAAAATTTAAAATTTGACCCAAAAATTTAAAAAAAGTTGTTTTGATCAAAAGCACCCCTCCGTTTTTTTGTTTTTTTTAATAACGTTATTTCGATTCCTCATATTTGGTGTTTTTTTTGAGAAATTTTGGGCCTGATAATGTTCCAATCTTGCAATTTAATTTTGACATACTTCGAATCATAAAAGTGATATTGAATTGAATATGACAAATCAAATTCGAGCTATTGTCGGGATAATCAACTATGTTAAACCCTGCGCGCAGCAAAAGTTTCATATTTTTCTATGATGGATTTTGTTATTATTTGCTTTCGACAAATTATGTTATTTATTTTTGTTAAATTTTCAATAAAATTTTAAGATAAAGTTGTTACAACGCACAACATAGATGGTCATATTCCATGAGTTAAGGTTATCTAAGTCTCCTCTACTTAAAGAAATTTTCATTCAAACAGACATACAGCCAGATGGGCGAATGTGTATATAGTGTATCCAATACTTCCTTCGATAAGTTATAATTACATATCAAAAAACCCAAACCAAGCCTGATGCAAATATTTTTCGAGCAGAGTGTAATCAAAGCAACCATATGCATCAACTACTTATTTGCTCGTTTTGTGGTTGAATTTTTAGGCCCTGTACCGAAGATACCTATTGGTTTTGTGCAAATGTATATAACAGGTAGAAATAATGGTCGGAGACTCCCCAAAGTTACACGCATTATGGTCAGGAGTGAAGTCGATATAGCCATGTCCGTCTGTCCGTCTGTATGAACGAAAGGATCTCGGAAACGGTAATAGATAGAGAGACTTCGTGTTTTATTGCATTCGACTAGGACTGCTCCGGAATTTTACAAGTTTATTTTAAAAATTTGCCCCCCTTCGACCAAAAAAAAAAAATTAAGTATGCCAGTATAGAGATAACATCCTTCTTAGCCAAATCCAAAAACTCAAATCTCAAAATTGGCTAATAAATAACGGTTTTATAAGCAATTGAATTTAAAAGACCTACGATATTTCCGTCCTCCCTTTTCTTTTCATACATAATAAAAAATGTTTTATAGGGCACTTATTCGTGCAGTGAGAAGAGGGAGGGGCAAAATGCTTTTCGTCAGTACTATTTTTCTTATTAATTTCCCACCTTTTTGTTTTTGACTGCTTGGTCATAAGCTAGAGAAATATTTAAGGTGTTTGTTAGGCGACTTGTACTAGTACAGGGCCTCTGACAGTCGGTTACGCCCGACTGTAATTTTCTTACTTGTTAGGCCCTGTACCGAAGGTACAAGAGCCTATTGGGTTTGTGCAAATGTATGTAACAGGTAGAAATAATAATCGGAGACCCCCCAAAGTTACCCCCATTATGGTCAGGAGCGATAGAGGAGTCGATATAGACATGTCCGTCTGTCCGTCTGTCCGTCCGTCCGTCCGTCCGTCTGGCCGTCCGTATGAACGAAAGGATCTCGGAAACGGTAATAGATAGAGACTTCGTGTTTTTTGCATTCGACTAGGACTGCTCCGGAATTTCACAAGTTTATTTTAAAATTTTGCCTCTCCCCCCTTCCCCATAAAATCACCACAAGGCTAAAAATTTCTTCGGCACAAAAAAAATTAAGTGCACATATATAAAGTTAACGCCTTTCTAAGCCAAAATCCAAAAAGTTCATCAAAATCGGATATTAAATGACGATTTTATAAGCAATTGAATTTGAACGACCCCCTTTTTCTTTTCATTCATATTCGCGCAGTGAAAAGTGGTCATGTGTTTGGTCATGACCTCGGGAAACATTTAATCTGTTTGTTAGGCGACCTGAACTGGTACAGGGCCTCTTACAGTCGGTTACGCCCGACTGAAATTTCCGTACTTGTTTTTGTTTAGAATATTCCCAATATTGGGAATATTGTGGTTCGCCGTTCGCATGTACCCAGTGGCGCCAGAGAAAGTGTAGAGGACCTTCGCTTAGCGAACCCATATTTTTTGAAAGTTACGATCTAGCAGCAATGCCTTAGAGCTGCCAGCTCAGTTTACGTATCTTGACGCTGAGCGATTAAAACATCTCTGCTGATTTTAAAAGTAAGCCGCATATCCAGATACACTTCCTTGAGTTCATGTTCAGACTGGTGATACAGAAGCTGATGCTGAAAGTAGTCTTTTGGACAGCCATCCCACCGCATTGATTACGTCACGCTGACCAGGTTTATACCCCTAGCCAGAATGGCTATATCATCCAAAGTAGCAATAATTAGATTCTGCGGGACATCCATAGGTATAGAAGATTTTATGGGCATATCGCTAATGAACAGTGGTGGCATTCAGAGGCAGCAGTGTGGACTCTGCTCCACAACTTGTCGGTCAAGTTGCTTTACATTAATATGAATCACAGAGACAGCAGTTGACCCTTGAGTTTATAAGAGTGTCCATCATGCTACAAACTATTAACCATCTATTTTTTGGCCTGATTTTCGTCTAGGATGAACTTTACAACCCCAACTGTTCTACCGCTCCGTGTGACTTTCGGAAATCCGTCTTCTAACGTCTTCGATGGCAAGTAGTCTCGTTAGGTGACACCTTTCAGTCATGTACTTATGCCGGAGTTACCCTAGCTGAGCGTGACAAATCAATTTGTTGAATTTGGAAACTTTTCATTTGAATAAGAATATACATAGTTGGATATCTTAAATAATAAAAAAAAAAATAATTGGCAGATACTATTAGACCTGACATGGCTAGATAAACTGGTTTAAAATTGATGTATAAACTCTATGGGAAATAAGATGCATCATTTAATCAAACATTTAACTGATAGCATCTCCTCAAACTACGTGTGACAGTTATAACCATGCACACAAAATAAAAAAAAATGTTTATAAAATATTTCCCTTGTTCTGGCACAGTCTTTACCATCCTACGAAAATATGCAAAAGTATTTGTGCGTGGCTGTTTACATGTGTTTGTGTCAGTTGATGTGTGTGGTTGTGAATTTGAGCGTGTCGTTAATCCCCCAAAGCTGCATACATACATACATACATACATACATACATCAGCCTCAAGTTATATGTCGAGCGGCAGCAACTTTCACTTCAGCAGCAGCAGACATCACAGGCGATGTTTAATTTCAGCTTTAGCTGCGAGCTAAAAGTCAAAATAGCTGTGAGCGCCTTGATGACAGCGGCAAGCAGCACGGCATGTTGCATACATATGTACATATTTTTGCATATTTGTGCGCTTTGATGCTTCACGTTCAGTCAGTTTACTCCACATTGTCCGCCCTCTACACCACCGCTGCAAAGAAACGCTTTGTCTTGAGGTAGGCGTTAGAATGAAAGTTAACGTACTACTGCTTACGCGTTTTTTTTTTTTCGGGCGACCTATTTGCTCATCGAGCAGGCGCGCGCGGTGAGAGAATGTTAAAGGATACAGGCCTACTTAGTTGCTTATTGCTCGGAGTTGGCTTAGCGCGTCAGCAAAGTGCGCTGCGCACATTAGCGGCAAAAAGCTTTCATAATGACTGCTCCCAGTTGATTTTAATTTGCTACGCGTGTCTGTGCAGCGTAATGCGTTCTTATGGAAATGGCTGCTGCCTTCTATGGCCGTTTAATATAAAAATATATTTTAATTTTCTGTACATGTTTAAGTATATGTGCGAGAGTTTATTTACTTTGTTTTTTTCTTAGATTTTACAGACAACATATATTCATTTAAATTATTTTTTGTTTATTGTTTACTGCTGTTGGTTGAGTGTAATTTTTTTTACGGTCAACTTTTAGTGCTGCCAATAATACGTGTTAATAATATTCTGGAATTTAAAAAGCAGTTTTCATGTTCTTATTTGGGAAAGTATGAAATTAAGTGTTGAGGATCTTTATAATATTAATATCAGATGTATTGATGCAAAGCAAAACAAATTACCATCCTTTAAATCCATCGTTTTAAAATTTTAAGTGTGTTGTCTCAGTTTTCTATACAAATATATTCAGTACATAAAATATTAAAAGAAATCATCTTAAATATGGTTAAATATGTATACTTCCTTTATACTCAATTTAAAAAAAAATATTATACTATGTAAAAAAAAAAAAGTTTTTAAGCTGCTTTTAGTTTTAAGGGGTCGGCATTAGTCTACATAAAAAGGCATTAGAATACTTCACGTCGTGAACTCGCGACGGAAGCATTTCTTTTAATGTAAATTCGTGCGAATATATCATTCTTTACAAGTTTAATTTAAAAAAGGATTAATGTGAATCCGATAAAAATTGTCTCTTATAAAACTTTCTTGAATAAAGAGCTTGTGTAAGATTTCAGCAAAGATTTCATCTTCCATCCAGATTTTGACGAAATCGATCCAACTGAGAATGTGAAGAATGAACTTTAAAATTCGACATGTCCCATCCTAATTGTAAATAAATTTCTGATATATTATTCCAAGAAAATTTTGGACTACAAAATCAAATGGTTTCGTGTATTCGGCAAAATTTGGATCTTCAATGAACCGTCTATCCAGTGGCCCTTTAAAAATAGACATTTTTTTATTTTTCTGCACTAACTTTCACGATTTGTTCGGTAGGTAGGCAAAACTTTCAACTCACAATCTTTGTTAAGGGCATTAATAAATGGTTTCATTATTCCGAGTTTAAGATGAGCCAGTGGTAATTAGATCTCGATTCTCCAAAGGTGGATTAATTACATTTTGCTTACCAAAAACTAGTGACACTTTCCATAGGATGCCGAGTTTCAGAAGAATCTTTCGATAAATTTAAAATTCTGAATGTTGGTACAGCTTTGTTTGGGAGCCACCCCTAACCACGGACTGAACTGGTTGTAAATATAATAAATAGGTATACCCAATTTTGATGTTTCTAACAAAATTAATAACATGAATAAAATTTTTCTCATGCAAAAACTCAGAAAGAAGAGTTTGTTTGCATATTAAGTTCTAACTCTCCCTTAGGGAGGGGAGTGAGCAGATATGTTAAATACAAAGAATTTCATACGCACAGCCAGACAGACTGAATGACGGATATGTTTATATATATATCTCATTTTAATGCTAAAGAAGAATATCCTTCTGCGACTGACGTGGTCCAACTTTTACAATTTAACTGACGTGGGTGTCTAGTGGGGGTTCTTTTTCAAAAGTGATTTTTCATGTTGAAGTTTCTGATTGGCGCATTCTCTTCTTCATTTAGTCCTATTCCATTAGAAAAGTTCGCGCGTCACATAAATTCATTATCGTCAGCCCATATTTAGCAGATTTTTGTGGCATGCAGATTATAAATTTGCAACGACCTCTAAATGGAACTAGTATCTCGTCAATGCATATATAGGCGCCAATTAGTAGCTTGACAATTTGAAATAAACTTGTTTAATATATTTGATAAAGCAGCATGCGGATCCTCTTTTAAGCGTGCTTCTCTGGTCATAAGATCATCAAATCGCAAACAGTTGATCAAACTTGAAAATCTATACTTAGATATAACGCAGCGAAATATTTCATAGCCTGTACCGTCATTAGCAAACACTGTACTGAGATCGGAGTCATTGCTTTAAACACCGACGAATAATATAAGAGACCAATAAATGCTTTCATTTCAATTTCATTTGTGTTCATAAGCTGTGTGCAGCTATTATTTTGGAGCTGGTTTCTAAATATACTTTTTCTTCGTATTAGCTATCAAGTTCAAGAGCATAGACTCATAAAAAAAAAAGTCATCCAAAGATCAACGTAACTTTCAAATATTGAGGTAGTTAGAAGGTTTGGTAGTCTTATATTATGTGCTCAAACTGTATAGTTTCTTGGACCCTCCTTAGCAGAGCATACAAAGTTCTGTTTGAACTTCCGTAAAGTGATAACTTTCCTCTTAAAAGTTCGCATCCAGAGAAATATCCTCGTTCTTAAAAACAATTTTTTCTGTTTCGAAATTTGGATCTTTAATACCATCGTCGTCGCTGAAATGCTTTCCATCTTTAACACATTCCTCGATCCACTTAATAATTTGCTGCTTCTTGCTTTTAAAAGATCCGATTGAAGTTCTTTTGAAGGAAGTCATTTTGTCGGAGCTTCCTACCTGCAAAAATATGTTTGATAATAACAATCAAAATACAATTTTACTGATGTGACGGTTGCAAGACCCTTTGGTAATTATACGATATTACCGAGTTGACGTCTGCACGATACTTTACAATAATACTGACGTAGTATGGTAGTCTGTTAGAAACTTACACTAACGCTGATGTATGCATATCACAGACACTTTAATGCGCACCGTCGCACGTGCCATGCTCACGATTGCTTCTTTTGCACTGAGCAACGTAGAAGCATGAATACAAAAGGTGCTGAGAAGGATATATAAACTTTTTTCCCTATTGGAACACTATTACTTAATTTGAATTTGACTATGTCAGACGTTTTTCCATATAGCTGAGATATATTTTGTATGGGTACGTTGATGTGCTGTGGAGCTATCCCGTGGCGAATTACAATTAATAGGATTGCACTAAAACTTGCTCTTGGGACCAATAAATATATATGCCAATTTTAGTGGTGATCATTCTCTATTGATGTTATCACTTACCGATATGGATAGATACTCTTAAGTTTTTTTTATGATTATATTAACTTCAATGAATTCGGGACCTCTCCAAGTGTAAAATATAGACTTTATATAAAATTTAAAACTTTAATTTGGTTATCTATCCATTATCAAACGAAATTCGTAAGTCCATGCTTGTCCAATGATTATGAATTTCATTTGTCCTTCAACCAAAAAATTTTAGAAATTTAAACAGTCTTCAAACCAAGAATTATTTTTCAAGTCTTCTTTCGCTTTATTAAAATATCAGAAATACATAACACACGGATATATATGCATTGACACTTTTATGAAGAGCTAAGGCATGGACTGGAAAACTATTTTTAAATACTACATATTGATACAGAATACAACATTTGATCCAAAATAGGATTCTTTTGGTCCAATGGAACAGGTTATAAACACTGTGGGTACATATCGAGTCGTAACTATAAATATAAATAAAAATTTTGCTATTCAAGCACTGAAAATTAGTGTAAATTTAGTCAACATACATGCAGCGCCTAGGAGTAGCATTGAACCTTCCATAAAGTTTATAAATTTCTGATCAGCTCGTTCAAGTCGACTCGTTCTAGTCATATGCATCTATCTGCATGCAACTCTGTTCAATTGTGATATTGGATTAAAAGTTGTTATGCAGAAATTTTATAATCAGAAAGAATATATTTGTCGAAAATGTCATGTTGTAGCCACTAGAAGGTTCCGCTCTATAAAACAATTTTGCAGTTTTTTATTGTAGAATTATTCAGACGGACATGGCTAGTTCAATTCATCTCATGTAACTAATCCAGACTATATATTTTAAGGCGTCTACGATAATTGTATTAAAAGCTAAATCTACCCGATAATAATCTAATACCCATCATGCTACGTGTTAAGAATGTGAAAAAAAACTTTTTTCAGTCTACACTACTATAAAATCTCGTGCACGTGTCGAGCTGCACACATGAAATTAACTTGAACCGAAAAACTTTCTTTACATTTTAAAATTTCCAAATTTAAGTCAACATCAGTAAACCCTATTGGCTTTTAGACAGTCTTATTGCATGCAATTTTCTGTTTCTTTTTTTTTTCTTAATTTCTATGAAATTACTTTTCTTTGCAGGATTAAAAAAAAATATATATATACGACAATAAATATAAAATTAAACTACATAGCAAGCTTATCTTGCCCACTTTAAATAGGATTTAGCAATAACAAATTCAAGCTATGTGATTGGCATATGATAAGTCCCAAGGCTTTAGGCTATGCAAATATTCAATTTTATTTTATTTTTCGATATACAAGAATTAGAGATACATTTTTTTTTTTTTTTGAATTTTTAATCATGTCAGCACAAAGCAGCACAAATTAAACTTTTTCGATTTGCAAAGCAATATCAAATAAATCGAATGTAATAAATATAAATTGAATTTGCATATCGATAAGCTTTTATATACTTTTTCAATTTGTTTGTGCTGCAAAGCAAATAATTAGAAAAATTTAACAAATAAACATAAAAGTTAAACTATAAACTGCTTAAAAGCAGAGCTAAACATTTCTCTGTGTTAAAATTGTAAAAAAAAAACTGTTTAAAATATTTTATGCCAAATTTATGCATTGGGCAGTCAGTGAGTCAGTCAGTCAGTCAGTCTGAAACAAAAGTACTAAGCAACACAGTTGCATGGGGGTTGCGGTTGGTAAAGCCAGCAGCACATAGATTTCAGTATGAATTGAGTCAACAAAATGCAAATTAATTCAAGCATACTGATAAACGCTTGTAAATCATTCAAAGGCAACAAACGCTGCAGGATAAAAGCAATAGAGTCGGAATAGAAGTGGGCGAAGTAGCAGGTTGGTATTTACTAGGATGAAATGCGTAGAAATATGAATAAAATTCATGGGCATCATTAAAGCACCGCAAAGCATTTATTTATATTATTTATTATTTATTTATGTGGCTTAACTAAGCGTTTGTTAGCCTCTTGTGTTGTGCGTTGAGACTAACAAAAGTTTGGTAATTTGGTGTTGTTGCATAAGTGGTACAAATTTTTACAAATCTTTACAGAATTGTTTAAATAATATTGATTTGGTTATAAAAATGCTATTATTAGAATAATTCAGAGAATACTTTTTAAAATCTTTGTCTGTCTGAGCTTATCTGTCAAATGATTGTCTATAGGACAGTAAAAAATTTCAGTCGGGCGTAACAAACTGTACGAGGCCCTGTACCAGGGAGAACGAAAGCATAATAAGCATAGGTCGTCATTTATTACCCAATTTTGAGAAGTTTTTGGATTTTTGCTTAAAGGGGCGTTATCTCTACACTGGCACTGTAATTTTTTTTGGTGCCTAAGAAATTTTTAGCCTGGAGCATGATTTTATGGGGAAGGTGGAGAGTGGCAAAGTTTTAAAATAAACTTGTAAAATTGCTGCGAAGTCCTAGTCAAATGCAAAAGGAACTAAGTCTCTATCTTTTACCGTTTCCGAGATCCTTTCGTTTATACGGCCGGACAGATGGACATGGGTATATCGATTCCTCTATCGCTCCTGCCCATAATGGTGGTAACTTTGGGTGTCTCCGATCATTATTTCTACCTGATACATACACTTGCACAAAACCAATAGGTACAAGAACCTTCGGTACAATTCCTAAAAATATTAAAAATTTTCGATTAAATGTTAAAAGAAACTTGAATTAAAAATTGTCTTCATAGTTAATATTTATATGTGCATTTAATTTTGCTAATGTTAATATAGCGATAATTTGCAAGTGGAGAGAGGATACTCCAAAGATTCTCAATTGAATTCAGGTCCGGACTTAATGTTGGTATAAATCTGCTTGTAAAGAAGCTTGTAGTCAACCAAGCTCTGTGTATGGACGCATTGTACTGTTGTAAAATCCAGTTATCGCCGAACAAATTGTCACCAAACTCTATTCACTCACTAGTACGTTAACATACATTTCGGCACTTATTCTGCTTCAGATGAAGCATATAGGACTCGTGCCTCTGCTGCAGAAAGCAACCTATACCAACAAAGTTCCACCGCTACAACCTCGCTTGAAAAAGAATAGCCGATCCTGGCGCATTTCACTCCAACATTTTTGGCAGCTGTCTGGACCATCCAAGTTGAACTTTTTCCATTATTAAAGGTGACACTATGCCACTCTTTGTCCCAAAAATAATATTTCATTGCAAACTCCATGCGAGCCTTCATGTGCCGTTGTAAAAGCTTTGGTTTAGGCAACATTGAGGTATGCTTAAGGAACTGGTTTTTATGTGAAGTTCGGACTGTTCGACTCCTTGTTACTTGCAGCTTCATATGAGCCTTAACTGAACTTATGAGATAACTGAAACCAAATGTAAATGTCTCCGATTGTTGTGTGTCATATAAACACGTGAAGACTGCATCGTTCTTATATTCATGCTCCATCTTCTAGTGAACATCAACTGCAATTTTCCCGAATTTATTGTTGAACCTAATATTTCGGTTTTGAATAATTTGCAACGATTGCTCATCGATTCCGATCGTGAGCAGTCGTCCATTTCCAGCATTCGTGCACCGTATTGAATATTTATGAATATTTATACCAACATTTTGTACTTAGAGCAGCTTATATAGCTCATTTGGTTTGGGTATTAAACCACAGCCACCATATTTCGGCGTCTAGGCACCTCATTAAGTTAATAAATTAACATGATTAATTGCTAATTGTACTAACTTCTCGTTGAACGCAAAAAATTTCACAATAATCATTGCAAGGGATTACAAATTGCCAAGTTTTCACAAAAGGGAATATTTTACGACTTCAACGTATACACTTCTTCAAACCTTCACGGCTTCATAATACAATAAACACATTATGTGTGCTGAGTATGCAAGCTTATTGTAAGACATCCTTCAAAATTAACATATTTACAAGTTTCTCAACTTTTTAAACTGTTCTTAGCTACCTCGTCATAGATCAAAAATCAGATATGTTCAACAAACAAAAAAGGGCAATGTACATGTAACTGGTACTCTACGCTGCCTCCTTCCGCCTGCTGTTATGACTCGAATGTCAGCAGTTTATGCTTTACGCCATTTCGAGTGAGCTATATGCACATAGATTGTCCAATCACTTTTAGTTATAAAACTCTATAAATTTTAAAGCCGCTATTAGCGTCTTCTTAGTCGCGTTGGTAATAAATCCCCAAGTGGGCAAAAGTTACGCTCAACACGAGCTGCGACGGCGTTGGGTTGGCTGTTGCCCTGCCCGTGTTTGTGTTATGAATTTAAATAGGCAATAATATTCAGATTTTTTTTTCGTTTTTTTTTTTTTGTTTAACTGGCTGTATTACATATTTGGGGTTTGTATTGTATATGCATGTTGCTGCTGCCACTGCTGCTGTTGCTTTGTGCCAAGTTGTAGCAACGGATTTGCTTTAATATAAAACGATTGCTTTGGGTTTTAGCTTGAGCTGCTGTTGCTGTTTTGCTGCTACTTTATGAATTTGTATCTTTGTGTTTTTTGTTTAAAGGTTCAAAAAGGTCGGAAGTGATTAGAGTTCGTATGCTGCACTGTATTCATTTGAATCTCTTTGCAAATTTTACGCTTCACTTGGCTTACATAAATGTTATGCTGTCGCTCGTACCTGCGTTGCCTGCCACATTCAATAATAATAATAATTTGTTATATAAATCTAAACGTGCGCAAACTCTTTTGATAAGTGAGTAGCAGAAATTGATTTGAATTTAAATTTGGGTAAGTGTAGGAGCTTGTGTGCATTCAAAGAGTTCAAGTTGCCATAAAGGGCAAGTCATATGCAAATCTATAAAGCAAAGATATCAAATTAATATATAGAATAGTAATTTGAATATTTAATGCCTCTTTGGCATGTTTCTGCTTAAAACAGTCGATTTTACTGCATACATCAAGAGAAATAGGATTTAATATTTGCATCAGGTCAGTCAGTCTTTGCTAAAAGGACCAACAAATTGCATTGAATTGTTTTTATTCATTTCGATATTAAGTAGGTCATGCTACATTGAACTTAACTGAGCCATGCTGAGTTTATCTAACTTGGTTTTAAATAAATTGTGCATTGATTTTATCTAAAGATATATGATACACAGCATATTAATATGTGAGCGTTTTGAACTGGCAAGGTTCGTTAAGTACCCAGACGGTTCAGGTGGTACATAAAATGCTTAACGCAATATTTAAGTCCCGACGGAGAGTGAATTTGAACGCCAAATCTAAACACTTCTCCTCCAGAAGCGGCCAACAATTTATTGACATGAAAGTTTGCTCTGACTTTTGAGTTGGTAGAACATCTTTTTAATTTTAAGCCAGCATGTTTGCACAGTGCTAATGATGCTCTCCATGAAGCATACCTTGCTGTCTATTAGAAGTGCGAAGAATTTTTTGTTTTTTTTTTCTGAGAAAAAGCTTTGTATAAGTCGAGGCTTCTTGGTGTGCAGTAAACATTTTAGCATTTGTTGCCGTTTTTGCTGCCTTTTTATATTTTTACTCATTCTTGTAAGAAGCGAAGATACTCTTGCATCTTGTCGGCAGCCTCTTGCTCGCAACTCGTTCTGTATTCTCTAATTTCAATATATAAATTTCTTCTGCTTTAGGAGTTGAAAGGTCACTTGTAAATAGATTGTAAAGACGCATCCTTCGGTGACTTCAGCAAGCAGTATATGAGCTTTAGTAGCTCTTAATGAGTAACTGCGTTCGCTCCCCGTATGTGTGCAAAGGTAGGAAGTAAAGAGCTAGTAGTCAGGAATCTAGTGTACCTGAACTGGTCACAGATCTGTTAATCGATGAAAATTGTATGATATGTCTTTCCATCGTAAGCACCCAGTATATGTATTACCACCGTGGACAGCTTCTCGATAATGCCGTACATTGCACGAACTCCAAATTGGTGGCCTGGAAATACTTTTCAGTCTTGATCAGTCGTTTTCGAAACCTTTGATAATAAAGAAAAGGAACTGAATCTCCGCAATGATTCAGATTCAATTTCTGACAGGACGAAGTGATCTCTTATAATTGATTTAAAAAATAAACTAAAAAAAATCGAAGTGCATTTGCCGGCATGATCTTGGCCCTGGTGTTGCATATTCTTTCCTGACCTTACTTCTTTTATTTTTTTTTTGTTTGGCTTTTTATGACTTTTTGTACAGCAGTGTTATCAAAATGTCCTTTATTGCACTGATGTTACATGAAACTGCAAGGTTGTACTCCGCGAAATATTCTGCCGACATTTTGCTATTATCTGAATGTCACCATTTGTCAGATTGGTCCCGCATCGGGTATTAAAGCTTCGGCTGCATTTTTGCGCTCCTTTTAGCTTTTGGATTGCTTCCTCAGTTCATTGGAAGCGCAAAGTTAATATCACGTGGCAAAATTTGCTCCATATTCAGGAACCTCTTAATGTCTTCAAGATTATTGACCCTTCCGTTGCTTTTTTTGAGCGAATTCGTCGATCATGGTATTCAAGTTTAGTAGCTTGGCTTTCTATCACTCAATAGAATGTTGCCAGCGCATTTAGTCGGTTTTAAAATATCGGAGTTCTTAAATAAGTGTTGATCAGTTTAAGTTTGAAAAAGCTTTTCTCAAATATGCCTACACTCAGTAAAATTTCTTTAAGTTTTTTGATTGGATACTCTAAATTAGCTCCACAACTAATTCTTCAGCTTCAGGAGCGATAGAAGAGTGGATATAGCAATGTCCGTCTGTCTGTCCTTCTGTACGTTTATCAAAAGGACCTCGAAAATGGAAATAGAGAGATCTCGTTCTTTTTTAATTCGACCATGACTTCGTCGGAATTTTACGAGTTTGTTTAAAATTTTTGAAACGACATATTATGCTTCCGTCCTGCATTTTTCTTTTCATACTATGAGAAGTGGGAGGAGCAAAATACTTTTCGTCAGTACCATTTTTGTTATTTATTTCCCACCTTTTTGTTTAGCACTGCATGGTGCATAAACTAGGGAAACATTTCATGTGTTTGTTAGGAAAGGATTTAGAAAGAAAGATTGGCATAAAATTTATTGAAGATATCGCATTTACTGTCCTAAGTTGGCTTGTACTATTTCTTTAAACAAAGCTGCTTGGTGCGTTTTGAAGCTGAAAAGAAGCGTATAATAGAAGCAAGTGAACTGCAACATAGGGTAGTGTTGGCAAATAATTGTTTCCCATTCTTTAATTTATTACTCGCACATTTTAAGCATCTGAACTCATTCCAATTAAATTTATGGGTTAAGTGGTCAGCAGCTATTATTAGAAACCCGAAATTTGAGTTACCTTACGTTAATCTTTATCAAATATTTTATTTAGGTCCAGATCAGACCGCTTAAAGGGGTAGCTGCCATTCAAATCTGTTCTACTTTCTAAGTTGTTGTACGAAACATGTTATAGGCCAATATCGGAACACTAGAGAGTGCTCACTCGACTACAGCGTTCTTCTTTGTGTTGTCTAGTCTTATTAATTTCAAAATATAATACAGATAAGTGGCCATGTCACAGCTATTTTCATAAATATATTTTAACTGTATTAAAAAAGAGTCGTCATACCAACTATCTAACAAATATCTCAAAGTTTGAAGTAATATTCCGCATACATGCACACAGAAGAACAGACGAACATGGCTCAAACGACTTCTTAAACTGATCGTGCACATGTATACACTTTATCTCTTATATTTCTTTTAAGCTTTCCTTGTTCTATGTGCAGAGTTTGAATAGTTAAAACATATGCGTAATTCCTCAAGCTTATGTATATACGACATAAAACGAAATGAAATTGTCGCCAAATTGTAAAGGATTATCACTTCGTGCATATGAATATAAGCAACATCAATGACGGAACACTTTATGGCTTAAAGCGCGAACGCATTGAAGTGAAGTGCCTAACGAATGCATGCGCATGTTTGCTATTAAAAGAGCACAAAAAATAAAATAAATAGAAAGAAAATCCGGATAACTGCTGCAAGCAATGCTTGCGCATGAGTGTGAGTATGCACTTACATGAAATTAATATGATGTACGTTGTGTGGTGTTGCATCATTTGCATGCAGCAGCAACTCTTATGCCACTGCACTGCAAATGCCTTGCAAAATGCATTTCTATACCTACAACACTTGTACGATTATATATGTATGTATGTATGTATGTATTCAGTAAGTACCACTTCAACTCTCTCTCTTTATGCATATACAACTGAATATGCTTTTTAAGCATAGAATTTCATATGCACTTCCTCGAATATTTTATTATAAAAGTCATAGTGAATTGCGCACGCCCACTGGCCGCAGGATATTTGCATATGCTACGGCGCATGCATATTAAAAACTTCAACGCCAAACTTGTTTTTTTTCTTTCTTCTTCTTTCTATTTTTCTATTAAACCCCAACAAAAAGTAAAAAAGAATATTGCTTTTCCGTATCTAAAATTCTTTTTCTCAACCATTTCTGTTACGTCTACTTTTTAATACTGCCTTCGCATTGACAACAACATCCTGTAAAGAAGTCCTCAGGGCAAATGTCTGAAATAGCCAAGTCTGTCATTTAGATACTACTCAGAGTAGTACTCCATTCTAGTTTGTTTTTAGTCAGTTAGCTAACCATCTTTGATATGCAAAACAAAATTGCGCTCAACAATTTTAATAAATACCCACACAAGTGCCATCATATTGAATTTTTCAAAGCATCGCTGGGAGTATCCTTTGAGGTTGCCATTGCTGCTGTTGTTGACGTTCGTTCACTGAGTACTGCGTCCTATGGAATAGTGTGGCGCAGTCTGCTTGTTGCAGCACAATTTTGAAGTGTCGTTGTGGAAACTGTACTTGTGCAGCTGACAAGTATTGAAGTTAGTGCCAGGGGTTCATGAAAGTTTAGTGCATAGTCTTTGAATTGTATTATCCTTGTTTTATTATAGTTTATTGAACTTTTAATATTAAGTTATTTGTAGCTTAGTTTTAAAAGTATATAACGATTTGTTATGTACCTCGTTAATGTGGGAGATATAGTTCATATAAAAGCACATCATTCAAATTGATTTTTTATTACACACAATTTCAACTGTATATACGATGTGGTAGCTGCTTAAATATATATTTAAAAGCCTTGCATGCCAAAACATCTCTCAGAGTCTTATCGGTCGTGTTTGGGAAAGACTGTGCTTCGTCCTGATGGTTGGTTTAATGGAATCCCTGATTGAACCAACGCAGATCATAAGTTTGGGTTACGTGCAAGACATGACACTCCCTAATAGTTACCAACACGAACTAGTCAATCATATCCGTGAAGCCTTCGAGGCCAAATAGTGTTGCATTAAAATCAATGGCGCATAACATGCCTTCGACCGTGTGTGGTTCGTGTTAGTTAAAATCAAAGCAGTAATTCTGTCAATTTATGCGGTATCTAACGTGAACAAATCTTTCTGCCGACCAAATGTTCATGTATTGTATGTATGCTAGTCATACTAATACCCAGGGATGCCTCAATCTCACGTTATGTCACATGACGATCCTGGTATATCAGTTCACACGCAGCATCGATGTTTTCTGGCACAATGACCGATTTTGGATGACCTTCACGAAATTCGTCGGTGAGCGCACTGCGGCCACGATTGAATTCGTTGTACTTGTTTTTCATAGTGACCAAGGATGGAACTTCATCACCAAAATTTGATTTAAGTTGATTGGTGAACTCTTGTCTTAATAATAAACGTCGAAAATCGTTTGGCCATTCTTTTGATAAATAAGAACTTGAAGACTATACAATATAAATTCTGCAAGTTTGAATATTTAGATTCTTCTATTCCTTCTTTATATCACATGTATTCAATGAATATGCCAACTGCTAATGGGGGGTTAGAACTGGCTATTCAAACCATACCCACATTCTGAGTATTTATATGAACAAATTTTATTGATGTAAGTTTTGCTTAAAATACAAAATTTGTTGGTAATGAATTTTTAGCAGGCTTAGTGGTCATTTTACATGATAAACATGCTTGTACGTACTTATTAATGAGAAGAGTGAAAATTATTTGTAACAACTTGGAACATTATAGTGAAGAGCAACGGATACACATGTGTTTTGATTTCTGCTACGAAATCTCATTAGTCCGCTTGGCTGTGTCAAATGCAAATTCTTGCTTCTAAACATACAAAATTTGAAAAGTCCCATATGAATCATATGCATTGCATGGTAATTTTGAGAGAAATTTCCAATATGTCAAAAAATACAAATTTTAGTTTCCTTTACATTAAGCCTTTTAAAAAATTCCATTTAGGTCAAAATCAATCCATTAGAATTAGTGGCCACCATTAAAATCTGTTCCATCTTTCAGGGTTTTTGTATGATACAAAAAAATTTTGTTCTTAATTCAACTATAAAGTATTCCATTCAGGTCCAAACTGGACCACTAATGAGGTTCGATCTTTCCGTTTGTCTGGCTATGAACAGCAATAATTTGGAGACTATTAAAAAAAAAGAGCCTTAAAGTTTGGATATTTAAGTCTATCAGAGCTCGCAAAAGATGCTCACCCAAATTTTTTTGCGCTGTCTGCTCACTTAAAAGACCAAAAAAATTAAAAGCTTCGGCTCACTAACTCAACAGCAACCTTTTTTCGCTCATGGGTTGCAGGTTGACTTTACGAACAGACTCGGTCGTTGCTCAGCTACTGAGAGTTTGTAACTGAGCAAAGTGTTTTTTGTTGTTGTTGTTGTGTTTGCCATATGTTGTTGTTTTAGATATTTTTTTCGAAGCAAAGTGTCTTGAGCACAGAAATCGAGCAAAAACGCTCCTTGGTTGAGCAAAGAGCAAGCCTAGCCAAACCGATGTTTGAGTGTTTTTTCGCAATAGTTTCGCATTGTGTCTGTGATTGGTTTTTTCTGATAGATGCCAAAGATGGACCGCTTCTTCCGAGCTCTAACTTCTCCTATTACGTATACTGAAGGATATTTTTCGTTGCCTAGTGCCAACCCCTCTGAGTAGTATCCACAAAAATTCTACTTCTGAGCACTTTCGACTGCAGCGTTCATTTTTGTTTTATAGTTCCATATTGAGAACATAGAACCTCATAATGATTGTTCAAAGGTGTACCGGCTAAATTTTGAGTATTTTCGATTGGGGTCTTTGCGTAATGTGCAAAGTGCTGGCATTTGCATTACCCTATAGCTTATAGAGTTGATTGTTCGCTCTTTGCAAGTATACGATGTGTGAAGCCCAACGCCCAACGGTGCCCTCCACAATCTATTAATTGTATATTTGATTCTAAATTAGCATGATGCATCTTTTACGCTGTATGTAAGCCACGTACGTTATTGGAGTTTGTTGCCTCCTCCGCCTTACTTGCTATGCTTTTCACATAAACCGTCCTATCCGCACGAACTGATGTTTGATCTGCCTTTGTACTTCCTAATATGCTTGTCAAAAGTGTGCTGCACATATTCAGTCGAGTTCTCAGTAATCAGCGCTCAAGTCAATATTCTTGTGATGATATTTTGCATTGGCTTACTTTTGAAGTGCTAATGCTGCCAGCCAGTGCTCTCCGTTCATTCAAGTTGAACATCTTTTTACTTTAGTATTGTTTTCTGATATCTTTTAAACCAAGACAGAGCTGTTGTACCAATAATTTTGTGTTTGGTCGACATCTGTGCGTGCTTCTACGTCCGTAAGACAGTTGAAATATCGTCTGCTAAGCGGCCCATCGAGGTTCTTTCATATTTCTGGTGGTAAGTGAAGTACACGTGCAAAAATTTGCTGCATCCAATAGAAATCATATTGGAATAGCGAGAAGCTGCTGTCCGTATACGATGATAGAAGATAGCAGTACATGGGAACTCATGAACTAGTCAACATTACTTCCATCTTGTAATGCCAATCAATATCGTTAATAAAAGTAGAATTAGTATTAGAGCCGAGAACATTGTAAAACCTGTGCCTTGTATGGTGTGTTTCTGATTCATTTGATGCATAGCTTTATTAAGAGATTCTCTTTTCAGTCCAATTGTTATTGTTTATATTTAAGAGACTTTATACTCTCCACGTGGGTGCAAAACTTCACTAACTTATGCATACTTGCAAAAAAATTTAGTGTCGCATTTTCTGAACTTCACAGTCCACATCAACACTAAGCTGTATCATGAAGACAGCAGTGCGTATACGCAATATAATAATTTCCACGCCAACGCATTCAGACAAATCCGAAAGAAAAAAAAAAAAAATATTCCAAGTCAAATGAGACAGAAAAAATTCAGTAAATCATCAAAAAGTTTCTTACTTTTCTCGCCTCGCCAAATATTTGTTTTTCTTTTATTTGTTTTTTTTCTGCTTTTCTTTGCAACTTCAAAAAGCATAAAAAATCAATAGAAGATTGATACAAAATGTATACGAGCGACAATAAATGGCAGGAACGATTTAGCATGCAGCAGGAAATCATCGATGACAGGAAGCGTAGTATTGTAGAAAGACAGTAAGTAGTGCCCAAAATCCTGGCATATACAAAGTCTTTGTCGTCTTCGTTTATGCGAAAATCCACTTCACTTTAACAGACAAAAGTAGTCGCAAAATATTACAAAGCTGAAAAGGCACGAACAGCACGAAATAAAGAAAGAAAGAAAGAAAAAGTCCAATTGAAAATCCAACATAAATAAAGGAAACCAAAGTAAATGTAAAGGAAAAGCGTG
Organism: Leucophenga maculata; assembly: GCA_035044805.1. NCBI lineage: Eukaryota > Metazoa > Arthropoda > Insecta > Diptera > Drosophilidae > Leucophenga > Leucophenga maculata. Next base: position 39,656 of record JAWNNP010001732.1, on the reverse strand, counting down.
AAAAGCGTGAAAAGCTGGCGGCTGGCGGCTGCAAAAAAGCGCTGATGACAATTTATTGTTCACACTTGTAACTGATGATGGTGCTTATGGGAATATACTCATATACCGACTGACTCACACACATATATTATTGTATATTATATTAAACACGTTTGCGTTGATGGTTAAAACGCGCCAGTGCCAGCGCCAGTTCCAATGCCAATGCCAGCGGCAAGATGTATACGCACTCGTATATCATTGTATTGACTACTTATGCGCCTAAAAGTAGACTACAAATTGCCAGCCATTATTTTCAAAGTCAATATACGCAACGTGTATCGCTCCTTAAGTTATTCCTTCGGTAAATTCAATTGTACGCATCAACATATCTCTGTGCGAGCAGCACATATCGTTGCGACAGCGCTTTGATTTAAAACCATTTTACAAATCCACAGATACATACTATATATAATACCCATACAAAACACTCACAAAAGTTTTATGCGCTATTATTGCCCCTCGGGTAACATCTGCCGTATTTTTTGTTTGCTTTGCTTTGCTTTGCTTTGCTTTACTTTATTGAATCCTTAGCGACACTTAAATCTTTAAGCAACGCTTGCCGCAAAAGTACTTTGAAGCGCATTAAATGTGCTGCCGATGCCGATGCTGCTGCTGCATTCAAATTCAATAAACCGTGCCCAACTTTTTGGTACACAGTTTTCATAAGAAATATGCTAAGCATTTGCGTTAGCTGCATTTGTACTTATATATCTTCATTCGGTGAAAAGTCAAACTAACATTTAAAGTTACTTAGCCCTTTCTTTATTTCTACTTTAAGCACTCAAACGTATACAAGCACACGTACAGGCGTAGACATTTTTGAAATGTTTTAGTTATACAAAAGCAAGCATACCTATCGAATGGCGAAAGTTTCTGTGCGAAGTTATGCATAAAATGCAACAGTAAAGTGCGTTGTAAAAGTATAGATACAGTAGTTACATAAAAAATAGGTATTAAACTAGAAAGAATACAATATTCGAGTATGAACGACATTGAGTTACACTGTAGCACGTGAAGTATAAATGGTTAAAAAAAAAACCATAGAAAAACTTAAAAAAGAAATACATTATTTGCAAGTAGAATTGGCTAGCATAAACGCCAAATTGTCGTTGAAAGCTAAACTAAAATATAAAAAAAAATGTTTTTCTTACAAAAAACCCGGAAGAGGAACAGGTTTGAATGGAGGTTATACTTTCTAATGGTTCGAAATACACATATACGGAATATTTTTTAAGTTGCACTAAATCGTGCATGGTCCTATTTGCACGTTATCTGCCTTAGGAAAGGGTGGTTGGCATGTACATTGAATATAAATGATTCCAAGAATACATAGAAGTATCTAAATATTCAATCTATAAGGATTTATCTCTTTTAGTCTGCAAGTTCCTATTATTCATACAGACAGCTAGATGGACATGTCTAAAGGACTCATCTGTAGATGCTTATCAAGAATGTACTTAATAGGGCTTCCATTGCATTTTTCTGCCTGTTACATATATTTCCAACAACTTAATATACCCTTTTCACTTATGGCTACAGCGTATAGAAACTGTCTTTCTAAAATGTATTAAAATAGTTGTTTATGATATTTTATGGATTTCATGGTATCAAATTGAAGTGCTTGCAGTATTAAAAAGTAATTTTCGCTATTTTCAAGCGCAGCGGAAAATCAAAAGCGGAGTTGTTGCTTGAAACGTTATTTTGCGCTGTGCGTGTTCTAATTTAGTTCGGTAGTGTGACTTCTCAGACATTGACATGCCATGTCACATGCTCTCGACACGAAATTTAAATTAGCTTCAAGCCAAATACATCATTAAATTAATATATGCTGTGTATTTGAAAGTGACTTCATGGCAATTCGCTGTTTTTGGATGTTTGGGCACGAATAATTAGGGGGAAAATATCAAAAGCGGTTCGTGATTAAAGTGAAGGATATTTAATCAGTTAAGTTATGGTCTAAAGCTAAATTAAAATCTTTTAAAGCTGTCATTTGAATAATTATATTAACTGCTTTCAGTATTATATCTTTTGGAGATACAAGCGCTCTATTCAACGAAATCGATATTGAAAACTCTGTCAGTGCCCTTAGTTCTGTTCTCACTGCTGCAGCTCAAAACTCCACACCACAACCATCCACAGCCAATTCGATGAACCATAGTCTAGCAAATAGTCATATTGAACAGCTAGTTATGACGAAACGAGTTTTAAGAAGGGAATGGCAGTGTCTAAGTTCTCCAACCTCTAAGCACAATCTAAAAATTGCTTCACGTAAGCTAAGCAAAGCTTTTACACTCGAGGAAAAACTCACTCAGAGTCCATACATTGAACGTCTTTCTCCAACAAGCTGTAAGTTTTTCATATGGAAAGCGCGAGCAGACAATAAACCACTCACGGACATAGAAAAATCAGAAGTTTTTGCAAACCATTTAAGAACTGTTTTTCAGCCAAATACATCAAGAAACGCTTATTTTATTCCCTCTTTTTTGACTACGAATAACTCAGAGTTCACAACAACGAAGCTCATAAAGTGATAAAAGCCTAGCTCAAGCCCAAGAAGGCTGTAGGTCATGATTTAATTTCTCTAAAAATGATCATGAAGCTTCCCAGCTCAGCTGTTACATATATCACAATATTATTTAAAGCGATTTTTAAATGCGAATACTTTCCAACTCGGTGAAAGAAATCGGTCATAGTCATGATCCCGAAACCCGGAAAGGGTTTGTTATAGACCCATAAGCCTACTAACTCCAAACTATTTGAAAAGTTGGTTCTTATAAAAATTAACTCACAGATGCAGAACGTTATTCCCACTCACCAATTTGGGTTTCGTGAAAGCCATGGCACTATCGAACAGGTAAACCGATTAACCTCAGAGATTAGAACAGCGTTCGAGCTCCGCGAATACTGTTCCGCAATCTTTCTCGATTTAGCTCAAGCATTTGATTGCGTTTGGCTGGTATTGGTATTGCTTCTCCAAAATACACACAAAATTCTTGAATCATATCTCAGCAGTTGAGCATTCACAGTACGACAGAATGACTACATAATACAGGAGTCTGAAATTTAATACGGAGCACTCCAAGTCAGCGTTCTCGGTTCCTTATTATGTGTTCTCTACGCATTAGACATACCAACGGATCACAGACTCACAATATCCACAATTGCTGATGACACAGCAATCTTAAGCAGATCTCGATGCTCAATAAGATAAACTAGACTACTAGCAAATCATCTAATTTTTCTCAAGGAGTGGCTAGCTAACTGGCGTATAAAACTTAATAAGCAAAAAAGCCAACACGTCACATTCACTTTAAACAAAGGTACTAGTCCATCGTTGACTCTAAACAAAATTGTCATCCCACAGCCCAATGACGTCGTGCATCTCGGCATTCATCTCGAAAGACGGCTCACTTATCGTAAACATTTTGAAGCCAAGAAAACACAAATAAAGCTTAAAGTCAACTCCCTATACTGGCTTATAAATCCTCGGTACCCCATAAACTTGGACTACAAATTACTTCTTTACAAGTTCGTAATACAGCCTATTTGGAAGTACGGCTCACAATTATGTGGCAATGCGAGTTCCAGTAATGTGGATATAATACAAAAAGCTCAATTTCAAATACTTAGAACTCTCACCGGTTCTTTAGATTCGCTGTGCGGATGTACCAAAGCGCTCCTATAATTCTGCGTGCTTTTGCAGATATGCTGTACACTTGTTTCCCTTAACATCAAGCAGGTGCTATAATTGCCTTGAAGATGTGCAACTTGTTTCTCAGCGACAGTTTGTTACTGCGACCGAGAAACAAGATGCAATTTTTTGGTTTTGGCATATAACGATTTAACGATTAGTTTAAGCTGTCTTCTAAAAGATAAGTAAACTCCTTGATATTTGTTAGCCAGTATAGAAGCTACTCATCTGACAAAGAGTGTACAAAGTGGAACTTATTATACTTCCCTGAGGAACTTCTGCGCGGATCTTTTTCGTGCTAGACTCAAGACCATACAGAATCACCGAGAAAGATCTGTCCCTCATGAAGTAGCACATTAGCAGAGCAATTGTGCCATACCCTGTCAAAAGCCTGTCAGAAGTCCAAGTAAATCTAGCATAAAGTCGTGCACCCTACACAGCTGCTCAAGAGTTTCATTGGCCTTTGTAAAACCAAACTTAAAAAGTGGTATGCTTTGATTATCCGAGTCGATTGCCACTAGCCTCGCCAGTATCTCTCACGATTCATGTGGGCAGACTGCTGGGTTTGTATGTGTGAACGACTGACGGTCTCTTTCCGGATTTATGAATCATAACCATTTTGACGTTTTTTCTAACGTTTTAGGAAGCATTTAAGCCGAATGATAGTGTCCTGTGACCGAAACCATATTCACCATTCTATTCTTTAATTTATTTCTAGTATGTGTGATTGTCTGACTACCATTTGGGTTTGTTGAATTTTCTTAAAGTTGATTGTATTTCACTTCTCTCCTACTACTTCTGAGCTTAAGCTTAGAACTTCATTGAAAAGATTGGATTGGCCAAATTATATGGCAAAATCCAGTGTAGTGCATACATTCAAATGACGGAGACCTACACTTTTGAGTTTTTATGAAAAATCTTTGCTCGAATGCTGGCCAACATGCTATTATAGCATCCAGCCAAATGAGTCTCACTACTGTCATATAGGATCCATGAACTATACGTATACGGAAACAAACTCCTTTTCATGCCATTCGATTTTTTGCATGTAGAGAGTACTAAAGTCTATTCGTTACCACATATAAATACGAGGGTGGTACCAGAAGAATCTTAGCTATGAATACTTGAGTCACCTTTCATTCATTTACAGTTTTTCCCATGGGAAACGGCGCTGCAAGGTAGACATTAATCAGAAGATTGATCTTGACAGGAATTCATTGTTTCAACAACTTCTTTTCTGCTGATATATTGCGCGGGATTCATATTTCGTGCACAGTATTGAAAATTGTCTAAAATATGTTTAACAATTGTCAAAAACTATATCGAAATATTTCAACGGTTGTGCCTTAAGTCAATATTTGCAACCAGAAACCAAATATCTGTGTCTGTTTTATGTTTGACGATTAGTTTATATAAAGTTAATTTTAATCTATATCATAGTTATCGCACAACTAATAATACTTACTTCAAGAAAATTTCCTATAAAAATTCCAAGATGAACATGATTTTATTGTGCACATACTTTATACCTAAACTGTTTATCTGACACATTTGCTAGCAATCTCGGCGTCAACGCCATCGTTTGTAGGTGAAAGTCTTGAATGTCTTCAGTAGCCTAAGTGGTTTCATAACTTGTGCCGCTTTAGAAAGTTTTCAATACGCACGCACGACTTTAAAGCAATGAGGGATGCATGCATGCCTAAGATTTCTTGCGCTTGGCGCAATGAATCCAAGTTGCAAGGCTGACTTTATTGAAAGTTTTTCTTTTGCTTTGCTGACATTCTTTTCTTACAGTTTTTCAAAATTTTTTTTTCTATTTTGCTGTATCTTTTCTGCACTGAACTTGGCACTTGATTTCGGTTTTCCATTTAACTTGTTCTCTTTATTTTTTTTTTTTTAGCTTCTTGCAACCTTTTGTGTGAGCTGCATTGTACGCTATGAAGAGTACTATAAAGGCAGTTATTTATTGTTATTGTGGCAGCATCATCAGTACTAAAATTTGTAAAGTTCTCATAAAAGCACAAAAACCCTTTGTGAAACTTTTCAATAAAAAATTTAAAACACTTTCAATTGACCGCCAAAAGTGCGAAAAAAAAGCGAAACCAATAAAAAATCAGCAGCATAGAAACTAAAAAACTAATTGCAGTATACACTTGACTTTGGCTACAATTTGTTGAATATGAATGTATTTGTTTTTTGTTTTGTAGGTCCTATTGACTTTCATTAGTTGCAGCTACAAACTCTAACGAACGTCAAAGCTGAATCGGCGAAGCGTATGCGCACATGAGTAGCCACAAAATAGTGCAACAAATTCTGAAAGCGTTAGGCGCAATTTATAGCACACGATTTTCTGTTGCAGCGCAAAAGGCGCTGTAGCGCAATAGCAATAAAAAAATTGCACAGTCAAGTGTCTGCAACATCATTAGTTGCAGCAGCGATGCATAAGAAAGAGTGCTATAGTCGATCTGGTCGACTACATAATACGCTGTACAGTGTATATTTTTATATGCAGAAAATAAGAAAAGAATTATCAACTAGGAAATCACGCTGAATTCATGGAACCTAAACTTATTATAAAGCTTTCGAGCATAGCATTATACTTACTTTATATGGTCTCCTGAGTATTTGTGCTAGAGCTATACCTTTTAATGGACACAAAACGTTTATTTTTTAGAAGATAGTTACTTCTTTCTGCCCATAAAAGAAAAGTGTTCTAACTCTCATTCACTTTATGCTCTCAACAAGCAAGCCACTCATATTTCTTTTCGAATTACCTTGACCTTAAGTTGAAGAAAACGCCTTTCTACACGGAATAGTAGATACATAATAAATTTAATTGTGTCCCATTATGATATTAACAGCATACGAGGAATAAACAAAAAGTGTCAAACCTACGTTCAGTTCTCCGCGTTTGTGCTATTCTTCCTCAACCGGGCCGTAACACTCTTCGAAGTAGTCTTCATTTTATTGAATTGAACCACACGCTCTCAGTGGTGCTTCCACTTCTTAAAGCAGTCCTCGATCACAGAGTTTGAAATGGCCTTCAGTTCGTGCGTTGCACTACTCTGAATCGTATCGATGTCGTCAAACTGCTTTCCTTTGAGCATCATCCAAAAATCGCAGGGTAGTATGTTGGGACTGTATGGAGGATGGCGAAGTTGTACAGTTTTGTGTTTGACCAAAAATGGCTGCACAAGGTTCGATGTGTGAATAGACCAGTCGCCGCTTGACCACAAACGTTATCTTCTCACGGTAACAACCAATCTTTTCAGAACTTCAACGTAATATTCTTTGTTGATCGTCTGACCTTCACAATCGACATGGCTCCGACTTTGACATCCAGTGGAAGATTGTTTTTTAGTTTCAGGATCGTAACCATGAAACCCACGACTTATCAGCACTTATAACCTTCGTATGGGGATTTTCATCATCACTGACCATTTCCAAGTTGCCCTAAGCGATTTCAGAGCGAAGTGTTTCTGTTCGGTTATACCCAAAATCTTGTTCAATATTTCTCAAACAGTAGTTTCTGGTATTCCGAGATCATCTTTTAGTTCACGAACAGTTACGCTCATACCCTGAAGAAGCCGCTCGAGCGGCTACACCTTGTATAGCAAGATTAAATATGCAATTGTTACTAAAATGTTCCAATTTTAAGCCTTAGTAATGAAATCTCAAAACTTAATAAGATTTAGATTATCAGCAGAAAGACAGCAATGCTAAAACTTGATCATTTGTGTATATATTATTTATAAAATTGAAGCTTTAATTGCTTGCTTCGGAAATAGTTCTTACGAATTAGCATACAAAAAAAATTTAATTTTACTTGCCTGATCACGTTTAGTAAAATAAAGATCAAAAATATAGTTTTGTATAAATTGTTAAATTTTATTAGATATATCTTTAAAAAAAAACCAATACTAAAATATGTTATATCGGGACACTCAATTATAGCGAAACGATTTTCACCATTTCTACATTTCCAATTTATTAATTATTTTCGTTTAAACCATGATCCTCGAATTGTTTGTCCCAATTGCATTTCATGTTTTTCATAGAGCTGTCAACAAATCTATTCCTTGTGCTTAGTAGGTTGAGTGGGACAACAAAATAAAGTTGTACCATTCATTAGAAGTTGTGCAAGATCTTCACCTGCAGTCGCAGTGCTTTTGGCGAAAACGACGAATTTGGTTTCGGTTTAAGTTAGACGAATCTGAAAATAAAAGGTTACAAATAAATTATTTCAATACATATTAGGAAGTAATTGTTTAAAGGAGATATCGAATTCCTATTAAAGTATAACTTTAAGTCGTACCGTACTCCCATTAAATTATATATATATATAGATATGTTAATATCAGCTAAAAAGGTTTATGAAGGACACCTGTTTAACATAAAATGTAGCTTAATTTTTTAGAGCCGCCTTCATAACAACTCATTACTCATTTAAGGGTTTTTTGAATACAATCGATTTTATACCAACTCAAAAGTTGGTTACTTCCTATTGATGACAATTACTCATACTCACGGTGCACCGGAACTTACTTCGTAGTTCGGAACGGTGGAGATTAGCTGCTTCAATCTTTGTTTACAGTTCAAATGATCTTACTTTAGCATTGCGATATGCTAAGGTAAGATCATTTTCCAATTTTTATTTGAGTAGAAAAGTAGTTAGAATTTGCCACTTCCAGTCCAGTTGCATGCAACCAGGCGCCCAAAAAAAGGGTAACCCAATTAGGTTGAAAAACATGACAGAACAAAATGATGCGACACGTTTACAAGTACATCTGATACCTTATCAATTATATCAATTCATACTTGCTTGAGATCGCTTGGCTACAAATTAGCGCCTTAGTGCGTATAAGTTGGGCAGCACATCTTCTTTCATTTTCTTGCTTACTTACATGCCTGTTTATCTACAAAAACTGCTGATTTTTCGAAACGATACATCGTTATATCGTTTCAAATAAGCGAACTATTTCAATAATACTGGCTCATTGATCATGATACATGTTGCTTTTGATACACTTGTCATTTAAATGCTCGTTCGTATGCATGATTCTTCTCGTAAAGATGTGGATTAAAATTTGTTGTCAAGGTCAAGCACAACACAGCATCAAAAGTTGATATGATATATACTTGTCTATCAATCTGGCTGTCTGTATGAACAACTAGTAACTTGGGGAATACCATAAGATATAGAGCCTTCAAGTTAAGTTATTTAATCATTATAATTTTCTATTCAGATTATTTATGTCAAATTAATGTTCTTTCTCTCATTGAAAATCAATAAACCCTGGTACAAATACATTTTGTGTAGGTTATAAAACAATCTTCTTCAACTTACCTCTATACAAAAAGCAAATCGATTTAAGAAACGTCATAAAACTGTTTATCAGGCCTTTATATTGAACCAACAATGTAAACAAAAGCAATGTGTCGTGCTTAATGTCATCCAATTAATAATTATTAATTAATAATAATTACTATTTATATAAATAAAAACAATTATTATTAAAATCAGCCACGTACGACCTTGGCATTTAATCGCATTTTAAAAAATGAAATAATTATTCAAATAGCTGTCGGCTGGGGAACTAAGCTGCTGATTCATCAACATCATTCATACAAGCAGACCTGGCCGCTACTGTTGAGCTGGTAACTGTGTGAACTTGTAAGTGTAAACTGAGTAGCATTTGTTTTGTAAAGATTACTGGTTCAACAGTTTAACCCATTGAATTGAATTCAAGCTTGCCAGATTGTGAAGTAATCTATTTTCCCACACTTAATCTCATTTTCTTAACTTTAGCACCAATATCTCTGGACCGAGTAAACCGACTGTAATGATTATTGCACTGTTTGAAATGTGAAGTCATTAGCCAACTAAATAGTTTTGAATGTTTAATTTTTAGAAGAATTGCGCACTAGACGAGTAATTTATAACATTTTTCTTCAAGTTTATTATGTTTGGAGTTTCTATTAGATTTCTAGATGATTTAAAGTTCTTTGAGCTGTAGGTACTGTAGTTAATGAGTTGTTTATATCTTCGTAAAGTATATATGTACAAATTTTCCGATACTGATTTCGTTTTATGATATTTAGACTAGATAGCACTTAGCAGTGGCAGTATGCTGTTACGAAATCTGCATTTGACTGTACTAATAGGCATATTCAGGCGTAATTTGGATCTTAAAGTTTTGACAATCAAAATTTAATTTCGATTGAAATATTTTACAGTTATTTTCAAGTTCAATGATTTTCACTTTTAAGATTTCAATGAAATCGTACGATTTCGTTTAAACAAGCTCCGGCAAAACGCAAAAATTGCTATCGATACATTTAATTTCTAATATGTTTTACATTGGATGTTATCGGTGTATGTTAATCGTAAATTTTTTTTGTTATAATTGCTTTAGCTACTAAGAAAATTTTAGGCACACACACTAAATAATTGATTAGTATTTAAAAAAAAGTATGAATAATATTGAAAAGTACACAATTTTAAATCCTCAAGCATTACAGAATAAACGAACAATTCTTTGAAATGCTCGGAAATAGTTAAATAATGTGAAATATTGCATTAAGATTGTGCGATTTGCTATCTTCGGAACGCGATTTTTACGATTTAAAAAGTAAAATGAAATATTTTTGACATTGCGAAAATGGGAGCCACTTGAGATATGCATCAAATCAAAGATCTGTAGTTTGCTGTATCCATATCGCGTTCACAGCAACACGATTGGATTTTGAAATACTGTTTGGATTTTATACTAACGAGGTTTTATGCGCTTGCAATTGAAATAATAAAAAAAATTAAGTAGTTTAAATTTAATTTAGATTCCCTGTACTTAATTGTTACTAAATCTATTCCAGTTTTCTTTTGACCAAAATAATCGATGTTTGTCTTAAATTTTACCTATAAAACTTTATCTTTTGGAACAATCGGAAAAAGATTGTCGAATCGAATCGAGCCAAGTTATGATGCCCTGTTTTGAATTGAAGCATATTCCGGTGGGGATACACAGAAAAAGTACTAATCAGTAGGGGCCATGTCTGGGTTGTAAGGCGGATGAAGTAGAACTTCCCACCCACTGTTTTCCAAATATGTAGTTTTTAACCGGCACTGCAACATGTGGGCGAGAGTTGTCATAATTGATTCGTATCTGGTCGCATATTCTGATCGTTTTTCCGCGATCGCTATATTCAAACGAATCAATTGTGTTCGGTAGAGATACCCTTTGATCGTCTGATTTCAAGAGCTCCTCTTAATATAACACACCCTTGAGATTCCACCAAATACAGTGCATCACCTTCTATGCCATGGATATTCGGCTATGCTGTAGATGTTGATGGTTGGCCGAGCTTCACATGCGATTTCATACGGGTTTCATCACCAGTGACAATTTGTTGAATGATTTCTTTTAGTGGCGTTCAAGCAACATTTTTGACACGCAGAATCGGCGTTCGACGTCGCTAGGTTTCAATTCATACGGCACCCAATTTCCAAGCTTTTGGTTGAACCACAATATTTGTAAACGTCTGGAAATGGTTGCTTGAATAACTTCGAAAGCTTTTGCAAGTTTTTATTGCGTTTGGCCACAGCTCCATCGAGCAATGCCTCCAATTATTCATCTTAAAACCTTTTTGGCTGTCAGCTTGGCTTCGTCTTCTAAGTTAAAATAGCTAGCTGATAAGCTGGATGCTTAGTTGAAGCTCAGGACTGTTTGAAATCCAATTTAAACTACCTGCTCTGCTTCTCATTTTTAATATAATTTCACGATTTTGCTTGGTATTAAAACCGTAAAATCCATTTTCAAACATTGAATACTAGAAATCTACGAAATCACTACCGCAAAAATGTATTTTAAAATACTTCCACAATTTAATTTTTGATAATCTCTTCACCATTTAACACCTACGTGTCAAAACTAATATACTTTCCCATAAAGTAACTACTATACTACATAAGTATGCAGGGTATATATAAATTGAAGCTGTCGACGTACTTTAGCAGTTGCATGTCCTTTCCCTCTCACAGACTCACGCTTCCGTGTAACTAACGCGTAAATATCTTTTCCACGTGTATAAATGAAATCTGCATCGCTTGCCAGACGAGTATCTAAATGATGCCAAAATGTTTCAAATTGTAAAAAAAAAAGAGAAAATTTGCAGCGCAGTAAAATAAAAAAAAAGGAAGCAAGTGACAGCACAGTCAAGTATTTCACTCACTCACTCACTAGTTTAGCATGATATAAACTTCCCGCAGCCGCTGCATCACTCTATCAAGCTTTTGCTGTCATGTATTTGAGTATCTAATGCTCGAGCTGAGTGAAAAGAATTCAGTTGCAACAACACACTCAACCAGTTTGATGCAGTATTTTTTTTTTGTTGCTTTATTCTCCATTTTGATTTTTTTTTTTATATTTTCTTTTTTTGGCACTTAAATAATTTAGATTTTTGTGTCTAACATGCACAACTACTTGAGTTAGCGTGCGAGCCGAGCCGAGCCTACTATGTTCAAGTGTGCTGCATACATTTTTATACAAGTGACCTAGTTGCAAAGCGAACTGCTGCAACTCTATCTTTTGCCATGTGCCTGTGTGTGTTGTTATATGTGCGGCCGGCCATATATGGCGTTCGCCCTGGTTGCGCCTCTTGAACTGCGGCAGTGACTGTCATGGCTGTTGCCGCGCTTCCGCTGCTACGGCTTCTTCTGTGCTCATTAAAATGTCAAATAAATTCAAATGAAAACATTATTTCAAGCAATTTTTAACATATATGCACAAGTGTACGCGAATGTTTTTCACTGCTTTTCAGTTGTTGTTGTTGTTCTTTTTCTTTTTTTTTTAACATTATTATTATTATAATATTTAATATAATGAAACACATTATGCTTTTTTTCGCTCAATGACTTTGTTGTGTGTTTTAAATCTTTGAAGTGGTCGCTTTGAAAGTTGTTTTTTTTTATTTTACAGAAAGTTATGGAGAAAAGAGCGTTAGGGCTTCAAAAGCAAAAAATTCTATGCCGATTTAAAAGTAAATATTTAAACATTAAAGCGCAGATAGGGCTACAATTATATACTTTAGCTATTTTTTGGGAAGACTCAGCTAAAATTTTCACTTAATTCAATAATTGGTTCAAAAAGTTGGTAGCTTAGAGCATTGTTGCAATAAGTGTCTTTGAGTGTGAAGGTGAAACTGAGTATGAACATTCTTCATCAGCATAAACAATCAAATCGATATAATTTCGTTCGTATGTTCTTCTCTCCGTCCATCATTTCTTCTAATATGTGAATGTTAAATCCCCATGTCTATACACAGATAAAGTTTAAACGTATTGTGGACCATATAACCGACCATTAAGCTATACAAGGTCTGTCGCAAAAGAAACAGGACTTTTTAAATATAACTGTTTCTGTTGGCGCCACCTATTGGTGGGTATATGAAATAAAAAGTTTGATCTCTTGTTGACATTTCGTAAAAATTTTAAGACAATTGGACAACTACAATCGAAGTTATCCTTGGGAAAACGTTCACTGAAACATTTCAAATGATGAAAAAAGTTTATGGTGATCAGTGCCTATCCCGTAGTAATGTGCATGAGCGATTTAACATTTAAGCGATTCCAAGAAGGTCGTGAGGACCTCTATGTGATTACCTCAGTGATTACCCAAAACAATATTGAAAAAGTGCAGGAATTTATTAAGAATGAGCCGAAATCTTCTTTGCGTTACATGGAAATGGAGTTAAATATCACCAAAGACTCCATTCATCGCATTTTGATAGATAAATTGGGTCTACGGAAGGTGTGCTCCAAGTTTTTTCCGCACAAATTGACTGAAGAGCAAAAATTGCTACGAATCCAACATTGTAAGGAGTAAGGAGTCGAGAAAGGACATAAACTACAAATATTCGATTGTGACTGGTGATGAAACGTGGTGCTTTCAATATGATCCCGAAACCAAACGTCAAAGTGCCGAATGGAAGCATCCAGACGAGCCATCACCGAAAAAAAGTCGTCTTCAGAAATCAAAAATAAAGACAATGCTGATTTGTTTTTACGATTCCGAGGGTATTGTACACCGAGAGTTCGTCCCATCTGGCCAAACGATTAATGCTGTGTTTTACCTTGGTGTTATGAAGCGTCTTTTGTCACGCATTCGTCGTGTTCGACCACAATACCGTGAGGCAGGATCCTGGCGCCTGTTGCACGATAATGCGCCGTCTCATCGGTCGACGCTTGTCACTGATTTTTTGACAAAAAACGTCATATTAACCATTAATCACTCACCCTACTCACCTGATCTGGCACCCTGTGATTTTTACCTATTTGGAAAACTTCATTTTCCCATAAAAGGACACTGGTTTCAGGACATTTCAGCTATCCAAAAGGAGACGACCGATGTTCTCAAGAGCATTCCGAAAAATGACCTTAAACACTCATTTGAAATGCTAATTGACCGGGCTAAACGCTGTATCGAAGCACAAGGAAACTACTTTGAATAAAAAAATATAACTTTTGAAAAATATTAATTTTTTGTTTTTTTTTTTGAACAGTCCTGTTTCTTTTGCGACAGGCCTTGTATTTCATTTAAATGCACATTTTTCAAGTGTTCAACAGGTTAATAGACGTTGAGATAGCTTGATTCGATTCGATAATCGTTTTCCGATTGTTCCAATAGATAAAGTTTTATAGGTAAAATTTAAGACAAACATCGATTACTTCGGACAAAAGAAAACTGGAATAGATTTAGAAACAATTAAGTACAGGGAATCTAAATTAAATTTAAACTACTTAATTTTTTTTATTATTTCAGTCGCAAGCCCATAAAACCTCGTTAGTATAAAATCCAAGCAGTATTTCAAAAGCCGATCGTGTTGCTGTGAACGCGAGATGAATACAGCTAGCTACAGATCTTTGATTTGATGCATATCTCAAGTGGCTGCCATTTTCGCAATGGCAAAAATATTTCATTTTACTTTTTAAATCGCAAAAATCGCGCTCCGAAGATAGCAAATCGCACAATCTTAATGCAATATTTCACATTATTTAACTATTTCCGAGCATTTGAAAGAATTGTTCGTTTATTCTGCAGTGCTTGAGGATTTAAAATTATGTGTTTTTCAATATTATTCATACTTTTTTTAAATACTAATCAATTAATTAGTGTGTGTGCCTAAAATTTTCTTTTTTTGAACTTGAAAATAACTGTAAAATATTTCAATCGAAATTAAATTTTGATTGTCAAAACTTTAAGATCCAAATTACGCCTGAATATGCCTATTAGTACAGTCAAATGCAGATTTCGTAACAGCATACTGCCACTGCTAAGTGCTATCTAGTCTAAATATCATAAAACGAAATCAGTATCGGAAAATTTATACATAAATACTTTACGAAGATATAAACATCTCATTAACTACAGTACCTACAGCTCAAAGAACTTTAAATCATCTAGAAATCTAAAAGAAACTCCAAACATAATGAACTTGAAGAAAAATGTTATAAATTACTCGTCTAGTGCGCAATTCTTCTAAAAATTAAACATTCAAAACTATTTAGTTGGCTAATGACTTCACATTTCAAACAGTGCAATAATCATTGCAGTCGGTTTACTCGGTCCAGAGATATTGGTGCTAAAGTTAAGAAAATGAGATTAAGTGTGGGAAAATAGATTACTTCACAATCTGTCAAGCTTGAATTCAATTCAATGGGTTAAACTGTTGAACCAGTAATATTTACAAAACAAATGCTACTCAGTTTACACTTATCAGTTCACACAGTTACCAGCTCAACAGTAGCGGCCAGGTATGCTTGTATGAATGATGTTGATGAATCAGCAGCTTAGTACCCCAGCCGACGGCTATTTGAATAATTATTTCATTTTTTAAAATGCGATTAAATGCCAAGGTCGTACTTGGCTGATTTTAATAATAATTGTTTTCATTTATATACATAGTAATTATTATTAATTAATAATTATTAATTGGATGACATTAAGTCTTGATAACAGCTTTTGATTAGCATGACATATTGTTGTTGTTTATGTTGTTGGTTCAATATAAAGGCCTGATAAGCAGTTTTATGACGTCTCTTAAATCGATTTGCGTTTTGTGCAGAGCTAAGGTGAAAAAGTTTGTTTTATACCCTACACCAAATTTTGTTGTAGCAGAGTATATTGAATTTGAGAGCGTGTTAGCACCTTAATTTAATAAAAGCAATCTAAGAGGGAATACAAATGTTAAAATATCTAAGACTTCATATCTTATTGTATTACCCAAGCTATAGTTGTTCATACAGATAGACAGACAGACGGACAACTTTATATCGACTCGACTTTTGTCTAGCTACTAGCTACTTGCTGCTCAGGTTAATAGCTATTAGCTGTTCGGTGTAGTTGCTACTGGGGTTAGTTAACTGGAGAAAAAGTGATTGTTACCTCTTTTATACAAATAATGAAACATTTTTAATGATAGGATATGCAGCATTTAAATATTTACTTTAAATCGAAGAACCGGCACTAAAAATTAAAATATTAATAGACCAACAATGCTTAATGAACAACTTGCACTTGGCAGCTTTAATATAAAGGAACAATTTTATTTCATTTCCCTTTTTTCCAAATGTAAAATTTGTTTTTTTTGTTTTTCTTTTTCAACCTTATTGATTCACTTTTTGCAAGACTTGGTTTTCCGCAAGCACTTTTCAACACTTGATTGTTGATTTTTAATTTTGCCAATAATTCTGCCTCTAATGCTCTTAACTCTTAGTAAGATTTTTTTTTTTTTGCAATGTTTGTGTAGGCATGCATCCTTTACGTATCCTTTTTTTTAGTTATTCCTTTTTATTTTGCTTATTTACTCTCTGGCATGCTTTCATTTAGTTCTTCTTCTTTTTCTTGTGTGGTTAACATTGTCTGTCGTGCCAGCTTCCGCTTTCACTTGGCATTGTCTTAACGAGTATTTGAAAATGCTGTGTCATCATGCATTGTCTTCATAAAGGGACAGAGTTCCAGAGCTTTCTATTTCTTTCATTTTTTTGTTATTTTCTTTTAAGTATGGAAAATGTGTGGCAACACTCGCCCACATACAGACTCACAACGTTGGTGTTGCATACTCGAAAGGGAAGTACTTCAATGCTGCTCCTGTCTGCTTTACCCTTCATTGTCTACATCACTTTTGCTGTGGTACTCGTTCTATCACATTCACTCTTTGGCTTTGCCCATTGTCTTTCGCTGGCAATGCCATTGAGTGGCATTTAATTAATTTGCACTGAATGCAATCATTCTCTGTTGCTGCTGCTTCTGCTGCTGCTGTTGTTTATGTTCCGTAGATAGTTGTTTGCTTTGAACCTTATCAACATATTCTTCGCCACACTTAACGTCGTTTAATGCAGTTTGCTTGACTATAAAATTCCAATCAAACTTAAACACTTCGCACGCTTGATTAGGATGCAAGCAAAGTTTAATATAAAGTAGCTGTATGGATAAGTAACTGGAAGACTGTAGCTCTTATAGTTTTAGAGATCTCATTGTGCATACAAGCAAACTGCATACCTGATGGACGAACATTCTGCAGCCAAGGTGCATCAATTGCTTGTTAAAGCATATACGTTAAATAAAAGAAGATGTCGGGAGTGATTTCGAAAAGGCAAAAGTGTACGAATACATTGAATTGAAAGCATTATTGAATCAAGATTCATATCAGACTCAAAAAGTACTTGCATTAGATTTGGACTTATGCAAGAAGAAAAACGTTTTATAGCTATTAGAGATTGGGATTCGTTTGCAGAAGATCTCATTGTGAGGAAAGTTGTTTCACTTGGTAATGGCCAACAAAGGGTCTAAGCAGCTCACACGTCCGATAGGACACGTATCTCCTGGGAAGCCTATGAACAGTCGTTCCGAGGTTAGCTAAAGTGAGAAAACGAAAACCCCCGTCCCCTTAATTAGGGGTTGGTGTTCTGGGCTTAGGACCCGTCTCTGTAAAAAAATAAATCTTCAATGAAACCAATTAAGAGGCTGGCGAAGAAACCCTACATAACAACCCCCGCAAACGATATAAGAATCACGATTTAAGGGTATGCACCTGGAATGTCCGCACCCTTAATTGGGATGGTGCAAATATCCAGCTGGTTGATGTCCTTGAAAGACATTACTGCCTTGTATAGGATAGGGTTGCTCTAAAAAAGCATCCTGTGACATCAACTATAGCTGCCATTCGAGTAAGCACGAATTTGGATGTGGTTTCATAGTGAGTAAGAAACTACGTGGCCTCGTCTCCAGGTTCACGCCTGTTGACAAGCGTCTAGCCGCGATACGCATTAAGGCTAAATATTTTAATTATATAAAGATGTGTTCTATGAGCGCTTTGAACGTCTCAAAGAGCGCTGTATCAAACAGTCGGGAAATTTAGCCTTCACGACACTACCTCCAAAAATTTAGACAGGTTAATCGATTTCATCGCAGGTCGGAACATGGTAATTAGTAGTACCAGCCTTCAACACATCCTCAAGGCTGCATGGCTGAGCTCATTAAAATTACACAAAACTGAGATATTGATCATGTTTTGTTTGACGGAACGCACGCATCGAGCGAGTGGTCCCAACATTGACTCGGACCACTATCTTGTCGCAGCCAAGGTACACACAAGGTTCAGCGTAGTGCACGCCGCACGTTCCAACATGCAACGAAAGCTAGACGTCGGCAAGCTGGGATCAGAACAGACCGCCGAAGACCTTCTTTCGGGAAACCTCTCCGTCTTCTCAAGATATATGTGAGCAGTAAAAACATATCACCCGCTCCATGGATAGGGCTGCCAGGGATGTCAATGATTATTCAAAACCTGTGAAGAATTCTTGGTACAACGAGGAGTGTCGCAATGCTACTGCAGAGAAGAACGCTTCCTATCAGCGAACTCTGCAATCGGGAGCAACGCGAGCTGTTAGAGAGCGATATCGAGAGAAACGCCTTTTCAGACAAAAAAAAAAAAAGGAGCAAGAAAGGCGGGACAGAAATGAAGCTCGAAAATTCTATCAAAAGGTCAAGCGTCTGACTTAAGGCTTTAAGCCCGGAGTATCACTCTATAAGGATGAAAATGGAAATTTGGTTACGAATGAACAGGAATCACTGAGATTATTGAGTTATTTTTCGAACCTACTCGGAAGTCATGAAGCATACAATACCGCCGATAGCTGGCTGCCAGCTTAGTTATTCATGACTGGCGGCGAAGATATGGAAGATATGGTCCGATGAACGCATACCCAATGACTGGAATCTCAGTGTTCTCTGTCCTATCTCTAAAAAAGGAGACACAGCTGTTTGCGCCAACCACCGCCGAATATGTCTCCTTTCCATTGGATATAAGACTCTGTCCACATATTGTTTAATAGGCTGAAGCCATATACGGATTCACTGAGAGGACTTTATCAGTGTGGCTTCATGCCAAAAAGGTTAACCAGTGACCAAATATTCGCATTACGCCAAATCTTGGAAAATACCCTTTAGTTTAAACAAGGCACACACCACCTATTTGTCGACTATAAAGCCGCTTTCGACACTCCAATGCGATCGACGTTTTTCGACTCCATTTCTGTTCTAGGCATTCCGGCAAAGATTGTCCGTCAGGGTGGGGAAAAATCTCCGACCCCTTTGATACCAAGAAAGGTTTCAGGCAGGGTGATGCTCTTTCTTGCGAAATTTCAATCCTGATGGAATACATTCTACGCCATTGCCCGTACATACAGAATATGTTGGGCTCGATCTTCCAAAAGGAAGTGATTCTACTCGCGTACTTGGATGACGTTGATATCATCGTTATACAAAATAGGCGAGCAAGGCGTTTTCTCCAGTTGAAAAACAGTCTCGGCTCATCGCGTCTTGAACGGTCAGTGACGATGGAGAGATTCAACTTCAATGTAGTAGCAAACGTCGTCTATCTTGGATCCGAAATCACCAGCAAAAATACGTACGCTATTAGATCAGGCGAAGAAACACGCATGCAAACAGATGTTATTTTGGCTGAGCAAGCAAATTAGAATTAAAATCCTCAGAAAGAGCCATAAGACGCTGATACTCCCGGCCGTATTGTTTGGCGCAGAGGAATGGACTGTGACACAGTCAGATGAAACGGCGTTGGAAGTCTCCGCAGCATTTTTGGTGCTATTAGAGTCGGCGACGAGTTTAAGTCTCGTATGAACCGCGCGCTGTACGGAATGTGGAGTGATTTCTCCGTACTTCGTATTCAAATCAACTGGCGCCAGCGCGCATAAGATTACGGAAGCTGAAGACGGCCATTTTAATAAGCTTATTTAGTTTGAGATATTCTGTAAAGTTGACCATTTTATGCAAATATCTTGATAAATAAAATTGTCTAAACATAAAATTAAATTTTTTTTCTATTTTGTACTTAATGACAGCCTATTTTCGGATTATTATTGCCAGCTTGTCGCTTATTGAATCTGCTATATTTGCTCTTAAGAATACCAAATTGGTATGGCGTCTGTCTTTTATTTTTGTGTATTTACAGCTCAAAATTGTTTAACATGAAAATGTACAATGAGTCTGGACTCCAGTTGCGCAGATATTCTTAATATTTGAAACTGTTTCTCTCGACGGTGCGGGTCATGTCAACATATTTTTTTTTTTTATTTTGCATAATCTTTTGTATTTTGGCGAAATTGCAACAGTTGAACATATTTTAATACCATAGGGAAATATGGAAGTGTATATACGAAGCGCGCAAGCATAAACAAACTAAAATTCAATCAACTTGACATAACATAATTTCGTTTTATTAAATTTTGTATGCTTCCTGTCTGAGGAGCATAGCGCCCACTAACTTGTATAATTTTTTTTTTCCATTTTTTTGTGTCCTCGCTCATTTTATATATTGTATCTTTTTTTTTTTGCTTTTACAGCTGACAGCAGCCTCGGGAGTAGCAACAACAACGAATTGTTGTTAAAACATGATGTCGCTGTGGAATCAGGACCAACAGGAGCAGCTGTTGATGATGTCTACATTGCATCACTCGTCAACAGCAACAATAACAACAACAATCGCGGTGAAGATAACCTCAGTGGAAACAACAATCGAAATGGCATAGCACTTGGTTACATGAGCGGCGGTGGCAACGGTGGCGGCGGTAGCAACATGGATGACTATAATATACAAAGCAATACGCTTGATGAACAAAATGGCGGCTATGGCGAGGAGTCAACATATCCACCGCCAGTCTTTGACTTTGGTATGCCACGCAATATAACAGCGCGCGCCGAACAAACAGCAGCGATCAATTGTCGCGTTGAGAATCTGGGTGATAAATCGGTAAGTGTACGAGTTTGAAATAGACTGCAAAGTGGAAAATCTGCATAAAAATTTTAAATTAAAATATTTTTGCCGGATAGTGTAAAGGATGTTGGTTTAATATTAGTATAACTTCTAAAGGGCGAAAATAGAGTAGCACTAGGCAAAATATAAAGAAATATTTTAAAAAACTATTCACAACATTTTAAAATATGAATTTCAAAGCATAATTTAGCGACAACACTTAAAATATTACAACAGCCACTTTAAGTTATTAATTTCATAAAAGTACAGCAGCACAAAAATATGCCAAAAGAGAAGACTTTTCTTTTGAAAATCGATTTCTATTGAAGTAAAAGTTATATTGCTCTTAAAACAACAGGCTTTGTGTACTTTAAATAATATTTCGTTACAATGTAACTATCGATTTTCGCTGTAATGAAGGCGTCGAAAGCGACATCGCACATAAAACAAACTTCAGAAAGTTTAAGCGGACAACTCGGAAATCGAGTTAGTGTTACAGATACATTGAGTCGTCGCTTTAGCCATTGTATACGCTGCAGTAGCTCAAGTAGCATACCCCTGAGCCAAAGTTTACTTCTGGAGTTTGCTTAACGCTTTGTTCATATTTCACTTCTCATTTTATTGTAATTTGTAGTTGATACAATCATTTTTTCGTCATCGAAAATTTTTCAGCTGAAGGAACAAAAAACGTAAGGATAATACAGACAAGAAGTGCCAAAGCTTGTAAAAAGTATTTCGCTTACTTTATCAAACTTTTAACTTTATTTTGCGCTTTTTTATCATTTTAATTTTTCGTGTTATTTTTTATTTCCACGTTGCTTTTTCGTTGTCGTCATCCTGTAAGGTCAGCGCACAAGTGACTTTGCCGAAAGCGTTCGATTTTCAAATGAAAGTTTTTTCCTTCCTGTTTTTAACTTTTTATTTTTTTTTTTGTTATCTTATTTTTAGTCACCATGTTGCACGACATGCGGATGTGTGGGTGTGTTGATGCGGTTGTGCTGTGCGGTACATACGGACGGACAGACAAACCAGCAGCATTGCGGTTTAGTCAACATATATCAGTTGCACTGCATATCTATAGTTGCGCGGGTGGTTTTAAATAAAGCATTTAACTGAATTAATATTTTGGTTGAAATTTATTATTTAATGTACTAAATATAATCTGGAGAACTGCATTTTATGCATATTATTATTCATGTGGAATAACTGAGTTGCAAAATTAAATTATTTAATTCATAATTTTAAGTGTTGAGGCATGTTCAGACTTTGCCTGACTTATGACACATTTATCATATTGCATTGAAAATAGTATCTAATATCTACAGATTTTAATTAAAAGTGACTAACACTAAATTCAAGGAACATTTTTAACAAATAATTTTTTTACACTAGAGGCACATATAATATAATTCCGAATATTGCATTGGAAATAATTATTACAAAAAAGGAGAGAAGATTAGCGTCTTTTCAGATACAAAAAAAGTAGTAAGAAAGGCATAAGTTTAAATTCATCAAAAGTTCTGTGAACAGGTCAAAGTTTTCAGATATTCACAATACGAGAATTTCTAAAGCAATGGTCTGCTTTAGAACTCATACAAATGAATATTATCTTGACATGCGTCTCTCCTTCAGTTACATCGACCTGTTATCGAAGTCACGCTTTTGGATTCAAGACCGACATCTGATATGATACGCAATATTTTGTACCAAGTACTCAAAGAGTAAAAGGATAATTAAGTTTGTGCAAATGAATGTATCAAGCAGAAGGAGGCCTGGCAGACTGCATAAAGTATATATATAGGTACTGAATCATCAAAAGTCGAGTTGATATAGTTGATATACATGTCCGTCTGTCTGTCTGGATGTCCTTCTGAACAATGAGAATTTGGAGACTATATGCATTCCTATTCATTCTTCAGATCGCATATATCCAATAGATGTTTCAACCTGCCTTCCAAAGGGAGCATTTGCACTACCACACAAAATTACTAATTCAGAGTTTTCGTATGAAAAAATGTTAATGTTGTTGTAAGTTTCGACTAAAAAAGATAGAGCCTTCATGTTTGTATATTTAGATTCTCTAATTCTTTCTTCAGCTCACTTGTATTCAATGAACGTGCGATTCCCCAATTTTATGCCAGTAAAATCGTTCAACATTTACAGGAAGAGATGGTAATCTAATGGTGCTAGGTCCGGACTATAAGGTGGATGCATAAGGACCTCCCACTCGAACTGCCGGAGCTGCTGGCGCGTCACAATCGATGTGTGTGGTTTGGCTATGTCCTGTTGGAACACTATTCCTCTCCTATTGGCCAAAGATCGCCGCTTCTGGGCGATTGCTGCCTTCAAGCTGTCCAGTTGTTCACAATAGAGGACCGAATTGAGCGTTTGTTAATAAGGGAGCGGCTACCACTAAACACAAAACCTTTCTGACCTTTATTTCGGGTTTGGCAACCGGTTGAGCCGCTTTGCCATCCTTCACCAACGACTATTTGCGCTTCTCGTTTTCGTAAGTGATCCACTTTCTATCGCCAGTCACCATTCGCTTCAGAAACGGGTTGGTTTATTTGCGATTCAGCAGTTCGGTCCATGAGGTTTTTTGGTGTCAATTCGTGTGACACCCAAATATCCAGTTTTTTACAATACGGTCATATGACTGATATTCAGCTGCCGGACGATGGCGGTCTATCTCAATCACTTCCTTGATTTTATCGACTTCTGACGACGAGGTCTTCCGGAGCGTAGTGCATCTTCCACTTCCTCCACACCAGAACGGTGTAGCGCGAATTAAGCAAGTATCGGCCCCTAAACATCAGAAAATTTTTTGCCCGCTTGCGTTGCGTTTTTTCTTTTCAGGTATAATAAATGTTAGATATGGCAAATTTCTTTCTATGAAACCTCCATGTTTGATGCGCTGTAGCTCAGAATTGAATTGTCCAAGCGCAATGCTGTCTAAAGAGCGTAGTACTAGACACTCACACCTTTCAAACGTCGTAAAGTATGCCACCATTCGACAAATACTCAACCTAATTAAAAAAAAAGAGCGCGAAATACGAAAAGACTCTTGTTCCAACCTGATATAAGAAAATCATGGATTTCATGTAACATCACAGAAAGTCTCAGGGCGTATAATCTCTTAAAATTGCCGAACAGCTTGAGCCGTTGTTATAGATAAACACAACATTTTTGCCACTGTCAGCCATAAATAATACCGTAATGACCCGATAATGGTATTCCATCTCCATGGCCGGTACGACAGGGAGTGTCGCAATGTTATTGCAGCAGACGCACTCTGTAGTGGGAAGTGACACGAGCTATTAGAGAGCGTTATCAAGAACAACGGAAAAAAGAAAAACGTCGGTTTAATCAGTTTCGAAATAAGAAAAATAACAAAGTATGCGTGAGCTTGAAAAATTGAGAGGTTATGAGAGTAATAAAGCTCCAAAATGATATGGAAAGGTCAAGCTTCTGACCGAAAGTTTTAAGTCCCAAGTTACTTTCTGAAAAGGCGAAAACTGAAAAATGGTTGCAGATGCACAGGAATAAAATCTAATTGCAAGTGATGAAGCATACAATGCCGCCGATAAAGACTTTTGTCAGGAGTTGAACATGTATGAAGAAGTATGTATGTAGAAATTATCCAATGAATGCATGCCCAACGATTGGAATATCAGTGTTCTTTATTCTATCTTTGCGAAAGGAAACGATTATTAAAATATATAACGCGTGATAGGAAAATATCAATATGGCATCAGACCAATAAACCATTCCTTTTCTGAAGTGTTAGCAAGTCGATTTCAGAAATTAGTTTGATCTCTTTGGATCAATTGTGAATGCGGATAAGTTTAAGTATTTGACATCTGGTCGCATCTTAGAATATAATATATTATAAAACTTCGTCCACTTATATCCGATATGATTAGCAACAACAATGTCAGCTAAATGAGCTCAACATGCAAATTAGAGAACCCTCTCTCGAATGTCGAAATCAAGATCTGTTAAACACTGCTGCAAGGTGCAGCAGCATATACTCGTTGCAAATATTCGAAGGAAAGACTTCGCAAGATTTTTTTTTTATCACGAGCTGTATGATCTGTTCGATAATTTAATAGTTCACAGCACATTTATTCGTGGTCAAATTGATATTTAAAGATACTCAAATCCACACAACATTAAGATTTTCGAATATTTTGTTGGACATTTTGTATTGCAAACAACCCACAGTTTATTATGCTAAAAATAATAATCTCTTCTGGACGCTTTTGCATATCGAATGACATTCATTTTCACAGCCACTGCTAAAGTTCAAATTTAAAACTTTCTATTTTATTTTTTCATTACACTGACACATTTCAGTCTTTCATTCTTCGGGGTGATTTGCGTTTTTATTTTTATCCGGCAACTTTCCATTGTGCCTACGGCATAGTTTGCAAGTTTTGCAGCCTCCTACGTCCTTAGATAAAAAAAATACTAAAGCATAAAATGCAATAGTCATGTGTTCAAGATATATAAATGCCCTGCATATTAAAAAACTTAGTTTAAAAAAAAAATTATTTAATTTAAAAAAAAAAAAAAAAAAAACTAAAAGAATTTTAGGCTTGGTGGGCATTATATGCATGGCACATATTAATAATGCACTTGATTTGCTTATGGTTTAGAATATAATAAATATTAAATTTTGAAATTTTTAGTTTTTATAGATTTTTATGGATTTTTAGTTCCTTTTATTCCATTACACAGCCAGAAGGGCATGACGACTTTATTTCTGCTGTGGTTGAAGAACACATATTAACTTTTTGCTTCTTCTACCTGTTACATACACACTCACAAACTTATTATACTTATATGTAAAGTGTATAAAAAAAAAACATAAAAAAAACTACGACAGACAACTAAAAATCGTAGCAGCTAAACTTAGAAGTAACGCCTGCAAGTGTTGACGTTGTTGCATGTCTACCTAAAAAGTTAAAATAAAAAAAATGAAAAAGAAAAAAACCAGCAGATCCCTCGTGGGCGGCGACTTAGTTGCTGCGACATTCCAATCGACTACTTTATTGAGTTCATTTTGTTTGCTTGATTTTCACTCTGAAAAATGTTTTTCGTCCTGCTGTGCGCTGTGCTGTGTGTGTTTTGATTCAATTTGAACTTTTGCCAAAAAAAGATTTCCGTTTAGAATTAAATTGAATTTGGTTAAACTATTTTGCAGGTCTCATGGATACGCAAACGCGATTTACATATTTTGACTGCGGGCATTTTAACCTATACGTCGGATCAACGTTTCAAGGTGCGTATACGTAATATGTATAAATGTTATTGCTAGCAACAGACAACAGCCATAGTTTCGGACATTAGCTGGTCTAATACAATATAAACTGCAGCCCAATGCAATTGTGAAGTGTGCAGTGACTGTGTATTAAACCTAATTACGTATGCAACTCGAGGCTTTGCAGCTGCAATTTGTATGCGATGATTAAATTTGCCAAAGGCAAACAAATACACAGGCGGCATATGTGCAAGGATGACTGAAAGGCGGCTACTACCATGTACGACTAACTACTAAATGCACGGACTATGTGCGACATAAATGCGCACAGATTTGTAATCCAATTCAATTGTTTTGCTGCTGCACACTCATTCCACACACTCTTTCTTTTTACTTGGCAGGTTGTACGCACAGCTGACTCGAAGGATTGGACATTGCACGTGAAGTATGCACAGCCTCGCGACAGCGGTATCTATGAGTGTCAAGTGAATACGGAGCCTAAGATTTCCATGGCATTTCGCCTGAATGTCATAGGTGAGTACTGAACTTTAAACAACCAACCAACCAACCAACCAACCAACGCATATATCCAGTTATATAGCGCCGCCATTGCCGTGCGCCATTTCCCGCATGATGCACGGCTCTTGTCTCATTGCATCGCATGAAATTTTAACCTGACAACGCGTTGACAACGACAACATTGCTGGCGATAATAGTCTATTGTCATGCAATTGGGTTGCTGAATTGAGTGCCGAATAACGAGAAACAAAAAAATAATAAAAGCCAGCTACAAAATGCGCCAGTGCCAGTGTTTTAGAGTTTTCACGCACGTCTGCTGCAGCTCGTTCCGTTTTCTGTATTTCGAGTGAGCAAAGTTTGACTCGTTCGCGGTCGTCCTCTGAATTATGCATATCGCTCAGAAGGTGAAGCTTTGTTTTTTCATTTCTTCAGCTTTTGTTTCGCCTTTCAGCGCTGAATTGCGTATACAATTTTTATGCGTACACAATTTGCATTTAAATTTAATGTGTTCTGAGTCTGTCTATACTCAGAGTGCATGCGATTGCTTATGAATGTACATAGATTATTTTCTTGGGTTAAAATTTTGCAACAGAGCTGCCTCCATATGGAATTGGAAGTTGAAATAAAATTTTTAAAGACTATTTAATTATTTTTTTTTAAAACTTTATAAGTGTAAATTTCGAAAATTTTGTTGATTGAATGAATTCTGTTAAAGGATCTCTTGAGTAATAAACCGACCGTAAGAGAAAAATCAAAAGTGTAAGCATGTGATCTGTATCTGTTTAATGCTAAAAATAAACATAAAAAATCTGCTTCTTAAACATTACACGATTTGGAATTTAATTTCTCTATGGCAGATTTGCTTGACTTCGTCAACCATTCATTTTATGTAAGCATCCGATTATCTTCCATCCTAAAATAATGCAGTTTTCTAGAGAAGACGTCGACATGTTAGATGAATACTTATCAAAGCTGGATCTTCATCCGTGGTGTCTACAGAGTGGCCACATGGTAACTGTGTAAAGGCGGCTGAGAAGAGTTTATCTCCTTAGTCGTAATCCAAGAGACAAAACAACTCTTAACTGGATAACAAAAGCACTCAATGTCTAGTGAAGGTCAGTGGCTAAAAAAGAAAAACAAATCATTGACAAGTGTTTCAAGACAGTTGAATCTTCTGACCTATTCTACAACTTATGGTGAACCACCTAATAACTAAAAATATCCGCAAAAATAATTGACCCAGATAAGGGTTTCGAGTGGATTCAACTGTCGCTTCGACAAACATAACTCTAAAGCATATACTTTTGTTAGTATTACCTCTTCAAACGATCACGAGAAAAATTTGCAGTTTCTCGCAGTTTCTTACCACATAGATCTTTCCATATGGAAAATTGACTCCGTAGCGATACAGGAGTATATTGCAAGGCAGTAAACCACAAAGTTGTTGGGATATGACGATGTAAATGGAAAAGCCATCAAAGCGGTACCACTCAGAGCATCCTGAAAATATTTTTATTAGATGCCTACAGCTTGACCTTCACCTACTGAAAAGAAATGCGCCGAAATTAAAGCTTAAACATGACAAAGCTACCTATTGACCTATAGCAATATTCTCCAAAATATTCTGAATACTATTTTTGCGATGACTATTGCGAAATGTGGAGAAAGAAGGCAGATTTCAGAACACCATTTCGATGCAACCCCAGATCGACTAGTTGGAAGCATGTTAATGAAATTAAAAAAACAGCTGTCATTTCTGCATTTAAGTCAAGCATTAGACCGAGTGTGGCATTATGGCCTCCTTTACAAGCTTATGAGTCGTAATTGGAGTCGAGAAAATCATACCATCGCTGCGGAGTTAAATTTTATATTACGTAGTCTCCCTCAAGTCAGTATCTGGCCCGCATACTTTACATTGTCTACAGAACAAATAATCCGGTTTTAGACCAAAACCTCTGGCAGTAGCAACTTATGTTGACGATGCCTCGAATATTTTGTGAACGCGGTTTGATGTGTTCGGCCAATGGCTCACTTGGTGCAACATAGCTGTCAACCATGAAGAGTGGGCGCACAGTACATTTACTCTAAGGAAATGGAATTGTCCTGCTTTTAGGCTTAACAAAGTGCTAATCCTTGTTGACAAAGTAAACTACTTTGGTATTATATACGACAGGAGGCTCACTTGGCGACCCCATATTTTTTTTGTCAAAGTATAGGCAACTCAACGAATAGTTAAGAAAAATACATTGGCAGGTAGGAAGACGGAAGACAACTGCTGACTCTATAACCAGAACTACAATTGGAGCTAGCAGGGAGTGATACCTGAGCTCGCCCGAAGTATTGACTCTGGCAAGAGAAAAGCGTAGACTTAGAAGAGTCTGGCATTGCACGCATAATTTTCAAGCTCCTCTCAAGCAAAGGACATGCATAAGTTTCATTATACACTGCGCAACCAAGTCCAAGAAGACTACATCAGCCAGCTTGAACCTAATGATATGACCATAATTTATGTATGACAACAAGATATCCTAAAACAATTATAAGTGGTGAGCACCCATCCAAAATGCCAGTGGCCTGTGGTATCGGTCGGAAGAGAAAAAAGCTCCTTGCTCCATTTTAGAGCAAACAGAAAAAGTTTAATTTAGCAATTCCACTTGTCCAATTGACCTATTGTTCAATGTGATGAAGTTAAAAGGGAAATTAAAAAATTGAAAAAATCAAAGGCAGCTAGCTACGATCGCATTAATGCTGCAGCGTTGAAGATGCTTCCAGTTAACGACTTTGACATTGCTTACGGCAATAATCAGTAGCGCTGCCTACAACTTGGCCACTTTTATCGAGTCTAGCATGTCAGATTATTTAACAAACTGAAGAAGAATCCAACCAACGCCGTAATATTTATTAATCAGGACCTTTCATGCAGGTCTTTATATGCGAGAGTAGGAAATGGTGAGTCGGAGATTTATAATATTAGGGCTAGGGCTCTACAGGGCAGTGTTCTTTGTATGCACCGCGCATTCGTCGATGTTTAATCAACCGAATTAACTTGTGGCCACCTTCGCTGATGACACGGCCTTTTTAGCTTTGGCTGCTGCAGCCAGTGGCCTATCAGCGTTACTACAGAGACAGCTTGATGCGCTACGGTGCTAGCTGTCCCGGTGTTATGTTGTTATAAATAAAGGCGTATCGGCACATATCACATTTGCTACGTTGAGGGGTGACTGCCAGCAAGTAATGCTGTGCTGTGGAAATGTAGTCAATGCAGGACAGGTCTGAGCATCAATAGCTGCTCTAGAAGATATTTTTTGCATTTTCATCCACTAGAGTTGAAGAGCAAGAGTGAGGCCCTTGATTGGACTGCTCGAATTAAGTCAAAGAATGAGCCAGTTATAGCTTTAAGAGTACTGGCTGCTATAATAAATTCAATAAAACTTCATGGGGTGGAACATATAAGTTTCTTTTGTAAAATTTTTCCATACCTCTCAACAAATTGTTTAATAAAATGAAGTATTGAGATTTGTATTAACGGAGTTAATGCACTACATCAATAGAAGCAATCATCCTATTGCTAAATCTTTCTCCAGTCGATTTGGTACAAAAACAACATTCAGCGGGTTATGGGTGTCGGTGTTAGGTTGAGAGTATCAAGCAACTGATCGAATATACCGACCAGCCATATGGACATTCTAATGAAAGTGTCAAACATTTCAGGCACAACAGATTATTCACTCCCTATTCAGGAACTCCAAAGTATTAAACAGTTTACATATTGACAAAGTATAACTGGAAAAATCCAGAAATCGAACTAAGTCTGATTTTTCATAGATGGATCATAAATTGTCAACAGAGTCGGAGAAGGTGTATACTCAGCAGAATGAGTGTCGTATACAACCTTTCGCCATGATAAAAATTTTTCATAAAATTCTTTTTATCAAGCAAAAAATAAACAAGACAGCGTGTGCCCGACTTCAAGATACCCTGCATGTACCCCATTGCACCTTTAATTTACATAGGGAACATGTTCCTATCTGGACCCATTATGAATATTTTATTAAAATTAATATAGGATAGCTCAAAATCGGCATTCCTAGCTGAATTAACAACAACAAGCTAATTTTTTTCTTACAAAAACCCAAATGATAGATTGACGTTGTTTTGTGGTCCGATTTGACCCTAATTGGAATATTTGATAAGGATTAAAGTGAGGTTACCCAAATTTCGTATATCTTGCAAAAAAAACAATATCAAAAAAATGTTGTCCTACAACTCAGAATGAGTAGTAAGTTTCCATGGCATATTCATTGAATACAAGTATTCAGAAGAATAAATATATGAGAATCGAAATATCCAATTAAAAAGGTACTATCTATTATAGTCTCCAAGTTCTCTATTTTTATATAGACAGTCAGACAAACGAACGGACATATCTATATTGACTCGATCATTGATGTTGATCAAGACAATAATTAGTTTATAGAATCTCTTTCCTCTCTTTCTGCCAGTTGCATACATTTACACAAACTTAATATACCATTTGCCCCATGGGAAATGGATATAAAAATATCATAAGAGAATATATAGACCTTTTCAAGTCAAGATCGGATGAGTTACCAATTTAAGATACACCTCTTTTAGCTTACAGAACTCAGCAAACAGTGTAGCCATGTAAATTATAAACTAACAGGGACAGATTCATCCAGCACTCTCAGACAAGCGCGGAGAAACATAGCCATATTAGAAAATAAAAAGCAATTCCAAAATCTAACTTATTGTCAGATTCATAGACTTTAGTATTAAAACTTTTTTCCTATTTATTTATATCGTACTTTGCTCAATTTATTTCATCATATGAACAGAAGGATCACAGATAGCTTCGTCACTATAAGCTGACATAGTTTTAACATATAAAGTATCTTCAAAAATTCCATCACTATTTACAAATACGATTCAATTCAAATAAATACAAATTATTCCCCAAAAATTTCATTAAATTCTATTTAATTTACTAGATTAATACTTTGATGAAATTTTCTTTAATAAATAATTTAGTTTATAAATTTACAAAAAAATATTCAGAAATATTTAAATTTGGCTAAGCAAAAATTTTAAAATATCTCAGATTAACAAGTATTAAAAATATAATCAAATGAAAAAAAAAATAAAAAAATTTCAGCCAACAAACTTTATTACAATCAATGGAAAACCATTTCAATGCAATCCCAGACAATTACAAACAAATGCACACACATTAGTCAATTTTTCGTAATTCCAAATGAAAATCAGTTTGCATTGAACATCGAACACACACAATAAACTTTTGCATTAAAGACATTTTACTTAATTGAATCACATGAATGACTCTCAAGTGATTGCAAATCTTTTTGCAATAACACAAAAAGTGAGCAACATATGAATTAAATTGAACAGAATCCAAGCTACAAGAGTTCAAAGGGGAAACTAAAACATGCAGAAAAATATATACATATAGAAATATGCAGATACCTAAAATATTTTAACAGGAATTCAACTTAAAAAGCATGTATGCGAGTGTGGAGTAATAAGTAATTAAATTCGACAATTAATGGCTGCACTTATCATTTTTTTTCCATTATTACTATAGTCATCTAGATCTATTAATATATTATTGATCTTAAATAAGTTTTGAAAGTGGAGGCTAGGGCTTAGGTATCAAAAACCATTTCCGTTTGACACATTGAGAAAAAAAGAAAAGTTGAAAAGTTTCTTAATAGCAGATGAAACAAGTCCACGTTTATATTGTCTCCAAACGAGTTGTTAAGCTTTGACAGCTATTTTCTCGAAAATTTATTTTGCACATAAGACCCTTCTCATAGACCAGCTGACATATGTATATACGCGAAATCAGCATGACGAGTCGACCTAGTTATGTCGTACGCCTATTACTTCATCTATATGATAAAGTGGGCTGAGTTATGAAGAACTACCCTCCAAAACAATATGGTGTGTAGGGTACGAAAGAGTCAAAATCATAGACTCTAGGAAACGCCAATAAAAAAATTTCGGATTTCCATTGGATACTGTTAAAGGGTCAATTACCGAAGTCTTTTCAGTCACTCTACCTTTGCTGCTCCTGGAAACTTTTCCGGCATTTGAAGATATATATCAATATCAGTGTTAAAGAGTTATTTAAGAGTGTCTACCAAATTTTTTTTACAATTTATGGTCGGATGATTGCATACGCAATGGCTAGAGTCTTAGTGTTCCCCGTTATAGCTCCAAAAAGAGACATTTCTTTTTGCGGTTATAAAAGTCTATCAGTGATCAAATATTGAAACTCCGAACACTCTAGAAGAATTCTGTGAGTTTAACAACAACACACACCTTTATTTCTTGATTATAAAGCCGCTTTCGACACACTAATAATAGTTTTTTTAACCATGTCTGAACTATCTGAGCAAAGACTTATCATAACAAAGTACACAAAAAGTTGTCAGGAAGGGAGAAACCTTTCCGAGCCCTTTGTTACTTAGAAGGGTTTCAGATAAAAAGAAAAAATTTGAATGTATTGAAGACATTAATTGGGGCGCCGAAGAAATTTTTACCCTTGAGGGAGATTATATGGAGAAGTGGAGGAGGAGCAAAATTTTTAAATAAATTCGTAAAATTTCGGAATGTTAAACGAACGAAGTCTCTATCTATTACCGTTTCCGAGATCCTTTCGTTCTTACGGACGGACAGACGGATATGGTTATATTGACTCCTCTATCACTCCTGACCATAATTGGGGTAACTTTGGGGGGCCTCCGACCATTATTTCTACATGTTACATACATTTGCACAAACCAATAAGCTATTGCACCTTTGGTACAGAGCCTAACAAAGTACTTAGTATCTACTAGCAATCTGTGACGTTAGCGAACATCAATTTTCATGTTGAAGAAATCTTTGGCACATACTCTGTGAAGAGACATAAACACCAACTAAGAACCACACTTGCGTACTTCACATCTAAGACGCAAGTACAATACTATAAAACGCAGATAGTTTCGAAGCTACTGTAAAGCATAGAAGATGGAAACTTAATAAAGAGAATACAGCGATTAAGTTAGGCTTTGTGTAAAACAATCTTCGTAGCATTTTTTGGTCTCGATAGATATGGCGACAAATATATATCTAGATTGCAGCAGTCCAATTCGTGTAGGCTTGCTGTAGTCTGGAGATATATTTGCCAACTTGGTAGTAATAATGACTGGCAACAGTGTGGGCGGGAACATAGAGACTTGTGTGCCTGCTTTATTGCGGCCTGAAAAAAGCTTAGAGGGTTTTTTAAAAAATGGAAGATCCACTTTTGAATTTTTAATTTGGCAGATTTAGAGGTAGATAAAGTATAGAAAGTCCAAGTGGTATAACGTTGGCTTAAGCCCATTCTTGCATTCATTTAAGAGAAATACTAAAACCTAGAACAGTATTTGGTCTGTCGAAAAGTAACCTCCTTGACCCCCCAGAACGCGCTACACAAAGCAAAACAGATTATGGTGCCTTATAGTCTATTTATATTTAGGCAGAAACAAAAGAAAAATTGCTCTTTGAGATGAGATTAAAATATTGGTT
The DNA here is from genome assembly GCA_035044805.1 of Leucophenga maculata. NCBI lineage: Eukaryota > Metazoa > Arthropoda > Insecta > Diptera > Drosophilidae > Leucophenga > Leucophenga maculata. The sequence goes on along the minus strand of JAWNNP010001732.1, from coordinate 5,226 downwards.
TCGGCCAACCAAGTCCGCAGCGGCAGGCTCTCCGATGCGTTTACACAAAACAATGTCAAAAAAAATACAGGAAATGGTGTTGACCGACTGTAAAGTAAGAGTGCTTGAGCTAGCCTATGCCAGAAGGAGTAGTACTAAGCGCACAAGTCTTATTTTAAGCGAGATTCTGCATATGAATAAATTATTCCGATGGGTGCCGCGTAAGCTGACTTCGGACCAAAAATATGAACGCGAGCGCAATTTGAAACGGTGTTTCGTTGATTGGTAATTGTTGATGAAACTTGGATACACCAAATAAAATAGAATAAGTAAACGGCACGACTGCTCCGAAGTGGCAGAGGCATGCTCAATGGGTAGGAAAGGTCATGGTGTCCGTTTTTTGTGATTGTCATGGCATACTCTTCGTGGACTACCTTGAAAATGGAAAAACCATCAACAGCGAGTATTACTGCGATTGAAGCGATTGAAGGCGATTGAAGGCCGAAATCCCAGCGAAATGGCCTCAAAAGACAATGCGCCGGCACACAAGAGCATCGCAACTATGTCTAAAATCAACGATTTAGGGCTCCAATTGCTTGCTCATCCACCTTATTCGCCCCATTTGGCTCCCTCGGACTATTATCTGTTTCCAAACCTTAAAAGATGGCTTATCCATAAAGAATTCAGATCGCGCTAGATGATCATTGACGCCGCGGAGGAGTATTTTGCAGACCTTTTGGAAAATTACTTTTTGGACGCGATCAAAAAATTGGAAAATCACTGGAATAAATGTATCGAGCTAAAAGGGGACCACATTGAATGAAATAAATTTTTTTATTTAAAAAAAAAACATGATTTTTATTATCAAGGAAGTTACTTCTCACCCCAGCTAGTATTTATATGATAAAATTGGCAGCATTCGTACTTATCGGTTATGCTGTTTATATATCTCTTTCTCGTTCCCTTTTCCCTACCGTACCTTGTTTCGCATATTAAGAAAGATTTGACTAAGCGTGTCACGAAGCGGTAACTCCCAACCAAAACGGTTCTGTGCCATCTATCTCTTCACGTAAGTTCGGAGTGTATCGATTGAGCATGCAATGCAACGGTAACTCTAAAGCTAACGGACTCTCCTACTTCCTTTTTTTCTGCCGAGCAGTATAGTGGCAGTAATTAGACGGAAAAATCCATCACGCAACGGTTACAATGCTATAAGTCTGCCTGACAATGGATTTTTTAGTGAATGCGACGCGATGGTAATAAACCGTGTTGTATTGCATCATTGGAATATAATTGTTAATTAATTATTCTCTGAGTAACAACGATCAGCGTGCTTATGATTATTTTTGGTGAGGTTGTAACTATACAAACTTCTAGATTTGTCGGAAATACCGCAGCATCGACGTATTCTATTGTAATATACATACATGATCTATTACAAATGTAGTCTCTATTCTTATTCTTTATCAAATTTTTATAATCCTTCTCTGATGTTCTTTCGTACAAATTCAGAATTTCATTTACAAAGTGTTGCTATATGCTACTTGATTTACGCTGCGTCTGAAAGTTAGAACTTCCACATTTATAAAAACAAACTCCGAACTTTAAGCCAATTACTTATGACACTGCTCTCGTATAACCCACACACAGTACTACTACCGATTCAGGTATAAATCAAGCACAAAATGTACAAACGAACGAAAAACTTTTCGATAATTTCAATTAACTTTCGCTTTGCTCGAGCATCATTTGATAGTATCAAGGAGCATCAAGAGCAGCAGGACTTGCTTTGCATGCATAACCGAATGTGAATGGGTGTGGAAACATCACTACGAACAAAAAAAAAAAACACACACAACGTTGTGCAAAAGTTTCAAATCAATTTAATGTACATGCATGAAACATGGACATGGCTTCGGTTAGACGCTTTCCGAGACAATTTCTCCTTGACATGAGACATACCATAATACGTACTACAATAGCTAGCCAGACCAAGTGGAGTGCAAGCAACTGCAGCCATACATGTCAAACAGCTGCCGGCGACTGTTGCAAAAATTGCATTTATATATGCTAAAAATAGGGGGGAAAAATGGCAGATTGACAGTTGTTGCAAGTTGGAAGTTTCAAGGAATCTGCACCACAAACAGCAGCAGCAACTAAACGCAATACTGCAGCAGCAAGGGACTTTGTCTTTCTAAATGTTTGTATCGTAGCATAGAATTGGGAAATTTGTTACGGAAATCTAATGCAACAGTATATGATGCAATAATGCTGGTGAGGAAGGAATAAAGGAAGCGTAGATGGAAGTATGGTTGCATATATCTATGAATGACTTCATGTTGGAATGAATATTTTTTGAATTACTTGTTAACTGAAAAACAATGAGTTGACTACAATTTAAGCGTAGCTACACATGGCGTCATGACAGTTGGCTAACAAGTATGTATAGAAGCAAGTATTAAAAAAGTGTGGAGGTGCAAGTATGTCAAGAAAACTTGAAGTTTAGTTGTGGACAGCATGTGTAGCTCTTGGCAACAAAAAAAATAGTTTGAAGAAGTAACATTTTTCAAATTATCTGTACGGATAGCAAAAAAAGGTTTTGATTTAAACTCGACATCGTCTTTAAATATATGAGAAGTCCCAGAACTTTAACAATCGCGGGATCATTCAGCTAATGTAAAGATGATAATGAGACATCAATCAAAAGGAATTAACTCAAGAACGTATCCCAACAATTATTTTTCATAACTTGAAAGGGTTGACCTGCGATTGCATCCTTTTTCAGAGGGTTAGGTAGAAATTTGGTATGTGCTATATAAGGCGGCAGAATTGTTCAATCAGCATCATTCGCAAAACAAACTTTAAAGTGTGAACTACTCTGAGCATAAATTAATATTTAGTAAAATATTTTATTAAACTCATACAAAAAAATATAAAATGGCTCCAACAAAATATAATCACCTTACATCTGCTAGTCGTAAGCCGCTGTTGGAGATACCATTAGAAGCAATGGAGCAAGTGTGGCAACCACAGTCTCAGCATAATCAACTATGCTTGTCATCCGACGTGCAACAAACGTTGCCAGCACCTCATCCGGTACGACGCCAATTGTTTCAAGCGGTTCAGTACCACCGGCAAGATACAACGGCACAAGAACACATGCCAACTCCAACTAAGACATCGGATCAAAGACCAGAGCAAGATTATATGAACACAATGGAGCATACACATATGCAAACAGAAAATTATCCAACATATCAAACATCGATGCAAGGAAATATGCACACAATGGAGCCAGAAAAAATGGAAACACAAAATAATCCATCAGTTCAGCAAGGATATGTGCAACCAACGCAGCAATCAGAACAAACAATTACACAGCAACTTCAGCAGCAGCAACAACTGACACCGAATATTCAAGTCCATCAACAAATGATGGGCCTAACACCGATGCCATGGCGCCGTCCTACCACCGCATATTCAATCTTCTCGCACCTCGAGGAAGTGCGACGCAGTAAATGTCGTCATCAGAGCCTATTTTCTACTAAGATACAATTGACACAAGATCTTATTGTAAATGATGAGATTTAAGCGTTATTAATCGCGAATAGATATACAAGCAGGAGCTGCAGACTTACATGTATCGATGGCGTCATCAGATGGCATGGAGCAGGGCCTTGCAGCGTTCTACAACGTTGCAGAATTTCAGGCAACGCACGATAAACAATCATAAACAGTTGAAACGACTCCAGAAGTAAGAAATCTACGTTCATGTGGCAGAACAGTATTTACGTATCTAAAATCAAGTTTGTCTTTACATAATCTTTGTAATTCTTAAATAAAAAAAAAATTTAAAAAAAATTTTAAAAAAATTTTAAAAAAATTTAAACAAAAAAAAATTTTTAAAAATTTTAAAAAATTTAAAAAAAAAATAAAAAAAAAAAATTTAAAAAAAATTTAAAAAAAAAATTGTAAAAAAAATGTTTAAAAAAAAAATTTAACAAAAAATGTAAAATAAAATATTAAAAAAAATTTTAAAAAAATTTAAAAAAAAATTAAAAAAAAAAATTTTTTTTAAAATTTTAAAAAAAATTTTATATAAAAAATTTAAAAAAAAAAATTGTATAGAAAAAAATTAAAAACAATTGTATATAAAAAAAAAAATATTGTAAACAAAAAATTTGTCATAAAAATTAAAAGATTGTAATTTTACTTTTAAGCTGAAATTAGGGAAATAAAATTTTAATAATTTTAAATTCAAAGAACTTTTTTTGACCTAATTTTTTTCCATAGAAAGAAAATTTAAACCAGTACACCCCATAAAAATTAACCACTTCACTTTATTGACGTCATTTCACAACTTTTCAAGTTACGTCGACAATTGTTAAATAGTGCGTATTTCCTTTGGAATTATCGAGTTAATGAAAGAAGTTGGCAAACCAGACGATCAGAGCTGTGTACAGCAGTTTTAGTTGCTACTTTCCTTCTAGGTTCTCAGACTTTAGTTAACATTTTTTTGACTCTAGGTATTTCATATAATTTAAATTCCTATTTCTCTGTGGAATATAGAAAATCTATTAAATAAAAAAAATTTGCCTATGTTACATATTATAGTTAAGAGTAAAGAAATTGAGTTTTTAACGCAGTTGTACCAATCCCTACAAGCAGCTCGAGAGGCAAATCACAGCTCGCTTCATATGTAGACGATATTTGTTTCTTCTATCGGACGTTATGGGCGTGTGTACCTTTACCGGCAGGGCTCACAAAAATGTTTGCTACACACAATGAAAGTCTACAGGACAAGACAAGCACATAAGCGCTAAAATATCGAATTGCAGATATAACAGAAGTTGGAGCGTCTAAACTGGACGCTGTGTAGCAGGATTAGCGGCCCTGCGATGTAAGAGGGCGATTTATAAATCAATATCGTCGTGCACACCTGGAGCTATAGAATGCAGATTTGGGAACTGGCAGCAGCGTCGAACCGTAAACGTTTGCAGAAGCTTCTAAAAAATCCTTACTGCTTATAGCTCCACCGTAGAACTCCAAATAAATCGTCATACAACATAAAACATTTTTACCCGAATAGTGCGTCGTCAATATCAAATTTAAGACCCAAAGTTAAATTGAAGTTAAACCCCACCGAAAGTAGCCTATTAAAGAACTATTAAAGAGCTGCGCATATTTAATGCGTTTCCGTGGTGTGGCAACTCTTTGACTTTTGCTTTCTATTAGCTTGCAGTGAAC